>CAUIVZ010000001.1:20076926-20593996 GCA_961763995.1 Juglans cinerea | reverse complement strand
AGCCCATTTGTTGGCGAACCCTTGGGTCAACCTGGGGAGCTAGACCTGAGCGATTTCAAGCCTGACGCAGCGTAATGCCAATTTGTTGACGCTTTAGGGTGCAATACCTGGTGGCTAACTATTGGGGTCGTGGGGTGTTGTGACCTCCACACCCATTGATTTGCACTGCGAGTATGGACTCGACACTCGTGGCTAAGTGTTGGAGTCGTGGGGTCTTGTGACCTCTACGCCCATTAATTTGCACCGCAAGTCTTTGGAATCAACACTAGTGGCTAACTGTTGGGGTCATGGGGTCTTGTGACCTCCACGTCCATTGATTTGCACTGCTAGTCTTTGGACTCGACACTGGTGGCTAACTACTGGGATGATGGAGTCTTGTGACCTCCACGCCCATTGATTTGCACCGCGAGTATTGACTCGACACTGGTGGCTAACTATTGGTTTGCACCATGAGTATTGACTCGACACTTGTGGCTAACAGTTGGTTTGCACCGCGAGTATTGACTCTACACTTGTGGCTAACTATTGGGGTCGTGGGGTCTTGTGACCTCCGTGCCCATTGATTTGCACCACGAGTATTGACTTGACACTGGTGGTTAACTATTGGGATCATGGGGTCTTGTGACCTCCATGCCCATTGATTTGCACTGCGAGTCTTTGACTTGACAGTGTTGGCTAACTGTTGGCAAATGCATGAAATGAACATCCATCCGCCTTTAAGGGTAAAATGCAGATTTTGCAAAATATCTAAGGATAAAACCTCTTCAGATGCTCGGCGTTCCAGGGGTGCAGCAATTTCTTTCCTTGGTTGTCCTTTAGGTGGTAGGAACCCGATCTATTGGTGGCGATGACCATGTACAGTCCTTTCCATCATAGGCCGAGCTTCCCTTCATCTTAGGTTGTCACTCCTGTTTCCTTTAGTACCAAGCCACCTACTTCAAAAGACCTGGGCTTGACCTGCTTGTTGAAGTAACACTTAGCTTTCCTTTTGTTGACGATGTTCTGGATCTTCGCCTCTTCCCTCTTTTCCTCAAGCAGGTAGAGGTGTTCTTCGAGTGCCTTGTTGTTTTCAGCCTGGTCAAAGTGGCTGGTCCGGTATGTGGGCAAGCCAACTTCTATAGGAGTGGCTGCTTTGATCCCAAAGGCCAGTGATGGGAACCAAGGTGGGCCTAGTCTTAAAAAGATATGTTGCAAGTTCCAGATGGACCAAATACAAGTTCAAGGGCTTAAACGATGAAGATTTTGCTTTGATTTATTTCATAAGCTATGGAAAGGGCAACAACATGACTTATAGGCTTTGGACACTCGAAGGCTTTCAACTTATTTAATTAATTTCAAGGACCTATTTTATTTGCTTAGAATAATTGGGTTTATGCCTATGTAAGGGCATGTTGGGAAAGTTATTATTTTATTGAACTAGGGTTAGGGCTACTGTAGCCGAGTTACTGTAGCCGCGGCACTGTTCACTCAGGGGTATTTTTGGAAGATGGGGTTTTATTTTATCTACGGTTTTCATTAGGTTTTGCTTTAAATACTCTATGTAGCCCCTCATTCTAATCAGTTTATGAAGTTTATGAAATTTGATGAATTTATTCATTGTGAGTTGAGTTTTACTCCTCTTGTTCTTAATTGAACTTTTGAGCTTATCAAAGGTAAATCACAACCTTTGTGGTGTTCCTCCTTTGTAATCTGGGTTCTTGAGACGGGTTCTTCAACGGGTCTAGATTTTAATATAATCTAGGTTCTTGAAACAAGTTCTCATCGGGTCTAGATTCTCCATCTTTGACTTGATTTTTGGCTTTCTTGGGGACTTTTCAAATTGACTGTGGGTTGAAGGGATTCAGTTCCCGCGGGTTCATATCATTTGGTATTCAGAGCAAGGTTTCCAATTAGTTCTGATTCTATCTTTTAATTTTAGCATCTTTTAATTTAATTCTAGGGCTTCATTGTTCTAGGGTTGCCAAAAAAAAAAAAAAAAATAGAAGCAAAAAGTAGGCTGCCGAAATTCTTAGGATTTTGGATTTGGCTGAAATTTGCATCACCTAGGGTTTCAAAATTCTAGGGTTTCCCTACATCTCTAAGTGTATCTATTGCTTGGAGTGCCGTTCTATTGATTCTCTTCTACTTCATTGTCGTGCTTGAATTCAATTGTTTGATTTTCACAATTGAATATTGCTATTTGTGATTGAATTTGAGAAAAGAAAAAAAATGAAAATTTGAAAAAAAAAAAAAAAGAAGAAGAAGAGGAAGAAGAAGAAGAAAAGAGAAGATAGCATATTCAAAGTTGCTACATAGTTTTAACATAGAGAAAGAAAGTATTTGTTGATTGAGCTTCTATCATCATAGGAGCTGATTACATCTTTCTAGTTGGTATCTTGTTTTATAATTACTCTTTCCCTCGTATAAATTCCTTGAGTCTCGTGTCATTTTATTCATTCATTGTTTCTTTGATCTATATTACTGGTTGGAATAATACAAGGTTGTATTGTCTTGATTTAGTTCAACTAGTTCTTAAATAACTTGAGCGGGAAAACTATTGAGGTAAAAGGCAAGAGGGTGTGAGACTATTATCGGGAAAAAACCATTAAGAATGAAACACGAATGGAGTGCCATTATTTGAGTGTAAACACGTAAGGGAGTGTGTCAGGTTTTTCTCTAACATTCTTTTGTGCAGCATATTATGATGTCTCATAGAAGTGACTCATCACCAAAAGGTGTGGCAGATAACTCATCATTTGTGTTGCAAGCCATGCAACAACAGTTTGAGCGGTTGAACTCTTGGTGTTGGGTGAAGTGAGGGATAGTATGGATAATCAAGAAGCAATGATTAGAAATCTGCAAGGTGAGAGAGATAGGAGGTGACGTGAGCCTAGAATTGAGAATGGGTATAATAAGAATGGAGAGTTTGGTGAGGATGAGGAAGGCCTAACATTTGAAGTTGGATTGGGTGGACATAGAGGAGTTAGGCATGGAAGAGGCCTTAGGGCAAACTCAGGGGGTCGAGATAGAGTAAATAAGAACCTTGGAAGCATCAAAATGAAAATACCATCATTCCAAGGTAGAATTGACCCTGAAGTTTATTTAGAGTGGGAGAAAATAATAGAGTTGGTGTTTGATTGTCATAATTACTCTGAGGAGAAGAAGGTGAAGTTGGCTGTAATTGAGTTCACTGATTATGCGATTATTTGCTGGGATCAGTTAGTATCTAATAGGAGGAGGAATTTTGAGAGGCGTGTAGAAACATATAGAGAGTTGAAAGCTATCATGAGGCGGAGATTTGTACCTAGCCACTACTATAGAGACCTCTACCAAAAACTACAAAATCTTACACAAGGGTCTAGGAGTGTAGAGGATTACCATAAGGAGATGGAGGTGGCTATGATTCGGGCTAATGTAGTGGAGGATCAGGACGCCACGATGACAAGATTTTTTAGTGGGTTGAATAGGGAGATAGCCAATGTAGTTGAGTTGCAACATTATGTGGAGGTAGAGGATATGGTGCACATGGCTATGAAGGTGGAGAGGCGGCTAAAAGGAAAGGGTACATCAAGGTATACTTCGGTTTCTAGTACTCCTTGGAAAACAAAGTGGGACAAAAATTATCAAGTTGTAACAAAGGGGAAGACCGAACCACCTAAGGGAAATGATTTGTGTGAGGCTGAAACCTCAAGAAAAATAGAGAATGAGTTGAAAAACAATTGTGAGGGCGAGAGTTAAAAAAAAAAATGAGAGTGAAAGAAAAACAGAGAGTGAAAAGAACAAAGAGATTGAGAGGAAAAAAGAGAATAAGGCCGAAACATCAAAAGAAAGAGAGAGAGAAAAAGAAAATATAGAGGTGGTTAAGAGTCAAGAAAAAATAGTGGTGCCACAAGAGGAAAAAGAAAGAGAGGTTGAAGAGAAAAACAGAAAGATAAAAGTGAGTTTTTATGCTAAGGCAAGCTTTTATACTAATGAATTTAACGACTCTTTGTCTAGTGTTTTTGTTTCTTTGTTGCAGGGATTTAAGGTCATGATTCCTAGCGGTGTGTTTAGTGGATTGCCACCTATTAGGGATAGAGTACTACATTGATTTTGTGCCAGGTGCGACAATTCCTAACCAACCTTTATTTGAAGAACATGAGTCCTTGATATACTTAAAGGGACAAGGTAAGTTGTTGACTAGAATGCATGCTAAGTGAGAGGACTGTATTGAGACTTTTTCTTATGTATTCAAATACACACAAGGTATGAAAAATTTTGTTCTTGATGCTTTAGCAAGAAGGTATGTCCTTGTCTTCATTTTAAATGCAGAATTGTTGAGACTTGAATATGATAAGAAATTGCATGCTAATGATGATGACTTTGGTAGTGTGTATGGAACATGTGAGAAAGCAACATTTGGTAAGTTCTATAAACTAGATTGGTACTTGTTTAGAGAGAATAGATTTTGTGTGCCTACTAGTTTTATGCGTAAGTTGCTTGTGTGTGATGGACTTGGTTGTTTGTTGGGTGACCTTGGTGTAAGGAAGACTTTTGTTGTGTTGCATGAACATTTTTGGGACTATCATTTGCCATTCAATGACGTGTTGCATGGACGTTTCTGGAAGTATCATTTTTCATTCATTGATGTGTTGCATGAACGTTTGTGGGAATACCATTTGCCATTCATTGACGTATTACTTGAACGTTTGTGGAATCATCATTTGTCATTCATTAATATGTTGCATAAACATTTGTGGAAGTATTACATGCCATTCATTGAGTTTGCATATAATTGGAGTGGTCATTTGGTATAAGGAAAGATTTAGGTTTGTTTCATGAACGTTTGTTGGAGTATCAGTTGCCATTCAATGAATTATTACATAGACGTTTCCGGGAGTATCATTTGCCATTCATTTAGTTTGCATATTGGAGTGGTCATTTTGGTTCGAGGAAGACTTTAGATGTGTTTCATGAACATTTGTCGGAGTATTGTTTACCATTCATTGAGTATACATATTATTAGAGTGTTCACGCTACTACTAAATTTTCACCATTTGAAATTGCTTATGGACTTAATCCATTTACTACTTTAATGGAATGGTGTCTGATATAAACCCGCGGGAATGGAATCCATTGAACCCACAATCAATTTGAAAACTTCCCAAGAAAGCCAAAATCAAGTCAATGGATGTAGAACCTAGACCCGATGAGAACTCGTTTTAAGAACCTAGATTATATTAAAATCTAGACCCGTTGAAGAACCCGTCTCAAGAACCCAGATTACAAAAGAGTAATGCCGCAAAGGTTGTGATTTACCTTTGATAAGTTCAAAAGTTCAATTAAGTACAAGAGGAGTAAAACTCATCTCATAATGAATAAATTTATCAAATTTCATAAACTTCTTAACATGAGGCACCAAAGAGTATTTAAACTAAAATCTAATTAAAACCCTAGCCAAAATAATGCCCCATGTTCCAAAAATACCCTTGAGTGAACAGTGCCGCGTCTACAGTACATGGCTACAGTAACTCGGCTACTGTAACCTCTTGAAACCCTAGTTCCTAAAAAGTAACTTTCCAAATAAGCCCTTGGCCAAAATACAAGGCCTTCCCAAAAACCATAGTTTATAAGAAATAATAACTTTCCTAATACGACTTGAATAGGTGCCCCATTAAGTCATTCCCATAATAAATCTAATTATTCTAAACTAATAAAATAAGTCCTTTAAATGAATTAAACAAGTTGAAAGCGTTCAAGTGCCCAAAGCCTTTAAGTCATGTTGTTGCCCTCTTCCATAGCTTGTATCAAATGAATCAAAACTAGATCTTCATCCTTCAACCCCATCTTCAATGTTGGGCTCTTGCTAGACTAGTCCCAAGTTGATTGTATCACCTCATTGATCTTCTTGGCTCTTGATCTTGTGATTGACTCAAAAAAATTCGACCTCGAATCTCCACCTGGATCAAAAGGAAAAATGTTAGCAACATTGAAAAGAGCAGAAACATGATACATACCTGGAAGATCCATTTTATATGCATTATCATTAATTTGTTCAAGAATTTGAAAAAATCCATCCAAGCTACTCCTATCGTCAACAGGTGAAAATATAGTAGCATGAATACTCCAATTATATGTAAACTCAATGAATGTCAAACAATACTCCCGCAAACGTTCATGCAACAAGTCAATGAATGGCAAATGATACTCCCACAAACGTTCATGCAACATGTTTAAAATCTTATTTACACCAAAATAACCACTCCAATTATAAGCAAATTCAATGAAAGGCAAATGATACTCCCACAAACATTAATGCAACACATTGAAAGTCTTCCTTACACGAAAGTTACCTAACAAACCACCATGCTTATCACACACAAGCAACTTACGCATAAAACTAGTAGGCACACAAAATCTATTCTTTCTAAATAAGTACCAATCTAGTTTATAGAACTTACCAAATGATACTTTCTCACATGTTCCATACACACTCATCATCATTAGCATGCAATTCCTTATCATATTCAAGTCTCAACAATTTTGCATATAAAATGAAGACAAGGATATACCTTCTTACTAAAGCATCAACCCCAAAATTTTCCATACCTTGTGTGTATTTGAATACATGAGGAAAAGTCTCAATACAGTCCTCCCACTTAGCATGCATTCAAGCCAACAACTTACCTTGTCCCTTCAAGTATGTCAAGGACTCATGTTCTTCAAAGAAAGGTCGGGTAGAGATTGTCGCACCTGGCACAAAATCAATGTAGTGCTCTATCTCCCTAATAGGTGGCAATCCACTAAACATACCGCTAGGAAGCACGACCTCATATCCCTGCAACAAAGAAACAACAACACTAAGCAAAGAGTCGTTAAATTCATTAGTATAAAAGTTTGCCTTAGTATAAAAACTCACTTTTGTCTTTCTGTTTCTCTCTGCAATCTCTCTTTCTTTTTCCTCTTGTGGCTCCACTCTTTTTTCTTGACTCTCAACAACCTCTCTATTTTCTTTTTCACTCTCTCTTTCTTTTGATGTTTCGGCCTCATTCTCTTTTTTCCTCTCACTCTCTTTGTTCTTTTCACTTTCTTTTTTTCTTTCAATCTCCTCTTTATTTGAACTCTCGGCCTCACAATTGTTTTTCAACTCATTCTCTTTTTTTTCTTGAGGTTTCAACCTCACCCAAATCTTTTCCCTTAGGTGGTTCGGTCTTCCCCTTTGTACAAATCTCCGCCTCATGATAGCTTTTAATTCTTTCCATGTTTCTACAGGCCTCTCAAGATTCCTCCTCCTATTGGTCACTAATCGATCCCACCAAATAATCGCATAATCAGTGAACCCAATTACAGCCAACTTCACCTTCTTCTCCTCAGATTAATTATGATAATCAAACACTAACTCTATTATTCTCCCACTCTAAATAAACTTAAGGGCCAGTTCTACCTTGGAATGATGGTATTTTCATTTTGATACTCCGGTTCTTATCTACTCCATCTTCACCCCCTGAGTTTGCCCTAAGTCCTCTTCCACGCCTAGCTCCTCTATGTCTACCCAATCCAACTTCAGATGTTAGGACTTCCTCATCCTCACCAAACTCTCCATTCTCATACCCATTCTCCATACTAGGCTCATGTCGCCTCCTATCTCTCCTCCCATGAAAATTTCTAATTACCGCATCTTGATGATCCATCCTATCTCTCACTTCACCCAACACCAAGTTCAACCGCTCAAACTGTCGTTGCATTGCTTGCAACACAAAGGATGATTTATATCTACCATCCTCTTTGGTGATGTGTCACTCCTATGAGACATCATAATGTGCTTCACAAAAGAATGTTAGAGGAAAACCTCACACACTCATTTACGTGTTTACACTCGAATAATGACACTCTACTCGTGTTTCACCCTTAATTGGCTTTTTATTCGATAATAGTCTCACACTCTCTTGCCTTTTACCTCAAGAGTTTCCCACTCAAGTTCTTTAAGAACAAATTGAACTCAATCAAGACAATACAACCTTGTATTATTCCAACCAGTAATATAGATCCAAGAAACAAGGAATAAAATAACATGAGACTCAAGGAATTCATACGAGGGAAAGAGTAATTATAAAACAAGATACCAACTAGAAAGATGTATTCAGCCTCTTTGATGATAAAGCTCAATCAACAAATGTTTTTCTTTCTCTTTGTTGTAACTATGTAGCAACATTTGAATATGCTACATTTTCTTATCTTCTTCTTCTTCTTCTTTTTTTTCGAATTTTTTTTCTTTTTTCCTTTCCTTTCTTTTCTTTTCTTTTCTTTTCTTTTCCTTTCTTTTCTTTTCTTTTCTTTTCTTTTCCTTTCTTTTCTTTTCTTTTCTTTTCTTCTCTCTAATTAAACCATCAACAGCAATACTCAATTGTGAAAATCAAGCAATTGAATTCAAGCACACGAGAATTGACAATAAAATAGAAGAGAATCAATGGAACGGCACTCCAAGCAATTGACAAACTTAGAGATGCAGGAAACCCTAGAATTTTGAAACCGTAGGAGATGCAAATTTCAGCCAAACCAAAAACCCCTAAGAATTTCGGCAGCCTACTTTTTGTTTCAATTTTTTTTTGGCAACCCTAGAACAATGAAGCCCTAGAATCAAAATTAAAGATACAATAATTAAAAGGTAGAATCAGACCTAATTAGAAACTTTGCTCTGAATACCAAATGATATGAACCCACGGGAATGAAATCTCTTGAACCCACAATCAATTTCAAAACTCCCCAAGAAAGCCAATCAAGTCAATGGATGGAGAACCTAGACCCGATGAGAACTCATTTCAAAAACCTAGATTATATTAAAATCTAGACCCGTTGAAGAACCCGTCTCAAGAACCCAGATTACAATGGAGGAATTCCACAAAGGTTGTGATTTACCTTTGATAAGTTTAAAAGTTCAATTAAGAACAAGAGGAGTAAAACTCAACTCACAATGAATAAATTCATCAAATTTCATAAATTTCTTAACATGAGGCAACAAAAAGTATTTAAACTAAAACCTAATTAAAAACCTAGCCAAAATAATGCCCCATTTTCCAAAAATATCCCTAAGTGAACAATGCCACGTCTACAGTATGGCGCTACAGTAACTCGGCTACAGTGACCTCTTGAAACCCTAGTTCCTAAAAAGTAACTTTTCAAATAAGCCGTTGGCCAAAATACAAGGCCTTCCCAAAAACCCTAGTTTATAAGAAATAATAACTTTCTCCTTCAAGCCCATCTTCAATGTTGGGCTCTTGCTAGACTAGTCCCAAGTTGATTGTATCACCTCATTGATCTTCTTGGCTCTTTATCTTGTGATTGGCTCATCTAGAACTTGCAAAAGATCTTTAAGACTAGGCCCACTTTGGTTCCCATCAGTGTCTCTCTTGTTGGGATCTTCACAGTTGTTGCCCATAGGAGTCCTGGGTGTCCTTTGCCCATTCTCCATTGTTGACGCCGAGCTTCTTTTTTAAGATCTTGAGGAGAGGGACTTGTTTGTCGACTCCGCTTGTCCGTTGGCTTGTGGGCTTCCTGGCGATGCATATTTTACCTGGATGCCCAACTCCTGGCACCATTCTTTGTAATGCTCCAAGTCGAACTGCTTCCCATTGTCGGAGACTATACTGTTGGGAATGCCAAACCTACACACAATACTCTTTCAAAACAATCTAGTGATGGCCTTCACTGTTATGGCTGCAAGGGGCTCTGCTTCCACCTATTTATGTGTTTTAACCCACCCTTCCCTGGTGTAAAAGGATCGACCAGATCAATCCCATTGGGCAAATGGCCATGGGGCAGTAATAGAGAGTTGTTTCTCAAGCAAACAGTGTGGAACAGGAGCGTAGATCTGGCACTAAGTGCACTTTTTTGCAAATAGTTTGGTGTCTCTTAAGGTGTTGGGCCAATAGTAGCCCACCCTGAGGGCTTTCCTTGCTAAAGCCTTTCTGCTCAAATGGTTGCCGTAGACACCCTCATGCATTTCTGCCAAAACATACTGTGCTTCCTCGAGCGAGATGCACCTTAGCAGAGGGGCCGCAAAGCCCTTCTTATACAGGATTCCCTCAAATTTGACAAATTGTGCTGCATTTCTTCTAATTTTTCTTGACGCCTCCTTCCCCTTCCGATAGTTTACCGATATCTAGGTATTTTGATATTTCCTTAGCCGACTCTGGCCCCGAGGGTGCAATGTGGTTCACCTGTGCTCCGATTGCTGGGATCTCTATCACCCTTCTTTCTACTTCCCACGACAAGTCCATGTGATCCTTTGCAAAGGCAGGTTTGACTAGCCTATCCGCTGTTGCATTTTTCATTCTTTCCCCGTTCGTGGTGTAAACCCCATTTACTTGGTTTACCACTATTTGAGACTCGACTTTGGCTTCGATCTCGTTGGCGCCTAGAGACTTCACAATTGAGAATCCTGCTATTAGGGCCTCATACTCGGCTTCACTATTGGTGGTATTGAAAGTAAGCGGGACCATGTAGTAGTACTCTTGACCTGCCTAGCTAAGGATTTAGATCCCTATACCATGTGTTGTTTCCTCTTCTTTGACTAAGACCGCTGAGACGGCATGGGGCGAAACCGCCAATTAGACATATAAAATGTCCCCTTGATTAGGTTGTTTTAGTAGAGGCGGGTTGGCCAGATATTGCTTCAGCTTCTGGAAGGCTCTGTTGCATTCCTCATTTCATGGGTGTGCTTTTCACAAGACCCTAAAGAAAGGAAGACACTTATCCGTGGACCTCGATACGAATATATTCAAGGCGGCTACTCTACCTGCTAGTCATTAGTCGTCGTTAAGGCTTTTTGGCGGCGCCATATTTAAGATGGCGTTGACTTGTTTGGTGTATGCCTCTATACCTCTCTCCTAGACAATCAAACCCAGAAACTTTCCCGAGTTGACCCTGAATGCGCACTTAGCCGGGTTCAACTTCATCTTGTATTTGCGCAGCATCGCGAAGGACTCTCTGAGGTCTGCTAGGTGCTGGGCACGTTCCTTGCTCTTTACTAGTAAGTCATCAATGTACACCTCCATGGTCTTCCTAATTTGATGTTTGAACATCCGATTGACCAACCTTTGATAGGTTGCCCTAGCGTTCTTTAAGCTGAAGGGCATCACTTGGTAACAAAAGGGGCCTCTGTCGGTGATGAATGTTGTCTTTTCCTCATCCGCCTTATTCATCCGGATCTGATTGTACCTTGTATATGTGATGGGAACCAAGGTGAGCCTACACTTAAAGATCCTTTGCAAGTTCCAGATGGGCCAATTACAAGATCAAGGGCCAAGAAGATCAAGGAAGCAATGCAAGGATTGGTGCAATCCACTTGGGATGAAGCCAGCAAGAGCCCAACACTCAAGATGGGTCTGAAAGAAGAAGAACCAGTTTTGATCCACTTGATTCAAGCTGTGGAAGACATGACTTAGAGATACGGCCTATTGTTATTGGAGGCTTCCAGTTTGGTTAAATGATTTATTTTATTAGTTTAGAATAAGTGGGCTTGAAGATGCTTGGCTCACATGTCTTATTTCATATGAACTATGTTTTTGGGAAGGCTTTGTATTTTGGCCAAAGGCTTATTTGGAAAGTTACTTTTTAGGAATTAGAGTTTCATCAATTTATTGTAGGGGTTACTGTAGCCGTGCGTACTGTAGCTGGCACTGTTCATCAAGGGTAATTTTGGGTAAAAGGGGCTTTATTTTGGCTAGGGTTTTGATTAGGTTTGGGTTTAAAAACTCTTTGTAGCCTCATTTGACAGATTAGACAATATTGAATTTTATTTGTGAGTTGAGTTTTCTCATCTTGTTCTTGATTGAACTCTTGAACTTATCAAAAGTAAATCACAACATTTGTGGCGTTCCTCCTTTGTAATCTGGGTTCTTGAGACGGGTTCTTCAACGGGTCTAGATTTTATTATAATCTAGGTTCTTGAAACGAGTTCTCATTGGGTCTAGGTTCTCCATTCACTGACTTGATTTTGGCTTTCTTGGGGAGTTTTTAAATTGATTGTGGGTTCAAGGGATTTCATTCCCGCGGGTTGATATCATTTGGTATCAGAGCAAGGTTTCCAATCAGGTCTGATTCTATCTTTTAATTTTAGCATCCTTTAAATTAATTCTAGGGTTTCATTGTTCTAGGGTTGCCAAAAAAAAAAAAAATAGAAACAAAAAGTAGGCTGCCGAAATTCTTAGGATTTTGAATTTGGCTGAAATTTGCATCACCTAGGGTTTCAAAATTCTAGGGTTTCCCTACATCTCTAAGTGTATCTGTTGCTTGGAGTGCCATTCTATTGATTCTCTTCTACTTCATTGTCGTGATTGAATTCAATTGCTTGATTTTCACAATTGAATATTGCTATTTGTGATTGAATTAGAGAAAAGAAAAAAAAAGAAAAAAAAAGAAAAGAAAGGAAAATAAAAAAATAAAAAATAAAAAAAATCCTGAAATCTTTTCTTTAGCCTTATCATGAAAAGGGGTGATTCTAGTTGGTATCTTGTCTTATAGTTACTGTTTCATTCATATAATTTCCTTGATTCACGTGCCATTTTTTTCTTTCATTGCTTCTGTGTTTCTCTTGTTCTTGTTTCTTGGACCTAATTACTAGTTGGGATAAAATAAGGTTACTTTGTCTTGCTTTGTACAGCAAGAACTTAAATGAACATATTGAGCATTTGAGATATGTGTTTAATGGGTTGAGATGTGAAAAGTTGTATGCTAATTTTAAGAAATGTGTGCCTTCTGCATGGAAAAAGTTGTTTTTCTTGGTTATGTTGTTAGTACAAAGGGTATTGAGGTGGATGAAGAGAAAGTCAAGGCAATCAAGGAGTGGCCAACGCCAAAAAGCATCACTGAGGTAAGAAGCTTTCATGGCTTAGCTAGCTTTTATCGGCGTTTTGTTAAAGACTTCAGCACCATTGCTGCACCACTCACTGAGGTAATTAAAAAGAATGTTGGGTTTCATTGGGGGGCGAATCAAGAGAATGCTTTTGCCACTATTAAAGAAAGGTTGTGCTCTGCACCTGTGTTAGCATTACCTGATTTTAACAAAGCTTTTGAGATTGAATGTGATGCCTCAGGAATAGGGATTGGAGCCGTTTTGATGCAGGATAGGCGGCCCATAGCCTTCTTCAGTGAAAAGTTAAGTGGGGCATCCCTGAAGTACCCTACTTATGACAAAGAGCTTTATGCTCTTGTTCGTGCATTAGAGACTTGGCAGCACTACCTATGGCCAAGGGAATTTGTGATCCACACCGATCATGAATCATTGAAGCATCTCAAGGGTCAAGGTAAGTTGAATAAAAGGCATGCTAGATGGATGGAATACATTGAGACCTTTCCCTATGTCATCCGTTACAAGAAAGGTAAGGAGAACATTGTTGCTGATGCTCTATCCCGGAGGTATGTACTTCTTACTTCTATGAGTGCTAAAATGCTTGGGTTTGAATATGTGAAAGACATGTATGCCGATGACGCTGATTTTTCAAATGTGTATTTGGCATGTGATAAGGCGGCATTTGGTAAGTTTTACAAGCATGATGGTTGTTTGTTTAAAGAAAGCAAACTTTGTCTGCCAAATTGTTCTTTGCGTGAGTTATTGGTGCGTGAGGCACATGGTGGGGGATTAATGGGACACTTTGGTGTCAAGAAAACTTTAGACATTTTGCATGAACATTTCTTTTGGCCTAAGATGAAGAGAGATGTTAACCGTATTTGTGGAAGGTGCATTACATGTAGAAAGGCCAAATCTAAGGTTTTGCCACATGGGTTGTATACACCCTTACCCGTTCCTAGTGAGCCATGGGTAGACATATCTATGGATTTTGTCTTGGGGCAGCCTAGGACCAAAAGGGGTAGAGATTCTATTTTTGTGGTTGTGGATAGATTTAGTAATATGGCACATTTCATTCCATGCCATAAAACAGATGATGCCACAAACATAGCTGACTTGTTTTTCCGGGAGATAGTGCAACTCCATGGTGTACCTAGGAGTATTGTTTCTGATAGAGATGTTAAATTCCTTAGCTACTTTTGGAAGGTGTTGTGGGGGAAATTGGGTACTAAGCTCTTATTTTCCACTACTTGTCATCCGCAGACTTATGGTCAGACTGAAGTAGTTAATAGGACTTTAACTCAGCTTTTACGCACTGTTGTTCATAAGAATTTAAAAACTTGGGAGGATTGTTTGCCATTTATAGAGTTTGCATATAATAGGACGATGCATACTACTACTTCATACTCTGCTTTTGAAATTGTTTATGGATTTAATCCACTTACTCCTTTGGATTTGATGCCTTTACCTATTGATGGCAGGAGTAGTTTGGATGGACAAAAGAAGGCGGTGTTGGTGAAGTCACTACATAAGAGGGTACGGCTTCAAATTGCCCAAAAGAATGAAAGGGTTGCGTCCCAAGCCAATAGAGGACGAAGGCGTGTCATCTTTGAACCAGGAGATTGGGTTTGGGTTCACATGCGCAAAGAAAGATTCCCAGCCCATAGAAGGACTAAGTTGCATCCTCGAGGAGATGGACCTTTCCAAATTCTTGAGAAAATTAATGACAATGCATATAAAGTGGATCTTCCAGGTGAGTATAAAGTTTCTGCAACTTTCAATGTTTCTGATCTTTCTCCCTTTGATGTAGGTGAAGATTCGAGGTCGAATCCTTTTGAGGAGAGGGGGAATGATAGGAACCAAGGTGGGCCTACACTTAAAGATCCTTTGCAAGTACCAGATGGGCCAATTACAAGATCAAGGGCCAAGAAGATCAAGGATTGGTGCAATCCACTTGGGGTGAAGCCAGCAAGAGCCCAACACTCAAGATGGGTCTGAAAGAAGAAGAACCAGTTTTGATCCACTTGATTCAAGCTGTGGAAGACATGACTTAGAGATACGGCTTATTGTTATTGGAGGCTTCCAGTTTGGTTAAATGATTTATTTTATTAGTTTAGAATAAGTGGGCTTGAAGATACATGGCTCACATGTCTTATTTCATATGAACTATGTTTTTGGGAAGGTTTTGTATTTTGGCCAAAGGCTTATTTGGAAAGTTACTTTTTAGGAATTAGGGTTTCATCAATTTATTGTAGGGGTTACTGTAGCCGTGCGTACTGTAGCTGGTACTGTTCATCAAGGGTAATTTTGGGTAAAAGGGGCTTTATTTTGGCTAGGGTTTTGATAGGTTTGGGTTTAAAAACTCTTTGTAGCCTTATTTGACAGATTAGACAATATTGAATTTTATTTGTGAGTTGAGTTTTCTCCTCTTGTTCTTGATTGAACTCTTGAACTTATCAAAGGTAAATCACAACCTTTGTGGCGTTCCTCCTTTGTAATCTGGGTTCTTGAGACGGGTTCTTCAACGGGTCTAGATTTTATTATAATCTAGGGTCTTAAAACGAGTTCTCATCGGGTCTAGGTTCTCCATTCACTGACTTGATTTTGGCTTTCTTGGGGAGTTTTCAAATTGATTGTGGGTTCAAGGGATTTCATTCCCGCGGGTTCATATCAATATGCATCCATGAAGCTCAATACTCTATGTCCTGACGTGGCATCTACAATGATATCGATTCATGGCAATGGGAAACTGCCTTTGGGGCAAGTTTTGTTGAGGTTAGTGAAGTCTACGCACATTCTCCACTTCTTGTTACCTTTCTTAACTAGTACTACGTTGGAGAGCTGTTCTGGGTAGTATGTTTCTTTTATAAACACCGCCGCCAAGAAACAGTCTATCTCCTTAGCTATGGCCGCGCACTTCTCCGTACTGAATGACCTTCTTTTTTGGTGTACATTTTTGGCCTCCGGGTTGATGCACAACTTGTGTTCTATGATGGCATTGTCAATCCTTGGCATATCTCGTGGCTCCAGGCGAACACATCTCGGTGTTCGATCAGTAACTGTTTTAGTGCCTCTCTGTGTTTTGGCGGGAGCCTCATCCCAACCCATGTCGTGGTGTTTAGGCATTCTGGATGTAAGGTTACGATTTCTAGCGGTTCATTTGCTTCGGCCTGCATCAAGTTGTTCTCATCTCTTGATTCCATGTCCTGGCTAACTTCTTCCAAGGGGCATTTGGTCCAAACTATTGTTAGCTCCTAAACATAACACCCCTGCATTGTATGATGACGGGGCTTTGACTACCAGGAAATCCATCATTATGGTAACTACGTGGGCACCTTGGCCAACTGTGACTGGCAACGCGATGGCACCCATGGGTTGGACAGCTTCTTCGGAGAACCCCTTCAGGGGAGATGGCGAAGGGCAAAGCCTATTAGAGCTAATGCCTTTGATGAAAGCATCCCAAAATAAAATGTCGGCTGAGCTCCCATTGTCTACTAGGACCCGCCTTGATGGGAACCAAGGTGGGCCTAGTCTTAAAGATATGTTGCAAGTTCCAGATGGGCCAAATATAAGTTCAAGGGCTTAAACGATGAAGTTTATGAAATTTGATGAATTTATTCATTGTGAGTTGAGTTTATCTCCTCTTGTTCTTAATTGAACTTTTGAACTTATCAAAGGTAAATCACAACCTTTGTGGCGTTCCTCCTTTGTAATCTGGGTTCTTGAGACGAGTTCTTCAACGGGTCTAGATTTTAATATAATCTAGGTTCTTGAAACGAGTTCTCATCGGGTCTAGGTTCTCCATCCATTGACTTGATTTTGGCTTTCTTGCGGAGTTTTCAAATTGGTTGTGGGTTCAAGGGATTTCATTCCCGCGGGTTCATATCATTTGGTATTCAGAGCAAGGTTTCCAATCAGGTCTGATTCTATCTTTTAATTTTAGCATCCTTTAATTTAATTCTAGGGCTTCATTGATCTAGGGTTGCCAAAAAAAAAAAATAGAAACAAAAAGTAGGCTGCCGAAATTCTTAGGATTTTGGATGAAATTTGCATCACCTAGGGTTTCCTACATCTCTAAGTTTATCTGTTGCTTGGAGTGTCGTTCCATTGATTCTCTTCTACTTCATTGTCGTGCTTGAATTCAATTGCTTGATTTTCACAATTGAATATTGCTATTTGTGATTGAATTTGAGAAAAGAAAAGAAAATTTGAAAAAAAAAAAAGAAGAAGAGGAAGAAGAAGAAAAGAGAAGGTAGCATATTCAAAGTTGCTACATAGTTTCAACAAAGAGAAATAAAGTATTTGTTGATTGAGCTTTTATCATCATAGGAGCTGATTACATCTTTCTAGTTATTACAAGCATATACAAGTAAACCACTAAAAAAAGCATGGACATGATGAACATTGGCGTAAAACTTTGACATATGCAACATAGACTTTTCATAAAACATCTTTTAGGCATCTTAACACATGTTCATATTATTTGAGCTCGAGTTCTTGTTCTTGTCATAACATATCATGCTATTCTTATCATTTCATAACATATCATGCCATTTTTATCATTTCATAACATTTCCATATTGTTGTCATATCACACATTCTTACCTAGCATATATCATGGCATAACATAACATATCATGGCATGTCATATCGTATCATAACATGGAGCTCAAATGCCTTGTTCATTTCATGATTCACATTGACGGATACCTCACGACTCCCCTAAGCATCGTGTGTTCCCCACTAGTTACCGCATTAACCAACGATCTACTTGATCAAGGTGATTACGTCTTAACATAAACAAATTCTTTTATGGCAGTTCGCTTACTTTGCATTCATTGTATGACACCCACTAACTTTAGGTGCAACCTCGCTCCGGTATCCTTTCCTTAAGGAACCAATTAAGGCCCGTCGATTTTACTTCGACGACCCAGGGTCTCCACTCGACTTTAAACATTCCAAAGTGGATAGGGAGTTCCACTAGGGCATTTCCCCATCCTAGCATTTGGGATGGTGATAAAGCGTACTTTGACTCTTTTCGTTTCGAAAACATAGACTCTAATGCATGAGACATGAATACATGATGTCACACTTTATCATACTCATGCAACATGTACAACCTGAAACACATATGGTCCAATTCGCAATATGCATCTAACAATATGGCTTAAAAACATTAGATCATACAATCATTTGATGAATACATGTAAACATAGTTGAATCATACTTGTCCAAACCCAAAACAGGTTCAGATTCCCTTGATATAGCCTTGGTCGAATCATACAAGTCCTCCAAACATGGATTTTCATCATCACAACACATGTTCTCATGCTTCTACACATTCATATATCCAAACAAGTATGTATAGCACATATACATGTCAAAATGGAAACCCAAATGATATGAACCCGCTGGAATGAAATCCCTTGAACCCACAGTCAATTTGAAAACTCCCCAAGAAAGCCAAAATCAAGTCAATGGATGGAGAACCTAGACCCGATGAGAACTCGTTTCAAGAACCTAGATTATATTAAAATCTGGACCCGTTGAAGAACCCGTCTCAAGAACCCAGATTATAAAGGAGGAACGCCACAAAGGTTGTGATTTACCTTTGATAAGTTTAAAAGTTCAATCAAGAACAAGAGGAGTAAAACTCAACTCACAATGAATAAATTCATCAAATTTCATAAACTTCATAATCTGATTAGAATGAGGCTACATAGAGTATTTAAAGTAAAAACCTAATGAAACCCTAGCCCAAAATAAACCCCCATCTTCCAAAAGTGCCCCTGGATGAACAGTGCCGCAGCTACAGTCCGTGCTACAGTAACTCGGCTACAGTAACCCTAACCCTAGTTCAATAAAATAATAACTTTCCCAACATGCCCTTGCATAGGCCCCCTTAAGTGCTTCCCATAATAAACTCAATTATTCTAAACTAATAACATAAGTTCTTTAAATGAATTAAATAAGTTGAAACGCTTCAAGAGCTCAAAGCCTTTAAGTCTTGTCGTTGCCCTTTTCCGTAGCTAATCAAATGAATTAAAATTGGATCTTCATCCTTCAAGCCCCATCTTGAATGTTTGGCTCTTGCTAAACTTGCCCCAAGTGGATTGCATCAATCCTTGCATTGTCTCCTTAATTTTCTTGGCCTATCTGGAAGTTGCAAATGATCTTTAAGACTAGGCCCATCTTGGTTCCCATCATTCCCCCTCTCCTCAAAAGGATTCGACCTCGAATCTCCACCTGGATCAAAGGGAAAGTGGTTAGTAACATTGAAAATAGTAGAAACACGATAGTTACCTGGAAGATCCGTTAGATATGCATTTTCATTAATTTGTTCAAGAATTTGGAAAAGACCATCCAAGCTACTCCTGTCATCAACAGGTAAAGGTGTTAAATCTAAAGTAGTAAATGGATTAAGTCCATAAACAATTTCAAATGGTGAAAATTTAGTAGTAGCATGAACACTCCAATAATATGTAAACTCAATGAATGGTAAACAATACTCCCACAAATGTTCATGAAACACATCTAAAGTCTTCCTCGAACCAAAATGACCACTCCAATATGCAAACTCAATGAATGGAAAATGATACTCCCGGAAACGTCCATGTAATAATTCAATGAATGGCAAATGATACTCCCACAAACGTTCATGAAACAAACCTAAATCTTTTCTTATACCAAAATGACTACTCCAATTATATGCAAACTCAATGACGGCAAGTAATACTTCCACAAATGTGTATGCAACACATTAATGAATGACAAATGCTGCTTCCACAAACGTTCAAGTAATACGTCAATGAATGGCAAATGGTACTCCCACAAACGTTCATGCAACACATCAATGAATGAAAAATGATACTTCCAGAAACGTCCATGCAGCACGTCATTGAATGGCAAATGATAGTCCCAAAAATGTTCATACAACACAACAAAAGTCTTCCTTACACCAAGGTCACCCAACAAACAACCATGTCCATCACACACAAGCAACTTACGCATAAAACTAGTAGGCACACAAAATCTATTCTCTCTAAACAAGTACCAATCTAGTTTATAGAACTTACCAAATGTTGCTTCTCACATGTTCCATACACACTACCAAAGTCATCATCATTAGCATGCAATTTCTTATCATATTCAAGTCTCAACAATTCTGCATCTAAAATGAAGACAAGGACATACCTTCTTGCCAAAGCATCAACAACAAAATTTTTCATACCTTGTGTGTATTTGAATACATGAAAAAAAGTCTCAATACAATCCTCCCACTTAGCATGCATTCTAGTCAACAACTTACCTTGTCCCTTTAAGTATATCAAGGACTCATGTTCTTCAAATAAAGGTTGGTTAGGAATTGTCGCACTTGGCACAAAATCAATGTAGTGCTCTATCTCCCTAATGGACGTCAATCCACTAAATACACCACTTGGAAACACGACCTCATATCCCTGCAACAAAGAGACAACAATACTAGGCAAACATACGTCAAGTTCGTTAGGATTAAGACTTGCCTTAGCATAAAAACTCACTTTTCTCTTTGTTTTTCTCTCACTCTCTTCACACTCTCTTTTCTTTCCACTCTCTTTTTCTTTTTCACTCTCTTTTTTCCTTTCACACTCTTTTTTCTTTTCACTCTCTTTTTTTCTGTCACTCTCTTTTTCTTCATCTTTTGTTGTACTTTTGACCTCACAATTATTTTTCAACTCATTCTCTCTTGTGCTTGAGGTCTTATTCTCACCCTCTTCTTTTTTCTCTCTCATTTTTCTTTCTTTCTCCATTTCGGTCTGACTATTTCTTTTCTTCTCAATCTCATCTTCACACTTGCTTTTCAGCTCAATCTCACTTTCACTCTCACCTTCACTCTTGCATTTCAGCTCATTCTCACTTTCACTCTTGCTTGTTTGCTCAATCTCATTTTCACTTTTTCTTTTTTGATCACTCTCATTTTCACTCTTTCTTTTTTGAGCAACCTCACTTTTCAATTTCAATTGGTCCGCATGGACATGTGTTGGAGTTAAAGGAGCAAGTTTAATTGTTTTTCCATCCTTTTCAAAACTATACATGTTCGTTAACCCATCATGGATCACATTCCTATCATACTCTCATGGCTTCCCTAACAAAATATGACCAGCATGCATAGGCACAACATCACAAAGGACCATATCCTGATATTTTCCAATTGAAAAAGAAACTAGCACTTGCTTATTTACCCTAACCTCCCCACAATCACTCAACCACTGCAACATGTATGGTCTAGGGTGTTTCAAGGTACGTAAATTCAATTTCTCAACTAAAGTAGTGCTAGCCAAATTAATACAACTCCTCAAATCAATGACCATACTACATACCTTGTTGTTGATGTGGCATCTAGTATGAAAAACGTTCTCACTCTGCTGCTCTGTATCATTCATCTTAATTTGTGTATTGAGTGCACGCCTAGCAACAAGAGACTCACCATACTCTTCTTTCTCATACCCATTCTCAATACTAGGCTCATGTCGCCTCCTACCTCTCTCACCCTGCAGATTTCTTATTACTTTTTCTTGATTATCCATCATATCCCTCACTTCACCCAATACCAAGTTCAACCGCTCAAACTGTTGTTGCATGGCTTGCAACACAAAAGATGAGTTATCTGCCACACCGTTTGGTGATGAGTCACTTCTATGAGACATCATAATATGCTGCACAAAAAGAATGTTAGTGAAAAACCTCACACACTCCCTTACGTGTTTACACTCAAATAATGGCACTCCACTCGTGTTTCACTCTGAATGGCTTTTTCCCGATAATAGTCTCACACCCTCTTGCCTTTTACCTCAATAGTTTTTCCGCTCAAGTTCTTTAAGAACTAGTTGAACTAAATCAAGACAATGCAACCTTGTATTATTCCATCCAGTAATATAGATCAAAGAAACAAGGAATGAATAAAATGACACGAGACACAAGGAATTTATACGAGGGAAAGAGTAATTATAAAACAAGATACCAACTAGAAAGATGTAATCAGCTCCTATGATGATAAAAGCTCAATCAACAAATACTTTCTTTCTTTTTGTTGAAACTATGTAGCAACTTTGAATATGCTATCTTCTCTTTTCTTCTTCTTCTTCCTCTTCTTTTTTTTTTTTCGAATTTTCTTTTCTTTTCTTTTCCTTTCTTTTCTTTTCTTTTCTTTTCTCTAATTCAATCACAAATAGCAATATTCAATTGTGAAAATCAAGCAATTGAATTCAAGCACGACAATGAAGTAGAAGAGAATCAATGGAACGGCACTCCAAGCAACAGATAAACTTAGAGATGCAGGAAACCCTAGAATTTTGAAACTCTAGATGATGCAAATTTCAGCCAAACCCAAAATCCTAAGAATTTTGGCAGCTTGCTTTTTGTTTCTATTTTTGGCAACCCTAGAACAATGAAGCCCTAGAATTAAATTAAAGGATGCTATAATTAAAAGATAGAATCAGACCTGATTGGAAACCTTGCTCTGAATACCAAATTGATGGGAACCAAAATGGGCCTAGTCTTAAAGATCATTTGCAACTTCCAGATGGGCCAAAAAGATCAAGGAGACAATGCAAGGATTGATGCAATCCACTTGGGACAAGTTTAGCAAGAGCCCAACATTCAAGATGGGGCTTGAAGGATGAAGATCCAGTTTTAATTCATTTGATTAGCTACGAAAGAGGGCAACGACAAGACTTAAAGGCTTTGAGCTCTTGAAGGGTTTCAACTTATTTAATTCATTTAAAAAACTTATGTTATTAGTTTAGAATAATTGAGTTTATTATAGGAAGCACTTAAGGGGGCCTATGCAAGGGCATGTTGGGAAAGTTATTATTTTATTGAACTAGGGATAGGGTTACTGTAGCCGAGTTACTGTAGCACCACACTGTAGCCGCGAAACTGTTCATCCAGGGGCACTTTTGGAAGATGCGGGTTTATTTTTGTTAGGGTTTCATTAGGTTTTGCTTTAAATACTCTATGTAGCCTCATTCTAACCAGTTTATGAAGTTTATGAAATTTGATGAATTTATTCATTGTGAGTTGAGTTTATCTCCACTTGTTCTTAATTGAACTTTTGAATTTATCAAAGGTAAATCACAACCTTTGTGGCGTTCCTCCCTTGTAATCTGGGTCAAATGATATGAACCCACGGGAATGAAATCCCTTGAACCCACAGTCAATTTGAAAACTCCCCAAGAAAGCCAAAATCAAGTCAATGGATGGAGAACCTTGACCCGATGAGAACTCGTTTCAAGAACCTAGATTATATTAAAATCTAGACCCGTTGAAGAACCCGTCTCAAGAACCCAGATTATAAAGGAGGAACGCCACAAAGGTTGTGATTTACCTTTGATAAGTTCAAAAGTTCAATCAAGAACAAGAGGAGTAAAACTCAACTCACAATGAATAAATCCATCAAATTTCATAAACTTCATAATCTGATTAGAATGAGGCTACATAGAGTATTTAAAGTAAAAACCTAATGAAACCCTAGCCCAAAATAAACCCCCATCTTCCAAAAGTGCCCCTGGATGAACAGTGCCGCAGCTACAGTGCCGTGCTACAGTACTCGGCTACAGTAACCCTAACCTTAGTTCAATAAAATAATAACTTTCCCAACATGCCCTTGCATAGGCCCCCTTAAGTGCTTCCCATAATAAACTCAATTATTCTAAACTAATAACATAGGTTCTTTAAATGAATTAAATAAGTTGAAACGCTTCAAGAGCTCAAAGCCTTTAAGTCACAATCATTGCCCTTTTTCGTAGCTAATCAAATGAATTAAAATTGGATCTTCATCCTTCAAGCTCCATCTTGAATGTTGGGCTCTTGCTAAACTTGTCCCAAGTGGATTGCATCAATCCTTGCATTGTCTCCTTAATTTTCTTGGCCTATCTGGAAGTTGCAAATGATCTTTAAGACTAGGCCCATCTTGGTTCCCATCACCAAACATGGCATATTCGAAATACACTTCAACAAATCATCATGAAAACATAACATCTCATCATTTCATCAAAACCGAGCATGCATATAACAAGATCCAAGCAATGATAACAAACAAGAGTTCACGAAATATATACAAGCGTTATCAAAAGTAAGTTGGAAGTTTACTTACAAAAAATCCGAAGTATTAAAATAAAAAAACTAAAAAATATATGCAAGACATATTAGAAGATGACTAGAGAAACCCTAGTCTTGAAATAAGGGTGAGTGTGAGTGTCTAAGATTTTCGAAAATGCTTTCTCATGAAAAAACCCTAGAATTTGAAACGCTTAAAGACAAGAAACCCTAGCCCTTCTTCTAAGTGGTGGTTGTGGCCTTCATCCCCTCTACACTTCTTGTTCAAGAGCTTGAAACAAAAGAATATTTTTGGGTTCTTCCTTTTCTTGAAGAAAAATTCTTGTTTCTAAAGTGAAAGTGTTTGTACATGTGGGAAAACCCTAGAACCGAAACTTGGTTGTGTTGTTTTCCCTCTTAACCGTGTGTGTATATGTGCAAGGAATGGTGGAATGGTTCTTACCTCTTTGTGTTCTTCCTCTAGCCGAATGGTTGAAGAAGTATTATTGGTGGTTTTCGAAATGGTGAAGAGAATGGTAGCGATTGGTTGGTGAGAAAGTTTGAGAAAATGTAAGAACTTAGAGAGAAAATAGTAGTAGCTGAAATCCCTTAGAAAAAAAGTTAAGAACTTGAATGAAAGACTTCCCATCTTTTTAGCAATGCCCTTTTATAGAAGTCTCCATCCCTTTTTGAAATGCCAAAGGCTTCTGCATGGATGCCACTTGGCATCTAGACAAAAGGGTCTCTTCCTCTTCCCTAGGATGGCATTGGAAAACCAAAAGCCTTTCTTACATGTGGCGTGTGGCTTCCTCAAAACCGAAACCCTCTCTTGCCTCACCTTCCCATTATGCCCTTCCTCACTTGTTTAGGTTCAATGTACTTGATGGCAAAAGAGTCAAAACACATAGCCCAATCTCCCTTGGAACTCCCCTCGTGTGCATGGTTGCCATGTGACAAGTGAGTGTGTGTTCCTTGTGTTGGCCAAAACCCTAGCTCTTCCCTAGGTGATCCTTGGCCTTCCCCAAGCTTGAGCTGTCGCCTCCCCTCTCCTCTCTTGCTCTTCCAACATTCTTCTAGAACATGTCATTTCCTCTTCCCAAGTAAGTTCATCTTGGAACTCCAAATGTCTCTTTCTCCATGCTTTGACAAGAATCTCAGAAAAGGGGTCCTTGCATGTGGGTGTGTAAGCCCTAACCTTGATGACCTCATCTTCCACTCACACCTTCCAGAACCTCATGCATGCTTGACAAGTGTCACACTTGCCATTTTCCTAGGTTCCATTCTAGAAAAGATCAAATTGTTCCTCTTGTGCCGTGTGAAGCCTCTACCAATCTTTAGAAACCACTTTAGGCTTCCAAACCCTAATTTCAACCTAGTTGGTCGAAATCCACATTGGTCTTTTTGGGCCTTTTCATCTCCTTCCTCTTATGGGCTTCCTAAGTCTAGAACTCTAAGGTCCAATAAAACAATCCTTAAGGCTGTCGTTTAACACTTAACATCTTCCAATAACTAAAATAATCTTCGAATAAACTAGGAATGGGAACTTGGCAAAGTCTGGGTTCTCACATCCTCCCTCCCTTAAAAATAGATTTCATCCTCGAAATCTGCACCGTAATTACTAATGACACAAATGACATCAAAATAACTTTGATCCTTACCTCGAGCACTAGCTACTGTAGAATCTTCAGATGATGATGGGGGTGGTACGTCATTTTCCTCTTTTGTCACTGAATCATGCGAAAAATAAAATATCGCATCTAGATCATAGTCAAAATACATATTCACCCGCATCTCATTCAGCTTATGCTCTATCTCGAGTTAGGTGTCTTCAATAGGTTGACCCTCTTCGCAAAAATGAATATGATCTGTAGATGTATCAGAGATCCCAAAGGGTGTATATCTATTTGTGTAGTCTTCAGCAGCGCGATTAGACTCAGCTTCATGGTTAAGTCCGAAAAAACGTGTTATATTGGCGTCCTTCCATACTAACGGGTCGTGTGAGGGTTGTCGCTCTTCATGCGGTAATGCTCGTTGTAGGAAAATATTTCCTCAGGATCTGCATCCATCACATGAGTGTGATGATGCTCGAACTTTTCCATCTATTACCAGTGAGCAGCCATCATGTGATCTCTTCTTCAGTTAACGGTACAATCTCATGTACTACTATTAACACAACACAACATCTCTTGGCGAATCTCTGATCAACAGATTCCTCATTCTTGCCAATATTGATGATGGGAACCAAGGTGGGCCTAGTCTTAAAGATATGTTGCAAGTTTCAGATGGGCCAAATACAAGTTCAAGGGCTTAAACGATGAAGATTATGCTTTGATTCATTTCATAAGCTATGGAAAGGGCAACAACATGACTTATAGGCTTTGGACACTTGAAGGCTTTCGACTTATTTAATTAATTTCAATGACCTATTTTATTTGCTTAGAATAATTGGGTTTATGCCTATGTAAGGGCATGTTGGGAAAGTTATTATTTTATTGAACTAGGGTTAGGGTTACTGTAGCCGAGTTACTGTAGCGCCGTACTGTAGCCGCGGCACTGTTCACTCAGGGGTATTTTTGGAAGATGGGGTTTTGATTTTATCTAGGGTTTTCATTAGGTTTTGCTTTAAATACTCTATGTAACCTCATTCTAATCAGTTTTATGAAGTTTATGAAATTTAATGAATTTATTCATTGTGAGTTGAGTTTATCTCCTCTTGTTCTTAATTGAACTTTTGAACTTATCAAAGGTAAATCACAACCTTTGTGGTCTTCCTTTATAATCTGGGTTCTTGAGACGGGTTCTTCAATGGGTCTAGATTTTAATATAATCTAGGTTCTTGAAACGAGTTCTCATCGGGTCTAGGTTCTCCATCCATTGACTTGATTTTGGCTTTCTTGGGGAGTTTTCAAATTGACTGTGGGTTCAAGGGATTTTTTTCCTGCGGGTTCATATCATTTGGTATCAGAGCAAGGTTTCCAATCAGGTCTGATTCTATCTTTTATTTCTTGCATATTTAATTCTAGGGCATCATTGTTCTAGGGTTGCCAAAAAAAAAAAATAGAAAGAAAAAGTAGGCTGCAGAAATTCTTAGGGTTTTTGGTTTGGCTGAAATTTGCATCACCTAGGGTTTCAAAATTCTAGGGTTTCCTGCATCTCTAAGTTTGTCAATTGCTTAGAGTGTGGTTCCATTGATTCTCTCTTCTACTTCATTGTCCATGCTTGTGTGTTTGAATTCAATTGTTTGATTTTCACAATTGAATATTGTTGTTTGTGGTTGAATTAGAGAAAAGAAAAAGAAAGGAAAGGAAAAGAAAAGAAAAGAAAAGAAAAGAAAAGAAAGGAAAAGAAAAGAAAAGAAAATTCGAAAAAAAAAAAAAAACAGAAAGAAGAAGAAGAATAAAAGAGAAGGTAGGATATTCAAAGTTGCTACATAGTTACAACAAAGAGAAAGAAAGTATTTGTTGATTGAGTTATTATCATCATAGGAGCTGAATACAACTTGCTAGTTGGTGTCTTGTTTTATAATTACTCTTTCCCTCGTATAAATTCATTGAGTCTCGTGTCATTTTATTCATTCCTTGTTTCTTTGATCTATATTACTGGTTGGAATAATACAAGGTTGTATTATCTTGATTTAGTTCAACTAGTTCTGAAAGAACTTGAGTGAGAAAACTTTTGAGGTAAAAGGCAAGAGAGTGTGAGACTATTATCGGGAAAAAGCCAATTAAGAGTGAAACACGAGTGGAGTGCCATTATTCGAGTGTAGACACGTAAGGGAGTGTGTAAGGTTTTCCACTAACATTCTTTTGGGCAGCACATTACAATGTCTCATAGGAGTGACTCATCACCAAAAGGGAAGGCAGATAACTCATCCCTTGTGTTGGAAGTCATGCAACAACAATTTGAGAAGTTGAACTTGGTGTTGGGTTCCGTGAGGGATAGTATGGATAATCAAGAAGCAGTGATTAGAAATCTACAAGGTGAGAGAGATAGGAGGCGACATGAGCCTAGTATTGAGAATGGGTATGAAAATGGAGAGTATGGTGAGGATGAGAAAGGCCTAACATCTGAAGTTGGATTGGATAGATATAGAGGAGTTAGGTGATGGGAACCAAGGTGGGCCTAGTCTTAAAGATATGTTGCAAGTTCCAGATGGGCCAAATACAAGTTAAAAGGCTTAAACGATGAAGATTATGCTTTGATTCATTTAATAAGCTATGGAAATGGCAACAACATGACTTATAGGCTTTGGACACTTGAAGGCTTTCAACTTATTTAATTAATTTCAAGGACCTATTTTTTTTGCTTAGAATAATTGGGTTTATGCCTATGTAAGGGCATGTTGGGAAAGTTATTATTTTATTGAACTAGGGTTAGGGTTACTGTAGCCGAGTTACTGTAGCGCCGTACTGTAGCTGCGCCACTGTTCACTCAGGGGTATTTTTGGACGATGGGGTTTTATTTTATCTAGGGTTTTCATTAGGTTTTGCTTTAAATACTCTATGTAGCCTCATTCTAATCAGTTTATGAAGTTTATGAAATTTAATGAATTTATTCATTGTGAGTTGAGTTTATCTCCTCTTGTTCTTAATTGAACTTTTGAACTTATCAAAGGTAAATCACAACCTTTGTGGCGTTCCTCCTTTGTAATCTGGGTTCTTGAGACGGGTTCTTCAACGGGTCTAGATTTTAATATAATCTAGGTTCTTGAAACGAGTTCTCATCAGGTCTAGGTTCTCCATCCATTGACTTGATTTTGGCTTTCTTGGGGAGTTTTCAAATTGATTGTGGGTTCAAGGGATTTCATTCCCGCGGGTTCATATCATTTGGTATTCAGAGCAAGGTTTCCAATCAGGTCTGATTCTATCTTTTAATTTTAGCATCCTTTAATTTAATTCTAGGGCTTCATTGTTTTAGGGTTGCCAAAAAAAAAAAAATAGAAACAAAAAGTAGGCTTCCAAAATTCTTAGGATTTTGGGTTTGGCTGAAATTTGCATCACCTAGGGTTTCAAAATTCTAGGGTTTCCTGCATCTCTAAGTTTATCTGTTGCTTGGAGTGCCGTTCCATTGATTCTCTTCTACTTCATTGTCGTGCTTGAATTCAATTGCTTGATGTTCACAATTGAATATTGCTATTTGTGATTGAATTTGAAAAAAGAAAAGAAAAGAAAGGAAAAGAAAAGAAAAAAAAAAAGGAAAAGAAAAAAAAAAAAAATTCGAAAAAAAAAAATTAAAAAGAAGAAGAGGAAGAAGAAGAAGAAAAGAGAAGGTAGCATATTGAAAGTTGCTACATAGTTTCAACAAAGAGAAAGAAAGTATTTGTTGATTGAGCTTTTATCATCATAGGAGCTGATTACATCCTTCTAGTTGGTATCTTGTTTTATAATTACTCTTTCCCTCGTATAAATTCCTTGAGTCTCGTGTCATTTTATTCATTCATTGTTTCTTTGATCTATATTACTGGTTGGAATAATACAAGGTTGTATTGTCTTGATTTAGTTCAACTAGTTCTTAAAGAACTTGAGCGAGAAAACTATTGAGGTAAAAGGCAAGAGGGTGTGAGACTATTATCGGGGAAAAGCCATTAAGTGTGAAACACGAGTGGAGTGCCATTATTTGAGTGTAAACACGTAAGGGAGTGTGTGAGGTTTTTCACTAACATTTTTTTTGTGCTGCATATTATGATGTCTCATAGAAGTGACTCATCACCAAACGGTGTGGCAGATAACTCATCTTTTGTGTTGCAAGCCATGCAACAACAGTTTGAGCGGTTGAACTCGGTGTTGGATGAAGTGAGGGATAGGATGGATAATCAAGAAGAAGTAATTAGAAATCTGCAAGGTGAGAGAGGTAGGAGGCGACTTGAGCCTAGTATTGAGAATGGATATGAGAAAGAAGAGTATGGTGAGTCTCTTGTTGCTAGGCGTGCACTCAATACACAAATTAAGATGAATGATACAGAGCAGCAGAGTGAGAACGTTTTTCATACTAGATGCCACATCAACAACAAGGTATGTAGTATGGTCATTGATTTGAGGAGTTGTATTAATTTGGCTAGCACTACTTTAGTTGAGAAATTGAATTTACGTACCTTGAAACACGCTAGACCATACATGTTGCAGTGGTTGAGTGATTGTGGGGAGGTTAGGGTAAATAAGCAAGTGCTAGTTTCTTTTTCAATTGAGAAATATCAGGATATGGTCCTTTGTGATGTTGTGCCTATGCATGTTGGTCATATTTTGTTAGGGAAGCCATGGGAGTATGATAGGAATGTGATCCATGATAGGTTAAGGAACATGTACAGTTTTGAAAAGGATGGAAAAATAATCAAACTTGCTCCTTTAACTCCAACACATGTCCATGGGGACCAACTGAAATTGAAAAGTGAGGTTGCTCAAAAAATAAAGAGTGAAAATGACAGTGATCAAAAAAGAAAAAGTGAAAAGGAGATTGAGCAAACAAGCAAGAGTGAAAGTAAGAATGAGCTGAAAAGCAAGAGTGACGGTGAGAGTGAAAGTGAGATTGAGCTGAAAAGCAAGAGTGAAGATGAGATTGAGAAGAAAAGATATAGTGAGACCGAAATGGAGAAAGAGAGAGAAATGAGAGAGAAAAAAGAAGAGGGTGAGAATATGACCTCAAGCACAAGAGAGAATGAGTTGAAAAATAATTGTGAGCTTGAGAGTACAAAAAAAGATGAAGAAAAAGAGAGTGATAGAAAAAAAGAGACTGAAAATAAAAAAGAGTGTGAAAGGGAAAAAGATAGTGAAAAAGAAAAAGAGAGTGGAAAGAAAAGAGAGTGTGAAGAAAGTGAGAGAAAAATAAAGAGAAAAGTGAGTTTTTATGCTAAGGCACTTAATGCTAACGAACTTGACGTATGTTTGCCTAGTATTGTTGTCTCTTTGTTGCAGGGATATGAGGTCGTGTTTCCAAGTGGTGTATTTAGTGGATTGCCACCCATTAGGGAGATAGAGCACTACATTGATTTTGTGCCAGGTGCAACAATTCCTAACCGACCTTTCTTGGAAGAACATGAGTCATTGACACACTTAAAGGAAAAAGGTAAGTTGTTGACTATAATGCGTGCTAAGCGGGAGGATTGTATTGAGACTTTTCCTCATGTATTCAAATACACACAAGGTATGGAAACTTTTGTGGTTGATGCTTTAGCAAGAAGGTATGTACTTATCTTCATTTTAGATGCAAAATTGTTGAAATTTGAATATGATAAGGAATTGCATGCTAATGATTATGACTTTGCTAGTGTGTATGGAACATGTGAGAAAGCATCGTTTGGTAAGTTCTATAAACTAGATTGGTACTTGTATAGAAAGAATAGATTTTGTGTACCTACTAGTTTTATGCGTAAGTTGCTTGTGTGTGATGGACATGGTGGTTTGTTGGGTTACCATGGTGTAAGAAAGACTTTTGTTGTGTTGCATGAACGTTTGTGGGAATATCATTTGCCTTTCAATGACGTGTTGCATGAACGTTTGTGGAAGTATCAATTGTCATTCATTAATGTGTTGCATGAATGTTTGTGGAAGTATCATTTGCCTTTCAATGACGTGTTGCATGAACGTTTGTGGAAGTATCAATTGTTATTCATTGATGTGCTGCATGAATGTTTATGGAAGTATCATTTGTCATTCAATAACATGTTTCATGAACATTTGTGGGAGTATCATTTGCCATACATTGACCTGTTGCATGAACGTTTGTGGGACTATCATTTGCCCTTCATTGAGTTTGCATATATTTGGAGTAGTCATTCTGGTGTCAAGAAAATATTAGACATTTTGCATGAACATTTATGTTGGTTTAAGATGAAGAGAGATGTCAATTGTATTTGTGGCAGGTGCATTACATGCATAAAGGCTAAATTTATACTTTTGCCACATGGGTTGCATACGCCCTTACCTATTCCTAGTGAGTCATGTGTAGACATATCTATGGACTTTGTTTTGGGGCTGCCTAGGAAAGAAAGGAGTAGAAATTCTATTTTTGTGGTTATGGATGGATTTATAGAGTTTGCATATAACAGGACCATGCATACTACCACTTTATATTCTCCTTTTGAAATTGTTTGTAGACTTAATCTATTTACTCATTTAGATTTAATGTCTTTATCTGTTGACAACAGGAGTAGCTTTGATGGATGTTCTCAAATTCTTGAACAAATTAATGACAATGCATATGAAATCAATGATAATGTTACTAACATTTTTCCCTTTGATCCAGGTGGAGATTCGAGGTCGAATCCTTTTGAGGAGAGGGGGAATGATGGGAACCAAGGTGGGCCTAGTCTTAAAGATATGTTGCAAGTTCCAGATGGGCCAAATACAAGTTCAAGGGCTTAAACGATGAAGATTATGCTTTGATTCATTTCATAAGCTATGGAAAGGGCAACAACATGACTTATAGGCTTTGGACACTTGAAGGCTTTCGACTTATTTAATTAATTTCAAGGACCTATTTTATTTGCTTAGAATAATTGGGTTTATGCCTATGTAAGGGCATGTTGGGAAAGTTATTATTTTATTGAACTAGGGTTAGGGTTACTGTAGCCGAGTTACTGTAGCGCCGTACTGTAGCTGCGCCACTGTTCACTCAGGGGTATTTTTGGAAGATGGGGTTTTATTTTATCTAGGGTTTTTATTAGGTTTTGCTTTAAATACTCTATGTAGCCTCATTCTAATCAGTTTATGAAGTTTATGAAATTTAATGAATTTATTCATTGTGAGTTGAGTTTATCTCCTCTTGTTCTTAATTGAACTTTTGAACTTATCAAAGGTAAATCACAACTTTTGTGGCGTTCCTCCTTTGTAATCTGGGTTCTTGAGACGGGTTCTTCAACGGGTCTAGATTTTAATATAATCTAGGTTCTTGAAACGAGTTCTCATCGGGTCTAGGTTCTCCATCCATTGACTTGATTTTGGCTTTCTTGGGGAGTTTTCAAATTGATTGTGGGTTCAAGGGATTTCATTCCCGCGGGTTCAAGAGATAATGTTATTAACATGTTTCCCTTTGATCCAGGTGGAGATTCGAGGTCGAATCCTTTTGAGGAGAGGGGGAATGATGGGAACCAAGGTGGGCCTAGTCTTAAAGATATGTTGCAAGTTCCAGATGGGCCAAATACAAGTTCAAGGGCTTAAACGATGAAGATTATGCTTTGATTCATTTCATAAGCTATGGAAAGGGCAACAACATGACTTATAGGCTTTGGACACTTGAAGGCTTTCAAGTTATTTAATTAATTTCAAGGACCTATTTTATTTTCTTAGAATAATTGGGTTTGTGCCTATGTAAGGGCATGTTGGGAAACTTATTATTTTATTGAACTAGGGTTAGGGTTACTGTAGCCGAGTTACTGTAGCGCCGTACTGTAGCCGTGGCACTGTTCACTCAGGGGTATTTTTGGAAGATGGTGTTTTATTTTATCTAGGGTTTTCATTAGGTTTTGCTTTAAATACTCTATGTAGCCTCATTCTAATCAGTTTATGAAGTTTATGAAATTTAATGAATTTATTCATTGTGAGTTGAGTTTATCTCCTCTTGTTCTTAATTGAACTTTTGAACTTATCAAAGGTAAATCACAACCTTTGTGGCGTTCCTCCTTTGTAATCTGGGTTCTTGAGACGGGTTCTTCAACGGGTCTAGATTTTAATATAATCTAGGTTCTTGAAACGAGTTCTCATCGGGTCTAGGTTCTCCATCCATTGACTTGATTTTGGCTTTCTTGGGGAGTTTTCAAATTGATTGTGGGTTCAAGGGATTTCATTCCCGCGGGTTCATATCATTAGGCATGGAAGAAGCCTTAGCAAAAACTCAGGGGGTCGAGATAGAGTAGATAAGAACCTTGGAAGCATCAAAATGAAAATACCATCATTTCAAGGTAGAACTGACCCTGAAGTTTATTTAGAGTGGGACAAAAGAATAGTGTTGGTGTTTGATTGTCATAATTACTCTGAGGAGAAGAAGGTGAAGTTGGCTGTAATTGAGTTCACTGATTATGCGATTATTTGGTGGGATCAATTAGTATCCAATAGGAGGAGGAATTTTGAGAGCACTGTAGAAACATGGAGAGAGTTGAAAGCTATCATGAGGCGGAGATTTGTACCTAGCCACTACTATAGAGACCTCTACCAAAAATTACAAAATCTTACACAAGGGTCTAGGAGTGTAGAGGATTACCATAAGGAGATGGAGGTGGCTATGATTCGGGCTAATGTAGTGGAGGATCAGGAGGCCACGATGACAAGATTTTTGAGTGGGTTGAATAGGGAGATAGCCAATGTAGTTGAGTTGCAACATTATGTGGAGGTAGAGGATATGGTGCACATGGCTATGCAGGTGGAGAGGCGGCTAAAAGGAAATGGTACATCAAGGTATACTTCGGTTTCTAGTACTCTTTGGAAACCAAAGTGGGACAAAAATTATCAAGTTGTAACAAATGGGAAGACCAAGCCACCTAAGGGAAATGATTTGGGTGAGGCTGAAACTTCAAGAAAAAGAGAGAATGAGTTGAAAAACAATTGTGAGGCTGAGAGTTCAAAAAAAGAGGAGAGTGAAAGAAAAACAGAGAGTGAAAAGAACAAAGAGATTGAGAGGAAAAAAGAGAATGAGGCCGAAATATCAAAAGAAATAGGGAGAGAAAAAGAAAATATAGAGTTGGTTAAGAGTCAAGAAAAAATAGTGGAGCCACAAGAGGAAAAAGAAAGAGAGGTTGCAGAGAAAAATAGAAAGACAAATGTGAGTTTTTATGCTAAGGCAAGCTTTTATACTAATGAATTTAACGACTCTTTGTCTAGTGTTTTTGTTTCTTTGTTGCAGGGATTTAAGGTCATGATTCCTAGCGGTGTGTTTAGTGGATTGCCACCTATTAGGGATATAGAGTACTACATTGATTTTGTGCCAGGTGCGACAATTCATAACCAACCTTTATTCGAAGAACATGAGTCCTTGATATACTTGAAGGGACAAGGTAAATTGTTGACTAGAATGCATGCTAAGTGGGAGGACTGTATTGAGACTTTTTCTCATGTATTCAAATACACACAAGGTATGAAAAATTTTGTTGTTGACGCTTTAGCAAGAAGGTATGTCCTTGTCTTCATTCTAGATGCAGAATTGTTGAGACTTGAATATGATAAGAAATTGCATGCTAATGATGATGACTTTGCTAGTGTGTATGGAACATGTGAGAAAGCAACATTTGGTAAGTTCTATAAACTAGATTGTTACTTGTTTAGAGAGAATAGATTTTGTGTGCCTACTAGTTTTATGTGTAAGTTGCTTGTGTGTGATGGACATGGTGGTTTGTTGGGTAACCATGGTATAAGAAAGACTTTTGTTGTGTTGCATGAACGTTTGTGGGAATATCATTTGCCTTTCAATGACGTGTTGCATGAACGTTTGTGGAAGTATCAATTGTCATTCATTGATGTGTTGCATGAATGTTTGTGGGAGTATCATTTGCCTTTCAATGACGTGTTGCATAAACGTTTGTGGAAGTATCAATTGTCATTCGTTGATGTGCTGCATGAATGTTTGTGGAAGTATCATTTGTCATTCATTAACATGTTGCAAGAACGTTTGTGGGAGTATCATTTGCCATACATTGACCTGTTGCATGAGCGTGTGGATCTATCATTTGCCCTTCATTGAGTTTGCATATATTTGGAGTAGTAATTCTGGTGTCAAGAAAATATTAGACATTTTGCATGAACATTTATGTTGGTCTAATATGAAGAGAGATGTCAATTGTATTTGTGGTAGGAGCATTACATGCAGAAATGCCAAATTTATATTTTTGCCACATGGGTTGCATACGCCCTTACCTATTCCTAGTGAGTCATGTGTAGACATATCTATGGACTTTGTTTTGGGGCTGCCTAGGAAAGAAAGGAGTAGAAATTCTATTTTTGTGGTTATAGATGGATTTATAGAGTTTGCATATAACAGGACCATGCATACTACCACTTTATATTCTCCTTTTGAAATTGTTTGTAGACTTAATCTATTTACTCCTTTAGATTTAATGTCTTTATCTGTTGACAAAAGGAGTAGCTTGGATGGATGTTCTCAAATTCTTGAACAAATTAATGACAATGCATATGAAATCAATGATAATGTTACTAACATTTTTCCCTTTGATCCAGGTGGAGATTCGAGGTCGAATCCTTTTGAGGAGAGGGGGAATGATGGGAACCAAGGTGGGCCTAGTCTTAAAGATATGTTGCAAGTTCCAGATGGGCCAAATACAAGTTCAAGGGCTTAAACGATGAAGATTATGCTTTGATTCATTTCATAAGCTATGGAAAGGGCAACAACATGACTTATAGGCTTTGGACACTTGAAGGCTTTCGACTTATTTAATTAATTTCAAGGACCTATTTTATTTGCTTAGAATAATTGGGTTTATGCCTATGTAAGGGCATGTTGGGAAAGTTATTATTTTATTGAACTAGGGTTAGGGTTACTGTAGCCGAGTTACTGTAGCCGCGGCACTGTTCACTCAGGGGTATTTTTGGAAGATGGAGTTTTGATTTTATCTAGGGTTTTCATTAGGTTTTGCTTTAAATACTCTATGTAGCCTCATTCTAATCAGTTTTATGAAGTTTATGAAATTTGATGAATTTATTCATTGTGAGTTGAGTTTATCTCCTCTTGTTCTTAATTGAACTTTTGAACTTATCAAAGGTAAATCACAACCTTTGTGACGTTCCTCCTTTATAATCTGGGTTCTTGAGACGGGTTCTTCAATGGGTCTAGATTTTAATATAATCTAGGTTCTTGAAACGAGTTCTCATCGGGTCTAGGTTCTCCATCCATTGACTTGATTTTGGCTTTCTTGGGGAATTTTCAAATTGACTGTGGGTTCAAGGGATTTCTTTCCTGCGGGTTCATATCAATTGATGGCATCTGCCACTACATTAGCCTTTCCAGGGTGATACTTAATTTCACACTGAAAATCACTTATTGTCTCGACTCACCTTCTCTGTCTCTGTAACACCCCGCTTAATTAACTCTTGATTAACCCTTAAGTACTCTAGATTAGGCTTTTATTTTTGGGTTAATCACTTTCATTAAGATTGATAGTGGGATTAGCATTAATGTTGGTATTTAGTGTTAATGAGCTAAGGATTAGAGAGTCAAGCCCATTAGTAATTTTGCTGAGGTTTTTTAGGACCCAAGTACATTCATAGGCCTAGCCCAAGAAAACCTTGAACCAAGCCCTTAGGAAATCAAGGTTAGTCTTGGCCCAAGTATAGGAAGGCATAAGGCCTTTGGTAAAGATTGGACCCTTGGCCCTTTTCAAGCTCATATGGCCCAAAGCCATGTTTGGAATCATTTTATCATTCAAAGACCAAAGGCCCAATACACCATACCATTTGTTTCCTTAAGCCCAAATCACACTCAAAGTACCCAAATTAAGTTTTGAAAATTGGCTAAGGCCATTAACCATCATACTTGAGGTTAGTGCACTTTAAGCTATACTTTGAAGCTTAATCATGCTTAATCTTTTCTAACTTTTTAATTCAAATTTTCTTGAATTAAGACTCCTTTAAACCATGATTAGACCATGTTAATACCCTAACTAAACCATTCCACATGTCATTAAGACAAATGACATAACAAGCCCAAACCATGTTTTAATCGGTTTTGTGCATTGCCCTTTGTAATACTTGGACTATTTTGCCCTTGGGCCCAACATTTTTGTGGTTTATCCTCAAGGGTAATATGGTCCTTAAACACCTTATGAGACCCTCCCAAACTCAGTTTGATCCTTGGACGAAATTGGTTGCATCAACCAACTCAAAGAACCAAACCGTGTGCACCTTGGTCTCGTTTGTGTACGAACCATTTGGATTGAATTTGAATCAGGCTCCTGCCATGGTTTGCACCACCACCCCATGCCACCTCCTTCTCCAGCCACTCACCAAGAAGTCCCATGACCATCATGAAGGATTTTGACTCATTTTTGCTAGCCAAAAAAATCCAAAACCGAACTGATTTTCTGCCACCACAAAACCACTTCATCCACCTGTTTTCAAGGGTGGTTTGAGAGATCTTCTGCCATCCAAATGATACCCACGACCTGGAGTCATCTACAGGACCCTTGCAGCTACTGTGAAGAGGAAATGAGGGTGGTTTAGGGCACTATTTCAATCTGCACAAGTGACCTAAACTCATGCAAGCAAATCTTTCCAGATTTGGGCATCTCCCACTTCACCCAATCACTAAGCACCCAAGCCAACGTCCCTCACCCCTTGGCCACCTATAAATACTTCCCTCCTGATATGAACCCGCAGGAAAGAAATCCCTTGAACCCACAGTCAATTTGAAAAGTCCCCAAGAAAGCCAAATTCAAGTCAGTGAATGGAGAACTTAGACCCGATGAGAACTCGTTTCAAAACCTAGATTATATTAAAATCTAGACCCGTTGAAGAACACGTCTCAAGAACCCAGATTACAAAGGAGGAACGCCACAAAGGTTGTGATTTACCTTTGATAAGTTCAAAAGTTTAATTAAGAACAAGAGGAGTAAAACTCAACTCACAATGAATAAATTCATCAAATTTCATAAACTTCATAAACTGATTAGAATGAGGCTACATAGAGTATTTAAAACAAAACCTAATGAAAACCCTAGATAAAATAAAACCCCATCTTCCAAAAGTGCCCCTGGATGAACAGTGCCGCGGCTACAGTGCCACGCTACAGTAACTCGGCTACAGTAACCCTAACCCTAGTTCAATAAAATAATAACTTTCCCAACATGCCCTTACATAGGCATAAACCCAATTATTCTAAGCAAATAAAATAGGTCCTTGAAATTAATTAAATAAGTTGAAAGCCTTCAAGTGTCCAAAGCCTATAAATCATGTTGTTGCCCTTTCCATAGCTTATGAAATGAATCAAAGCATAATCTTCATCATTTAAGCCCTTCAACTTGTATTTGGCCCATCTGGAACTTGCAACATATCTTTAAGACTAGGCCCACCTTGGATCCCATCATTCCCCCTCTCCTCAAAAGGATTCGACCTCGAATCTCCACCTGGATCAAAGGGAAAAATGTTAGTAACATTATCATTGATTTCATATGCATTGTCATTAATTTGTTCAAGAATTTGAGAACATCCATCCAAGCTATTCCTGTTGTCAACAGATAAAGTCAATAACTCTAAAGGAGTAAATAGATTAAGTCTACAAACAATTTCAAAAGGAGAATATAAAGTGGTAGTATGCATGGTCCTGTTATATGCAAACTCTATAAGTCCATCCATAACCACAAAAATAGAATTTCTACTCCTTTCTTTCCTAGGCAACCCCAAAACAAAGTCCATAGATATGTCTACACATGACTCACTAGGAATAGGTAAGGGCGTATGCAACCCATGTGGCAAAAGTATAAATTTGGCCTTTCTGCATGTAATGCACCTACCACAAATACAATTGACATCTCTCTTCATCTTAGACCAACATAAATGTTCATGCAAAATGTCTAATATTTTCTTGACACCAGAATGACTACTCCAAATATATGCAAACCCAATGAAGGGCAAATGATAGTCCCACAAACGTTCATGCAACAGGTCAATATATGGCAAATGATACTCCCACAAACGTTCATGCAATATGTTAATGAATGACAAATGATACTTCCACAAATATTCATGCAGCACATCAATGAATGACAATTGATACTTCCACAAACGTTCATGCAACACGTCATTGAAAGGCAAATGATACTCCCACAAACATTCATGCAACACAACAAAAGTCTTTCTTACACCATGGTTACCCAACAAACCACCATGTCCATCACACACAAGCAACTTACGCATAAAACTAGTAGGTACACAAAATCTATTATTTCTAAACAAGTACCAATCTAGTTTATAGAACTTACCAAACGATGCTTTCTCACATGTTCCATACACACTAGCAAAGTCATCATCATTAGCAAGCAATTCCTTATCAGATTCAAGTTTCAACAATTTTGCATCTAAAATGAAGATAAGTACATACCGTCTTGCTAAAGCATCAACCACAAAAGTTTCCATACCTTGTGTGTATTTGAATACATGAGGAAAAGTCTCAATACAATCCTCCCGCTTAGCACGCATTATAGTCAACAACTTACCTTGTCCCTTTAAGTGTGTCAATGACTCATGTTCTTCCAAGAAAGGTCGGTTAGGAATTGTTGCACCTGACACAAAATCAATGTAGTGCTCTATCTCCCTAATGGGTGGCAATCCACAAAATACACCACTTGGAAACACGACCTCATATCCCTGCAACAAAGAGACAACAATACTAGGCAAACATACGTCAAGTTCGTTAGGATTAAGACTTGCCTTAGCATAAAAACTCACTTTTCTCTTTGTTTTTCTCTCACTTTCTTCACACTCTCTTTTCTTTCCACTCTCTTTTTCTTTTTCACTCTCTTTTTCCCTTTCACACTCTTTTTTCTTTTCAGTCTCTTTTTTTCTATCAGTCTCTTTTTCTTCATCTTTTTTTGTACACTCGACCTCACAATTATTTTTCAACTCATTCTCTCTTGTGCTTGAGGTCTTATTCTCACCCTCTTCTTTTTTCTCTCTCATTTCTCTCTCTTTCTCCATTTCGGTCTCACTATTTCTTTTCTTCTCAATCTCATCTTCACTCTTGCTTTTCAGCTCAATCTCACTTTCACTCTCACCGTCACTCTTGCTTTTCAGCTCATTCTCACTTTCACTCTTGCTTGTTTGCTCAATCTCCTTTTCACTTTTTCTGTTTTGATTACTGTCATTTTCACCCTTTCTTTTTTGAGCAACCTCACTTTTCAATTTCAATTGGTCCCCATGGACATGTGTTGGAGTTAAAGGAGCAAGTTTGATTGTTTTTCCATCCTTTTCAAAACTGTACATGTTCCTTAACCTATCATGGATCACATTCCTATCATACTCCCATGGCTTCCCTAACAAAATATGACCAACATGCATAGGCACAACATCACAAAGGACCATATCCTGATATTTCCCAATTGAAAAAGAAACTAGCACTTGCTTATTTACCCTAACCTCCCCACAATCACTCAACCACTGCAACATGTATGGTCTAGGGTATTTCAAGGTACGTAAATTCAATTTCTCAACTAAAGTAGTGCTAGCCAAATTAATACAACTCCTCAAATCAATGACCATACTACATACCTTGTTGTTGATGTGGCATCTAGTATGAAAAACGTTCTCACTCTACAGCTTTGTATCATTCATCTTAATTTGTGTATTAAGTGCACGCCTAGCAACAAGAGACTCACCATACTCTTCTTTCTCATACTCATTCTCAATACTAGGCTCATGTCGCCTCCTACCTCTCTCACCTTGCAGATTTCTAATCACTTCTTCTTGATTATCCATCATATCCCTCACTTCACCCAACACCAAGTTCAACCGCTCAAACTGTTGTTGCATGGCTTGCAACACAAAAGATGAGTTATCTGCCACACCGTTTGGTGATGAGTCACTTCTATGAGACATCATAGTATGCAGCACAAAAAGAATGTTAGTGAAAAACCTCACACACTCCCTTACGTGTTTACACTCAAATAATGGCACTCAACTCGTGTTTCACTCTTAATGGCTTTTCCCCGATAATAGTCTCACACCCTCTTGCATTTTTACCTCAATAGTTTTCCCGCTCAAGTTCTTTAAGAACTAGTTGAACTAAATCAAGACAATACAACCTTGTATTATTCCAACCAGTAATATAGTAGATCAAAGAAACAAGGAATGAATAAAATGACACGAGACTCAAGGAATTTATTCGAGGGAAAGAGTAATTATAAAACAAGATACCAACTAGAAAGATGTAATCAGCTCCTATGATGATAAAAGCTCAATCAACAAATACTTTCTTTCTCTTTGTTGAAACTATGTAGCAACTTTGAATATGCTACCTTATCTTTTCTTCTTCTTCTTCCTCTTCTTCTTTTTTTTTCTTTTTCGAATTTTCTTTTCTTTTCTTTTCTTTTCCTTTCTTTTCTTTTCTTTTCCTTTCTTAAATTCAATCACAAAGAGCAATATTCAATTGTGAAAATCAAGCAATTGAATTCAAGCACGACAATGAAGTAGAAGAGAATCAATGGAACGGCACTCCAAGCAACAGATAAACTTAGAGATGCAGGAAACCCTAGAATTTTGAAACCCTAGGTGATGCAAATTTCAGCCAAACCCAAAATCCTAAGAATTTTGGCAGCCTACTTTTTGTTTCTATTTTTTTTTTTGGCAATCCTAGAACAATGAAGCCCTAGAATTAAATTAAACGATGCTAAAATTAAAAGATAGAATCAGACCTGATTGGAAACTTTGCTCTGAATACCAAATGATATGAACCCGCGGGAAATGAATTCCCTTGAACCCACAGTCAATTTGAAAACTCCCGAAGAAAGCCAAATTCAAGTCAGTGAATGGAGAACCTAGACCCGATAAGAACTCGTTTCAAGAACCTAGATTATATTAAAATCTAGACCCGTTGAAGAACACGTCTCAAGAACCCAGATTACAAAGGAGGAACGCCACAAAGGTTGTGATTTACCTTTGATTAGTTCAAAAGTTCAATTAAGAACAAGAGGAGTAAAACTCAACTCACAATGAATAAATTCATCAAATTTCATAAACTTCATAAACTGATTAGAATGAGGCTACATAGAGTATTTAAAACAAAACCTAATGAAAACCCTAGATAAAATAAAACCCCATCTTCCAAAAGTGCCCCTGGATGAACAGTGCCGCGGCTACAGTAACTCGGCTACAGTAACCCTAACCCTAGTTCAATAAAATAATAACTTTCCCAACATGCCCTTACATAGGCATAAACCCAATTATTCTAATCAAATAAAATAGGTCCTTGAAATTAATTAAATAAGTTGAAAGCCTTCAAGTGTCCAAAGCCTATAAGTCATATTGTTGCCCTTTCCATAGCTTATGAAATGAATCAAAGCATAATCTTCATCATTTAAGCCCTTGAACCTGTATTTGGCCCATCTGGAACTTGCAACATATCTTTAAGACTAGGCCCACCTTGGATCCCATCACCTCCCCTTGAGCCTTGAGTGCATTTCCCCTCTTATAGATCAAAAGAGTGCAAACCAAATGAGTTTTGGTGAGTTTTTTAGTATTCTTGTGTAAGGCAATCTAGAGTGCTTGGAAGGCCACGTAATTTGTAATTTTTCTTCCTTTTGATCTTAGCTAGCATGTCAAGCTTTGTTTCCAGTTTTGGTACGAAATTTGGTTGAGTTTTGTGAAGGTTATGATGCTTAATGCAAAACCGGGTCAATTAAAGGAAGATTTGAATGATTGAATGGTTTAATTGGAAATTTAGCTATGGCATGTCCTAAGCATGATTTTATATGATCTATCATTATCCTAACATGATTTTGAAAGGTTAAATTTGTGATTATAAGCATGTCATGATAGGTTTTAAATCTATCTTGTTTTGATCATCAGGCATGAATCGGTTTTAAGCATATTGGTGATTAAGGATTTCTTAGCTTTGATTAAGTGTTGGAATGAATTTGATTACTCAAGGATTAGACTTCATAATGTCCCTAAAGATGTTAGTGATCATTAATTATTAAAGAAAATCTCATATGCATGCATTCATAGGGATCGATAGTTGAAAATACACAGGCATCAACTAGGATGCATGCCACAGGTTGGGACTAATTGGATAAGTTCCACTTTGAATTTTGAAAATATAAGAGTATAGATGGTTTTAGAATGCCAAAAGTATGAATTCGATGAAATTTAGTTAAATTTGGAGTTCGTTTGCAATTAGTGAAAATTTAGGGCCTAAATGGCAATTTTTGGAAGTCTAGGAGTATTTTTGTAAATATCTAATTTTTTTGAAGCCTTTGATTTTAAACCTATCCATAAGAGTATTAACTCTAACTTAGCCTACACACGATTTACGCAGCTATGACGCTAATTTTGAATTTCTCCGGAAGTTTGTAAGTTGGCCTCTAACTTACACCTTAATAAATTTCTTATGAATTATTGATAAATGCTTCATTTATTCTTCAATTATCATTTTGAGCATAAATTATCATGTTAAATGACATATTGAGTGCATACTTACATAACATATGACATTTTCACCATTTTTGCTTATTACATTTATAAATGTCATTTTTTGCATAAAATTTACTACATATGCACATGTCATGAAAAATATATTTTTTAAAGTGTAGCATCAAAATCATTTTGTCACAACTCCGATGGTCGGGATGGGGAATTATCCTGGTTGGAACTCCTTTGTCCACTCTGGAGTGTTTAATAATGGAGTGATAACCTCCGGGTTGATGAAGAACAGTCAACAGGCTTCGAATGGGTTCTTTTTAAAGAACGCTGGAGCGAAGTCAACATGTTATGACACCTAACACCGGTGGGTGTACATGTTATAATTTTTATGATGTTATGTTATTTACCAATGCATTGAGAACGAGTCTATAGACAACGTAGTTTCAACGTAAGTTATACTACGGTCACTGGCAGGTACTCATAGTGCATATGGGGAACTGTGACACTACCACACGTTATGTTATTAATTAAGATAATGATTTAAGTCTATAATGAAAAAAATTTATGATGTAATTTTTATGAAAAAGTTATGTCTTTTAAAAAAAATGATGACGAAATTATTTACTGAGTAAAAACCCGTGTCTTTATATTTTAATTAAAAAATCTTGAGGAATCTGGATGGGAGACATGCATACTGATTTTCCGCATCTCATGCATTGCATATTTATCATTTTTCATGATTGATTTATCTTTGTGTCAGTTAGTTGTTTAACTTACTGAGATTTCGAGTAAATCTTACCCTTTTATGAGATCACTATCATTCCACTCGGAATGATAGAACTTGTGTCAGGAATCAACCAGGACGAGATTGATGGAGCACTAGGTTCCCATGATTGAAGAGGAGCCGGATCTGGAGAGGAAGCTGGACTTAATTTTGATGTTCATAGCCCAAGTCCTTTATGCTTTAGATCGCATTAAGAAAATTATATGACTTTGTATATAAGTCTATGTTGCTTTAGTATTTCGAACATGATAATTATCTAATGAAGTTGGGATGTTTTAGTTATTCTGGCATATTTTTCACCTTAACCTTTTATTTCCGTTACGATTATTGCATACCGCTAGTTGCATACTAGGATGCATTGCATATTAACTGTCATGAACGGGGGTATTAACCTTGTTTGCATGTCCCGACGCTCTAAGTCTCATATTCAAGTTTTTCTGACTAAACAAGTACTTAAGACTCTTTATGATCTGTATATATCTCGCACTTTTCTTCATACAAGTAATGTCTCCAAATCTTTAATGCAAACACTACTGCAGCTAATTCCAGGTCGTGCTTAGGATAATTCTGCTCGTAATCCTTAAGTTGTCGCGAAGCATAAGTGACTACTTGTTCTTCTTGCATCAAGACACATCCTAATCCCATATTAGAGGCATCACTGTATACCACGTAAGGCTTGTGCGGTTTAGGCAAAGCCAATACCGGTGTTGTAGTTAACCTCATTTTTAGCTCTTGAAAGCTTCTTTCACATTCCTCACTTCAAACAAACTTGGCATTCTTCCTAATCAATGCCGTTATTGGACTAGAGAGTTTAGAAAATCCTTCAACAAACGTACGGTAGTAACCTGCCAAACCAAGGAAACTACGTATCTTATGGACATTCTGTCACTAGAGATGACGTGACCTAAAAATTTCACTTCTTGGAGCCAAAACTCGCATTTGCTAAGCTTAGCGTAAAGCCAGTGCTTTTGCAAAGTCTCCAACACTATCCTTAAGTGTTCTCTATGCTCCTCGTCACTTTGAGAGTACCCAATATATAATTGACTCATTCAAAAATGAGTAGCACAAAGGCTAGCTCAAGTGCAGGAGGATGTCGCGTAATAATTAGGAATAAATTCCTAGATCGTCTCCTCAGAAAAAATTACTTAAAATCAAACTCGTTTAAAATGGTGAAAATATTCACAAAGAGAAAATAAAAATGATGATATGTGCAATGGATGAAAGAGTTCAACAAGAATGAAAATGGCACTAGTCATGTACTAGATTTATATTTTTGAATTTTTGAGTGTTGAAATGAAATGCAAAAAAAATAACAAATTGCAATTAAAAATATAAAAAAAATCAATTAAACTAAACAATCTTAATTAATCTGAAAATTAAACAATAAAACAGAAATTATTTAAGTCATAATTAAGCTTTAATCGATCTAATATGCAATGGAACTGAGAGATTAACAAAACTAATCTAAGAATTAAACTAGATTAGAAAGTAATTGACAAAATACGAACTGAAAATTGAAAAGTCCCAAAATCAAGATTCTAGGGCTCATCCTTATATTCAAATCACAAATACTCAAAATTAATCCATAGCAATTGTAATCACTGTTAAATGAAAGTTTAAATAAGTGAGAAAAATAAATACCACGAAATAAATAAATAGCAAAAAAAATGCCCAAAAGTCTAAGCCAAATATCTCAAAAATAAATCACAAACTTTAAACTAAAATTAAATAAATAGTAGAGAGTGAAAAGAGCAAGCCAAATGAATGGAGATGGAGGCGGCTATAGCGGCAATTGGACCCTGGAAGAGTTCTTCAAATGTACGGCGCTGCTCTCAAAAGTCCCCAATTTCGTGCTAATGATATGCTTAAATAGGGTAGGAAAGAAACCCTAATTTCTTCATATTCTCGCACACAAAATCGCTTAAATTTTAGGACTCAACTTGGCAGGCACGTACGCGTTTCAGGAGTTCAAATTTGGAAATCCTTATTAGAGACAACTGTGTAGCCCTTTAAGATAGATTTCCAATGCATTAAGAATCGTATCAATCCAATATTTGAGCGGAAAGTTATTATTAAAATACTAAAGTGTGTCCATTTTATCTCCTAACGCATTTTTGGACTCTGATCCGAATTACTCTCAAACCTAGGGTTGTAACCGGTCCGGTTCGGTCCGGTTTTTGACAAAATCTAGGACCGAACCGGTATGTACCAGTTTTGTATTTTCCAAAACCGATTACGCACCGATTACCCTCCTAAACCGGTACTTCTAATTTTACCGATTTCCGGTCCGGTCCGGTTTTTCGGTTTTTTTAAGATGTAAGTTTCACAATTTGTCATTAAAAATTTGTTTATAAAAAAAATGATTTAAAAAAAACTGTTTTATACTTTTATTAATATATTAGACTATATAATAGTATTAATATTAGACTATTGGTATAGTTATAAGTTATATATTAGTATTAGTTATAAACTATATATTTAATATTAGTATTAGTTATAAACTTTTAGTAAAAACTTGTAGTATTAATTATATGTATAACTATAGTCATTAGTCTATATTAGACTATTAGTATTAGTTATAAACTTTTAGTAATTTAGTATTAACATTTTATGTATATTAATATATATAATATTTTTTATAAAACTTATATATACAATAATACAAATATTATTTTTTATATATATTTTTTATCAACCAGTCCGGTCCGAAAAATCCTAAAACCGGAACCGGCCGGTTTTCATATTCTAAGAACCGGTCCGGACCGGTTTTCCGGTTTGAATTTACACCCCTACTCAAACCCCATCATTATCCTTATTTGAAGCGTCATACACTTGTTGAAAATTTTTAGGTTGTTCCAACGTCTTGCCCACTTGAAAGTCCTTTGAATTTGAAATTAGAAATAAAATAATAAAAATTAGAAATAAAATAAAATAAGAATAATAAAATATCAAAAATATGTTGTGCATGTGAATGAACATTGTCGAATGAAATCACAAGTTATAAAATTAAGCATAAATCATGTTATTAACCAATTTAAATCACAACTCGGATTTATTCATCTTAACCATTTTTTCATCTAAAACCAACAATAATGTAATGAAATAAATAAAATATATTGGTTCTAAATGTATAAAAATATGCAATAATTCAGCTCAATCACACCCCCCAACTAGCGTTTTGCTAATCCTTGAGAAAATAGTGAAAATTAATTGAGATGAATATTACATAAAGATTGAAATTCGAACAGAAACAATCAAACACAATTATAAATTCTCACAAAAGTGACACGTTACTACTCAACCCCCAGGGGCTATACCCACCAAGATTATCTGAACAGTCTTTCACAAAGAATTGGGGCAAATGTCTCAGAACTCAAATGTGTGTGTGGAGCTAAACTGGTTGTGTGTTCCTCATTACTAGCCATGATTTGTCATATGATTTTTCAACTTTAAAATTAATCATTGCTGATTCTAACTACCTCAAAGCCCAAGGGACTAGCAGTTTTCACGCCAGCTCTGTTTTTAAAGGTTGAACACTCAACCCCCAAAGTCTTGGGTAACTGTTTCTAGCCCTTTACTTAGGAAAGTTCACTAAGTCACCTTTATTCTTTTTTTTTTCTAATCTTTTCAAATCGTTTTTTCTTCTTTTCATTTTCTTCTTCTTCTTTTTTTCTTTATTTCTTTTCTTTTTTCTTTTTTTTTTGTTTAATTCATGGCTTGGTAGACCTGCAGTTTACTTCTCCTGTGTTAAATCAGTGAATAGTAAACAAGGAACACTACAAGCGTAAGCATGTGCAAAATGTCCTTCAAAATTTGCCCTTCGTTCTACAAAAATCTTATCAAGTCTCATCATAAGTATAGCATACCGGTGTTTCAAGCTACACATCAACAAAATATGATGTATCAAAAATCATGCTCTATGCTTAAGCTTGAAAATAAATCTTCACAAAATGATTCCGCTCAACTACTCCACCAAGATGCTCAGATTTCACAAAATACTAGAAATAGAGTGTGTGTCAATCATATATGTATCAATGCACATCACATTAATGCAATTTTGTTTTCTTTTTTTTTAAACTGTGCACACACGCTACCCTCCAACTAGTGAGAGACATGGTTCTCAATGAATCGAACGAAAGAAAACAAAGTGCACATGAATAAGCAAGCAAAATAAAAAAAAATAACATGAAATATAAAATCAAAGCAAAACAACAAATAAAAAAACAAAAATAAAAAATAAAAAACAAAATGCAAGTAAAGAAAGTTGTAAAGGGTGAAAAGATCAAAACACTTCTTTGAAATCTTGCACAAGCAAGATCTCTTCGTGTGGATCAAAGACCTTCAAAAATGGCTTCAGAGGTTGTCCATTGACAGTGAAGCTATTTCCATTCTTCGGATTGACAATGTCTACCACCCCTTGAGAATGAACCTTCTTTACAATGTACGGCCCCTTCCATCGAGATTTCGGCTTACTGGGAAAAAGATGCAGTCTTAAATTGTAGAGGAGCACTTTCTGATCAGGGACAAGATGTTTGTCATGGATCTTCTTGTCATGCAAGGCCTTCATTCGCTCCTCCGTCAAGCGGGAATTATCATAGGCCTCTCTCTTTATTTCTTCAAGCTCTGAAATCACTTCAACAGCATGCACCTCTGACTCGTCGCAATCACCAGGCATCTTGCAAGCATTGAACACATTCATTTCCAATGTCATATTCCAGAATGTGAGTTTTAGCACTCCACTTCAACAATTTATCAGTGCATTGGAGGTAGCAAGGAATGGGCGCCCAAGGATGACAGGCGCCTGGTAAATAGTAGTGGCTAGTTGCTGTATATCAAGAACTACAAAATCCACAGGGTAGTAAAATTTGTCCACCTGGACAAACACATTCTCAATAAAACCCCTCGGCACCTTGACTGATCTTTCAGCTAACTGTAGCTTGATGGAGGTCTTTTTTAGCTCACCTATAGGCTTGCTTTTCAAATCACTCTCCACTAATATAGAACAGAAACTATCCCTAGGGATCAATAGGTCTTTATTAAGCTTGTAATGTAAGGTTTTAGGGTGAGGGCTACAAAGAAAAGGTAGGATTCAAACAAAGCAAAAGAATTTAAGTTTGAACACCAACGGAACAAATAGAACGTTCTCATTTCTAACATCTCTTCTCAATCATTGCATCTCTCAACATACATCTCTTTATTGTACTTTCAAGTATCTCTCTCTTTACCCCTCTATTCGGTAGGTAGGACATTTTCTTTTCTTTTTCTTTGTTTTTCATCATTGAAATATTCCATACTTTCTCGACTACCTTTATGGATGACTCTCATCAACCTTTTCTTGTTGGCCACACAGTAGACGAGTTGATTTTTCATACCCTCAAACTTATGATTTTGATAATATGGCTATAATTAACCTTACTTGTAGATCTTCTACCTCTCTTGTTTTTTATACTCTTGTGAGTCTGTGACTTTGTGTAAACTTAGTTATCTTGAAAGATAAGGAAATCAACGTTTAAGCAATAGGGTAGGGAATATGAGGTTTACAAGAAAGAAAAATATATGGCCAAAATATAATTCAATAAAGCTCAAAGGGTGGCTCTGGATAACGATAATAAACAGGTAAGCTTGAAAGGCTTAATCGGTCCAAAAAAATGCCTTAATTATTTCCCCATTAATATTTTGTCTAGAATTGCGCCTTGAGTGTAATCAAACAACTTTTAGAGTAAGTTGAGACCATACAAATTCACAAGATTCACATAAAATTTTTCTAGGTATGTAAAACGATTAATGATCATAAGAAGTATTCATTGAACAAAGAAAATATCAAATTAAGTAAGATCAAGTAAAGAATTAACAACTAGACTTAAACAATGAGAATTTTTCCTAAACATTATAATCAATTTCAATCATAGTCTTATCATAGGCTTTTTATTCTTCAAACCATACTGTTTTTATCATTATTATTAATTATTATTATTATTATTTTAAATAAATAAAATAATATCTTTTCTGATATGAACCTGCGGGAATGAATTCCCTTAAACCCACAGTCAATTTGAAAACTCCCCAAGAAAGCCAAAATCAAGTCAATGGATGGAGAACCTAGACCCGATGAGAACTCGTTTCAAGAACCTAGATTATATTAAAATCTAGACCCGTTGAAGAACCCGTCTCAAGAACCCAGATTACAAAGGAGGAACGCCACAAAGGTTATGATTTACCTTTGATAAGTTCAAAAGTTCAATTAAGAACAAGAGGAGATAAACTCAACTCACAATGAATAAATTCATTAAATTTCATAAACTTCATAAACTGATTAGAATGAGGCTACATAGAGTATTTAAAGCAAAACCTAATGAAAACCCTAGATAAAATAAAACCCCATCTTCCAAAAATACCCCTGAGTGAACAGTGCCGCGGCTACAGTACGGCACTACAGTAACTCGGCTACAGTAACCCTAACCCTAGTTCAATAAAATAATAACTTTCCCAACATGCCCTTACATAGGCATAAACCCAATTATTCTAAGCAAATAAAATAGGTCCTTGAAATTAATTAAATAAGTTGAAAGCCTTCAAGTGTCCAAAGCCTATAAGTCATGTTGTTGCCCTTTCCATAGCTTATGAAATGAATCAAAGCATAATCTTCATCGTTTAAGCCCTTTTACTTGTATTTGGCCCATCTGGAACTTGCAACATATGTTTAAGACTAGGCGCACCTTGGTTCCCATCATTCCCCCTCTCCTCAAAAGGATTCGACCTCGAATCTCCACCTGGATCAAAGGGAAAAATGTTAGTAACATTATCATTGATTTCATATGCATTGTCATTAATTTGTTCAAGAATTTGAGAACATCCATCAAAGCTACTCCTGTTGTCAACAGATAAAGACATTAAATCTAAATGAGTAAATGGATTCAGTCTACAAACAATTTCAAAAGGAGAATATAAAGTGGTAGTATGCATGGTCTTGTTATATGCAAACTCTATAAATCCATCCATAACCACAAAAATAGAATTTCTACTCCTTTCTTTCCAAGGCAGCCCCAAAACAAAGTCCATAGATATGTCTACACATGACTCACTAGGAATAGGTAAGGGCGTATGCAACCCATGTGGCAAAAGTATAAATTTGGCCTTTCTGCATGTAATGCACCTGCCACAAATACAATTGACATCTCTCTTCATCTTAAACCAACATAAATGTTCATGCAAAATGTCTAATATTTTCTTGACACCAGAATGACTACTCCAAATATATGCAAACTCAATGAAGGTCAAATGATAGTCCCACAAACGTTCATGCAACAGGTCAATGTATGGCAAATGATACTCCCACAAATGTTCATGAAACATGTTAATGAATGACAAATGGTTCCACAAACATTCATGCAGCACATCAATGAATGACAATTGATACTTCCACAAACGTTCATGCAACACGTCATTGAAAGGCAAATGATACTTCCACAAACATTCATGCAACACATCAATGAATGACAATTGATACTTCCACAAACGTTCATGCAACACATCATTGAAAGGCAAATGATATTCCCACAAACGTTCATGCAACACAACAAAAGTCTTTCTTACACCATGGTTACCCAACAAACCACCATGTCCATCACACACAAGCAACTTACGCATAAAACTAGTAGGTACACAAAATCTATTCTTTCTATACAAGTACCAATCTAGTTTATAGAACTTACCAAACGATGCTTTCTCACATGTTCCATACACACTAGCAAAGTCATAATCATTAGCATGCAATTCCTTATCATATTCAAGTTTCAACAATTTTGCATCTAAAATGAAGATAAGTACATACCTTCTTGCTAAAGCATCAACCACAAAAGTTTCCATACCTTGTGTGTATTTGAATACATGAGGAAAAGTCTCAATACAATCCTCCCGCTTAGCACGCATTATAGTCAACAACTTACCTTTTTCCTTTAAGTGTGTCAATGACTCATGTTCTTCCAAGAAAGGTCGGTTAGGAATTGTTGCACCTGGCACAAAATCAATGTAGTGCTCTATCTCCCTAATGGGTGGCAATCCACTAAATACACCACTTGGAAACACGACCTCATATCCCTGCAACAAAGAGACAACAATAGTAGGCAAACATACGTCAAGTTCGTTAGGATTAAGTGCCTTAGCATAAAAACTCACTTTTCTCTTTATTTTTCTCTCACTTTCTTCACACTCTCTTTTCTTTCCACTCTCTTTTTCTTTTTCACTCTCTTTTTCCCTTTCACACTCTTTTTTCTTTTCAGTCTCTTTTTTTCTATTACTCTCTTTTTCTTCATCTTTTTTTGTACTCTCGATCTCACAATTATTTTTCAACTCATTCTCTCTTGTGCTTGAGGTCATATTCTCACCCTCTTCTTTTTTCTCTCTCATTTCTCTCTCTTTCTCCATTTCGGTCTCACTATATCTTTTCTTCTCAATCTCATCTTCACTCTTGCTTTTCAACTCAATCTCACTTTCACTCTCACCGTCACTCTTGTTTTTCAGCTCATTCTTACTTTCACTCTTGCTTGTTTGCTCAATCTTTTGATCACTCTCATTTTCACTCTTTCTTTTTTGAGCAACGTCACTTTTCAATTTCAATTGGTCCGCATGGACATGTGTTGGAGTTAAAGGAGCAAGTTTGATTGTTTTTCCATCCTTTTCAAAACTGTACATGTTCCTTAATTCATCATGGATCACATTCCTATCATACTCCCATGGCTTCCCTAACAAAATATGACCAGCATGCACAGGCACAACATCACAAAGGACCATATCCTGATATTTCCCAATTGAAAAAGAAACTAGCACTTGCTTATTTACCCTAACCTTCCCACAATCACTCAACCACTGCAACATGTATGGTCTAGGGTGTTTCAAGGTACGTAAATTCAATTTCTCAACTAAAGTAGTGCTAGCCAAATTAATACAACTCCTCAAATCAATGACCATACTACATACCTTGTTGTTGATGTGGCATCTAGTATGAAAAACGTTCTCACTCTGCTGCTCTGTATCATTCATCTTAATTTGTGTATTGAGTGCACACCTAGCAACAAGAGACTCACCATACTCTTCTTTCTCATACCCATTCTCAATACTAGGCTCAAGTCGCCTCCTACCTCTCTCACCTTGCAGATTTCTAATCACTTCTTCTTGATTATCCATCCTATCCCTCACTTCACCCAACACCAAGTTCAACCGCTCAAACTGTTGTTGCATGGCTTGCAACACAAAAGATGAGTTATCTGCCACACCGTTTGGTGATGAGTCACTTCTATGAGACATCATAATATGCTGCACAAAAAGAATGTTAGTGAAAAACCTCACACACTCCCTTACGTGTTTACACTCAAATAATGGCACTCCACTCGTGTCTCACTCTTAATGGCTTTTTCCCAATAATAGTCTCACACCCTCTTGTCTTTTACCTCAATAGTTTTCCCACTCAAGTTCTTTAAGAACTAAATTGAACTAAATCAAGACATTACAACCTTGTATTATTCCAACCAGTAATATAGATCAAAGAAACAAGGAATGAATAAAATAACACGAGACTCAAGGAATTTATACGAGGGAAAGAGTAATTATAAAACAAGATACCAACTAGAAAGATGTAATCAGCTCCTATGATGATAAAAGCTCAATCAACAAATACTTTCTTTCTCTTTGTTGAAACTATGTAGCAACTTTGGATATGCTACCTTCTCTTTTCTTCTTCTTCTTCCTTTTTTTTTTTTTTTTCGAATTTTTTTTTCTTTTCCTTTCTTTTCTTTTCTTTTCTTTTCTTTTCTTTTCCTTTCCTTTCCTTTCCTTTCTTTTTCTTTTCTCTAATTCAACCACAAACAGCAATATTCAATTGTGAAAACCAAACAATTGAATTCAAACACACAACCATGGACAATGAAGTAAAAGAGAATCAATGGAAGCACACTCCAAGCAATTAACAAACTTAGAGATGCAGGAAACCCTAGAATTTTGAAATCCTAGGTGATGCAAATTTCAGCCAAACCTAAAACCCTAAGAATTTCGGCAGCCTACTTTTTGTTTCTATTTTTTTCTTTTTGGCAACCCTAGAACAATGATGCCCTAGAATTAAATTAAAGGATGCTATAATTAAAAGATAGAATCAGACCTGATTGGAAACCTTGCTCTGATACCAAATGATATGAACCTGCGGGAATGAATTCCCTTAAACCCACAGTCAATTTGAAAACTCCCCAAGAAAGCCAAAATCAAGTCAATGGATGGAGAACCTAGACCCGATGAGAACTCGTTTCAAGAACCTAGATTATATTAAAATCTAGACCCGTTGAAGAACCCGTCTCAAGAACCCAGATTACAAAGGAGGAACGCCACAAAGGTTATGATTTACCTTTGATAAGTTCAAAAGTTCAATTAAGAACAAGAGGAGATAAACTCAACTCACAATGAATAAATTCATTAAATTTCATAAACTTCATAAACTGATTAGAATGAGGCTACATAGAGTATTTAAAGCAAAACCTAATGAAAACCCTAGATAAAATAAAACCCCATCTTCCAAAAATACCCCTGAGTGAACAGTGCCGCGGCTACAGTACGGCGCTACAGTAACTCGGCTACAGTAACCCTAACCCTAGTTCAATAAAATAATAACTTTCCCAACATGCCCTTACATAGGCATAAACCCAATTATTCTAAGCAAATAAAATAGGTCCTTGAAATTAATTAAATAAGTTGAAAGCCTTCAAGTGTCCAAAGCCTATAAGTCATGTTGTTGCCCTTTCCATAGCTTATGAAATGAATCAAAGCATAATCTTCATCGTTTAAGCCCTTTTACTTGTATTTGGCCCATCTGGAACTTGCAACATATGTTTAAGACTAGGCGCACCTTGGTTCCCATCATTCCCCCTCTCCTCAAAAGGATTCGACCTCGAATCTCCACCTGGATCAAAGGGAAAAATGTTAGTAACATTATCATTGATTTCATATGCATTGTCATTAATTTGTTCAAGAATTTGAGAACATCCATCAAAGCTACTCCTGTTGTCAACAGATAAAGACATTAAATCTAAATGAGTAAATGGATTCAGTCTACAAACAATTTCAAAAGGAGAATATAAAGTGGTAGTATGCATGGTCTTGTTATATGCAAACTCTATAAATCCATCCATAACCACAAAAATAGAATTTCTACTCCTTTCTTTCCAAGGCAGCCCCAAAACAAAGTCCATAGATATGTCTACACATGACTCACTAGGAATAGGTAAGGGCGTATGCAACCCATGTGGCAAAAGTATAAATTTGGCCTTTCTGCATGTAATGCACCTGCCACAAATACAATTGACATCTCTCTTCATCTTAAACCAACATAAATGTTCATGCAAAATGTCTAATATTTTCTTGACACCAGAATGACTACTCCAAATATATGCAAACTCAATGAAGGTCAAATGATAGTCCCACAAACGTTCATGCAACAGGTCAATGTATGGCAAATGATACTCCCACAAATGTTCATGAAACATGTTAATGAATGACAAATGGTTCCACAAACATTCATGCAGCACATCAATGAATGACAATTGATACTTCCACAAACGTTCATGCAACACGTCATTGAAAGGCAAATGATACTTCCACAAACATTCATGCAACACATCAATGAATGACAATTGATACTTCCACAAACGTTCATGCAACACATCATTGAAAGGCAAATGATATTCCCACAAACGTTCATGCAACACAACAAAAGTCTTTCTTACACCATGGTTACCCAACAAACCACCATGTCCATCACACACAAGCAACTTACGCATAAAACTAGTAGGTACACAAAATCTATTCTTTCTATACAAGTACCAATCTAGTTTATAGAACTTACCAAACGATGCTTTCTCACATGTTCCATACACACTAGCAAAGTCATAATCATTAGCATGCAATTCCTTATCATATTCAAGTTTCAACAATTTTGCATCTAAAATGAAGATAAGTACATACCTTCTTGCTAAAGCATCAACCACAAAAGTTTCCATACCTTGTGTGTATTTGAATACATGAGGAAAAGTCTCAATACAATCCTCCCGCTTAGCACGCATTATAGTCAACAACTTACCTTTTTCCTTTAAGTGTGTCAATGACTCATGTTCTTCCAAGAAAGGTCGGTTAGGAATTGTTGCACCTGGCACAAAATCAATGTAGTGCTCTATCTCCCTAATGGGTGGCAATCCACTAAATACACCACTTGGAAACACGACCTCATATCCCTGCAACAAAGAGACAACAATAGTAGGCAAACATACGTCAAGTTCGTTAGGATTAAGTGCCTTAGCATAAAAACTCACTTTTCTCTTTATTTTTCTCTCACTTTCTTCACACTCTCTTTTCTTTCCACTCTCTTTTTCTTTTTCACTCTCTTTTTCCCTTTCACACTCTTTTTTCTTTTCAGTCTCTTTTTTTCTATTACTCTCTTTTTCTTCATCTTTTTTTGTACTCTCGATCTCACAATTATTTTTCAACTCATTCTCTCTTGTGCTTGAGGTCATATTCTCACCCTCTTCTTTTTTCTCTCTCATTTCTCTCTCTTTCTCCATTTCGGTCTCACTATATCTTTTCTTCTCAATCTCATCTTCACTCTTGCTTTTCAACTCAATCTCACTTTCACTCTCACCGTCACTCTTGTTTTTCAGCTCATTCTTACTTTCACTCTTGCTTGTTTGCTCAATCTTTTGATCACTCTCATTTTCACTCTTTCTTTTTTGAGCAACGTCACTTTTCAATTTCAATTGGTCCGCATGGACATGTGTTGGAGTTAAAGGAGCAAGTTTGATTGTTTTTCCATCCTTTTCAAAACTGTACATGTTCCTTAATTCATCATGGATCACATTCCTATCATACTCCCATGGCTTCCCTAACAAAATATGACCAGCATGCACAGGCACAACATCACAAAGGACCATATCCTGATATTTCCCAATTGAAAAAGAAACTAGCACTTGCTTATTTACCCTAACCTTCCCACAATCACTCAACCACTGCAACATGTATGGTCTAGGGTGTTTCAAGGTACGTAAATTCAATTTCTCAACTAAAGTAGTGCTAGCCAAATTAATACAACTCCTCAAATCAATGACCATACTACATACCTTGTTGTTGATGTGGCATCTAGTATGAAAAACGTTCTCACTCTGCTGCTCTGTATCATTCATCTTAATTTGTGTATTGAGTGCACACCTAGCAACAAGAGACTCACCATACTCTTCTTTCTCATACCCATTCTCAATACTAGGCTCAAGTCGCCTCCTACCTCTCTCACCTTGCAGATTTCTAATCACTTCTTCTTGATTATCCATCCTATCCCTCACTTCACCCAACACCAAGTTCAACCGCTCAAACTGTTGTTGCATGGCTTGCAACACAAAAGATGAGTTATCTGCCACACCGTTTGGTGATGAGTCACTTCTATGAGACATCATAATATGCTGCACAAAAAGAATGTTAGTGAAAAACCTCACACACTCCCTTACGTGTTTACACTCAAATAATGGCACTCCACTCGTGTCTCACTCTTAATGGCTTTTTCCCAATAATAGTCTCACACCCTCTTGTCTTTTACCTCAATAGTTTTCCCACTCAAGTTCTTTAAGAACTAAATTGAACTAAATCAAGACATTACAACCTTGTATTATTCCAACCAGTAATATAGATCAAAGAAACAAGGAATGAATAAAATAACACGAGACTCAAGGAATTTATACGAGGGAAAGAGTAATTATAAAACAAGATACCAACTAGAAAGATGTAATCAGCTCCTATGATGATAAAAGCTCAATCAACAAATACTTTCTTTCTCTTTGTTGAAACTATGTAGCAACTTTGGATATGCTACCTTCTCTTTTCTTCTTCTTCTTCCTTTTTTTTTTTTTTTCGAATTTTTTTTTCTTTTCCTTTCTTTTCTTTTCTTTTCTTTTCTTTTCTTTTCCTTTCCTTTCCTTTCCTTTCTTTTTCTTTTCTCTAATTCAACCACAAACAGCAATATTCAATTGTGAAAACCAAACAATTGAATTCAAACACACAACCATGGACAATGAAGTAAAAGAGAATCAATGGAAGCACACTCCAAGCAATTAACAAACTTAGAGATGCAGGAAACCCTAGAATTTTGAAATCCTAGGTGATGCAAATTTCAGCCAAACCTAAAACCCTAAGAATTTCGGCAGCCTACTTTTTGTTTCTATTTTTTTCTTTTTGGCAACCCTAGAACAATGATGCCCTAGAATTAAATTAAAGGATGCTATAATTAAAAGATAGAATCAGACCTGATTGGAAACCTTGCTCTGATACCAAATGATATGAACCTGCGGGAATGAATTCCCTTAAACCCACAGTCAATTTGAAAACTCCCCAAGAAAGCCAAAATCAAGTCAATGGATGGAGAACCTAGACCCGATGAGAACTCGTTTCAAGAACCTAGATTATATTAAAATCTAGACCCGTTGAAGAACCCGTCTCAAGAACCCAGATTACAAAGGAGGAACGCCACAAAGGTTATGATTTACCTTTGATAAGTTCAAAAGTTCAATTAAGAACAAGAGGAGATAAACTCAACTCACAATGAATAAATTCATTAAATTTCATAAACTTCATAAACTGATTAGAATGAGGCTACATAGAGTATTTAAAGCAAAACCTAATGAAAACCCTAGATAAAATAAAACCCCATCTTCCAAAAATACCCCTGAGTGAACAGTGCCGCGGCTACAGTACGGCGCTACAGTAACTCGGCTACAGTAACCCTAACCCTAGTTCAATAAAATAATAACTTTCCCAACATGCCCTTACATAGGCATAAACCCAATTATTCTAAGCAAATAAAATAGGTCCTTGAAATTAATTAAATAAGTTGAAAGCCTTCAAGTGTCCAAAGCCTATAAGTCATGTTGTTGCCCTTTCCATAGCTTATGAAATGAATCAAAGCATAATCTTCATCGTTTAAGCCCTTTTACTTGTATTTGGCCCATCTGGAACTTGCAACATATGTTTAAGACTAGGCGCACCTTGGTTCCCATCATTCCCCCTCTCCTCAAAAGGATTCGACCTCGAATCTCCACCTGGATCAAAGGGAAAAATGTTAGTAACATTATCATTGATTTCATATGCATTGTCATTAATTTGTTCAAGAATTTGAGAACATCCATCAAAGCTACTCCTGTTGTCAACAGATAAAGACATTAAATCTAAATGAGTAAATGGATTCAGTCTACAAACAATTTCAAAAGGAGAATATAAAGTGGTAGTATGCATGGTCTTGTTATATGCAAACTCTATAAATCCATCCATAACCACAAAAATAGAATTTCTACTCCTTTCTTTCCAAGGCAGCCCCAAAACAAAGTCCATAGATATGTCTACACATGACTCACTAGGAATAGGTAAGGGCGTATGCAACCCATGTGGCAAAAGTATAAATTTGGCCTTTCTGCATGTAATGCACCTGCCACAAATACAATTGACATCTCTCTTCATCTTAAACCAACATAAATGTTCATGCAAAATGTCTAATATTTTCTTGACACCAGAATGACTACTCCAAATATATGCAAACTCAATGAAGGTCAAATGATAGTCCCACAAACGTTCATGCAACAGGTCAATGTATGGCAAATGATACTCCCACAAATGTTCATGAAACATGTTAATGAATGACAAATGGTTCCACAAACATTCATGCAGCACATCAATGAATGACAATTGATACTTCCACAAACGTTCATGCAACACGTCATTGAAAGGCAAATGATACTTCCACAAACATTCATGCAACACATCAATGAATGACAATTGATACTTCCACAAACGTTCATGCAACACATCATTGAAAGGCAAATGATATTCCCACAAACGTTCATGCAACACAACAAAAGTCTTTCTTACACCATGGTTACCCAACAAACCACCATGTCCATCACACACAAGCAACTTACGCATAAAACTAGTAGGTACACAAAATCTATTCTTTCTATACAAGTACCAATCTAGTTTATAGAACTTACCAAACGATGCTTTCTCACATGTTCCATACACACTAGCAAAGTCATAATCATTAGCATGCAATTCCTTATCATATTCAAGTTTCAACAATTTTGCATCTAAAATGAAGATAAGTACATACCTTCTTGCTAAAGCATCAACCACAAAAGTTTCCATACCTTGTGTGTATTTGAATACATGAGGAAAAGTCTCAATACAATCCTCCCGCTTAGCACGCATTATAGTCAACAACTTACCTTTTTCCTTTAAGTGTGTCAATGACTCATGTTCTTCCAAGAAAGGTCGGTTAGGAATTGTTGCACCTGGCACAAAATCAATGTAGTGCTCTATCTCCCTAATGGGTGGCAATCCACTAAATACACCACTTGGAAACACGACCTCATATCCCTGCAACAAAGAGACAACAATAGTAGGCAAACATACGTCAAGTTCGTTAGGATTAAGTGCCTTAGCATAAGAACTCACTTTTCTCTTTATTTTTCTCTCACTTTCTTCACACTCTCTTTTCTTTCCACTCTCTTTTTCTTTTTCACTCTCTTTTTCCCTTTCACACTCTTTTTTCTTTTCAGTCTCTTTTTTTCTATTACTCTCTTTTTCTTCATCTTTTTTTGTACTCTCGATCTCACAATTATTTTTCAACTCATTCTCTCTTGTGCTTGAGGTCATATTCTCACCCTCTTCTTTTTTCTCTCTCATTTCTCTCTCTTTCTCCATTTCGGTCTCACTATATCTTTTCTTCTCAATCTCATCTTCACTCTTGCTTTTCAACTCAATCTCACTTTCACTCTCACCGTCACTCTTGTTTTTCAGCTCATTCTTACTTTCACTCTTGCTTGTTTGCTCAATCTTTTGATCACTCTCATTTTCACTCTTTCTTTTTTGAGCAACGTCACTTTTCAATTTCAATTGGTCCGCATGGACATGTGTTGGAGTTAAAGGAGCAAGTTTGATTGTTTTTCCATCCTTTTCAAAACTGTACATGTTCCTTAATTCATCATGGATCACATTCCTATCATACTCCCATGGCTTCCCTAACAAAATATGACCAGCATGCACAGGCACAACATCACAAAGGACCATATCCTGATATTTCCCAATTGAAAAAGAAACTAGCACTTGCTTATTTACCCTAACCTTCCCACAATCACTCAACCACTGCAACATGTATGGTCTAGGGTGTTTCAAGGTACGTAAATTCAATTTCTCAACTAAAGTAGTGCTAGCCAAATTAATACAACTCCTCAAATCAATGACCATACTACATACCTTGTTGTTGATGTGGCATCTAGTATGAAAAACGTTCTCACTCTGCTGCTCTGTATCATTCATCTTAATTTGTGTATTGAGTGCACACCTAGCAACAAGAGACTCACCATACTCTTCTTTCTCATACCCATTCTCAATACTAGGCTCAAGTCGCCTCCTACCTCTCTCACCTTGCAGATTTCTAATCACTTCTTCTTGATTATCCATCCTATCCCTCACTTCACCCAACACCAAGTTCAACCGCTCAAACTGTTGTTGCATGGCTTGCAACACAAAAGATGAGTTATCTGCCACACCGTTTGGTGATGAGTCACTTCTATGAGACATCATAATATGCTGCACAAAAAGAATGTTAGTGAAAAACCTCACACACTCCCTTACGTGTTTACACTCAAATAATGGCACTCCACTCGTGTCTCACTCTTAATGGCTTTTTCCCAATAATAGTCTCACACCCTCTTGTCTTTTACCTCAATAGTTTTCCCACTCAAGTTCTTTAAGAACTAAATTGAACTAAATCAAGACATTACAACCTTGTATTATTCCAACCAGTAATATAGATCAAAGAAACAAGGAATGAATAAAATAACACGAGACTCAAGGAATTTATACGAGGGAAAGAGTAATTATAAAACAAGATACCAACTAGAAAGATGTAATCAGCTCCTATGATGATAAAAGCTCAATCAACAAATACTTTCTTTCTCTTTGTTGAAACTATGTAGCAACTTTGGATATGCTACCTTCTCTTTTCTTCTTCTTCTTCCTTTTTTTTTTTTTTTCGAATTTTTTTTTCTTTTCCTTTCTTTTCTTTTCTTTTCTTTTCTTTTCTTTTCCTTTCCTTTCCTTTCCTTTCTTTTTCTTTTCTCTAATTCAACCACAAACAGCAATATTCAATTGTGAAAACCAAACAATTGAATTCAAACACACAACCATGGACAATGAAGTAAAAGAGAATCAATGGAAGCACACTCCAAGCAATTAACAAACTTAGAGATGCAGGAAACCCTAGAATTTTGAAATCCTAGGTGATGCAAATTTCAGCCAAACCTAAAACCCTAAGAATTTCGGCAGCCTACTTTTTGTTTCTATTTTTTTCTTTTTGGCAACCCTAGAACAATGATGCCCTAGAATTAAATTAAAGGATGCTATAATTAAAAGATAGAATCAGACCTGATTGGAAACCTTGCTCTGATACCAAATGATATGAACCTGCGGGAATGAATTCCCTTAAACCCACAGTCAATTTGAAAACTCCCCAAGAAAGCCAAAATCAAGTCAATGGATGGAGAACCTAGACCCGATGAGAACTCGTTTCAAGAACCTAGATTATATTAAAATCTAGACCCGTTGAAGAACCCGTCTCAAGAACCCAGATTACAAAGGAGGAACGCCACAAAGGTTATGATTTACCTTTGATAAGTTCAAAAGTTCAATTAAGAACAAGAGGAGATAAACTCAACTCACAATGAATAAATTCATTAAATTTCATAAACTTCATAAACTGATTAGAATGAGGCTACATAGAGTATTTAAAGCAAAACCTAATGAAAACCCTAGATAAAATAAAACCCCATCTTCCAAAAATACCCCTGAGTGAACAGTGCCGCGGCTACAGTACGGCGCTACAGTAACTCGGCTACAGTAACCCTAACCCTAGTTCAATAAAATAATAACTTTCCCAACATGCCCTTACATAGGCATAAACCCAATTATTCTAAGCAAATAAAATAGGTCCTTGAAATTAATTAAATAAGTTGAAAGCCTTCAAGTGTCCAAAGCCTATAAGTCATGTTGTTGCCCTTTCCATAGCTTATGAAATGAATCAAAGCATAATCTTCATCGTTTAAGCCCTTTTACTTGTATTTGGCCCATCTGGAACTTGCAACATATGTTTAAGACTAGGCGTACCTTGGTTCCCATCATTTTCCCCCCAAACTTAAATATTACGTTGTCCTCAATGGGAAAAATGATGAAAAACTAAAGCAAAGAATTAGAGAAGGTAAGAGATGCTCCCCTAATTTTTTTTTTCTGGTCTTCCAATTGAATATTTTCCTTGAACGTGCAGTCGTGTACCCCTTGGAGATCACCCCGGCCTCTTTGTTCCTTAAATTTGATGGAAGCGGTTTAAGTTCAATCTTGGGTGGTTCCTCAAGTGGTAGCTTTGGAAATTTAGCTCCATAAGTCTCATCGGCCACGACCACGTCTCGGTCGCTTATTTGAAAACAAGAATGTACCTTAGAAGGGAATTCCATAGATTTAAATACATCAAAAGTGACATGCTCCTCGCCGACCCTCAAAATGAGTTTCACTTGCTGGACATCAATTAAAGTTCTCCTTGTTGCAAGGAAAGGTCGACCCAGTATCAAAGAGATATCTTCGTCCTCCTCCATATTGAGTACAATGAAGTCGGCCATGAAGATGAACTATCAACTTTCACCAGTACGTCCTCAATGAGCCCTCTAGGGTATTTAATAGATCTGTCCGCCAATTGTAGAGAGATGGTGGTCAGCTTTGCTTCTCCAAGACCTAGTTTCTTAGGCAGTAGCTTCTTTTGTAAAATTGCACTACTCTCCTCGGTCAACATTACAGTCTCATTCTCCTCCAACTTCTGCTTGTTTGATAATATATCCTTAAAATTTTTTGCATATTTAGGCATTTGCTCTAAAGCCTCAATGAGAGGAATATTAATATGCAGTTGCTTAAATATACTCAGAAATTTAGAGAACTGATTATCAATCTTATTTTTTCTTAATCTTTGCAGAAAATGAATTGGTTGATCATAAATTGAAGGAGAATAAGTTTCAGATATAAACTCCCTGGATTTCTTGGGTTTTGCAGCCCCTTTATTCTCCTTAGTCATTTCAGCTTGCTGGTCGATCCCATCCCGCTCTGCTTCATTCACCTCGGACACAACTTCCTTCATCTCAAATTCCATGTTTTTTACAGCTTCTGCATCTCGCTCGGCATTTAATGTTTACGACTGGTCATATGTCAGCCCACTTCTCAATGTTATGGCTTTGGCATGTTCCTTCAGATTGGTCATAGTGTTGCTCGGTAAAGTCCCTGTCATCCTCTCAGTAAGCATGTTTGAAAGCTGACCGATTTCCGCTTCAAGATTTCAGATTGAGGTCGAGTTGTTTTGGATCATCATATCAGTCTTTTGCATGTATTACATAATCATATCTTCAAGTGTCGGCTTCTTCTCTTGTTGTGGAAACTGTTGAGGTGGTCTAGCCGGCACTTGGTTATTGTTCCATGAAAAGTTAGGATGATTTCTCCATCCGGGATTGAATGTGTTTGAATAAGGATTGTTTTGACATTGGAAATTGGACACGTAATGGGCTTGTTCATAACTCGGTTCGGCAAAAGGATTCCCCACTTGAATGATTTCTTGCGCAATGATCACAAATAACATTAGTTTGAATAGCATTAACGTTCATTTTATGTAGTTGTTGTAATAGATTTGCCATCTGCGCCGCCAATGTGGTAATAGCATAGTCTCTTAATGCCTTGTGCTCCTGATCGGCCATATTAAATTTAGATGCGGCGACCTCTTTCTTCTTCTTTTTATTGATCCGACGTAAAGTTCTTTCAATCTCGGGATTGAAAAGTGTATGCTCTAATGATTTAGATCGGGGGCATGCACTTCTGATTCCTGAAAACAAAAACCAAACTTAGATCTAATTTAAACCATATATATATATATATATATATATATTCTTAAACTAAAATAAAATCCAAAGTAGTAAAAATCTAGCTACTATCAATATCAATAACAAATAACTAATCTCCGGTAGCGGGGCCAAAAACATGTTGTGTTGAAAAATATCTGCAAGTGCACAGAATCATAACAACTATTAAAGTGTTTTTAAAGAAAATAGATGTATAACCCACAGTGATTAATTATGTTATTGAGTATTAAAATTTACTAAATTAATTACTATTTGGAAAACCGAAATTTGAAGAATAGATTATCTAAATTAAATTGAAGAAAATAAAAATAAAATTTAGATTTTAAAGATAATAAGAATAGATCTAGAGTGTTTGATTTCATCTAGCAAATCCCATACAATTTATTCTTCCTTGTTATAGAATCCCAATTATCACAAGTTGATGATAAAAATCCCTTAACTATTCAATATTTTCTCTCGAAAAATATTAAAAATATCTCCAATTAATAACTCCATATCTCTATGTGAATTTAACTAATTGGAGACTCATTAAGTTCTTTAGATTTTTCTTGAAAATCACACTAATCGCGGTACAATATCTCTACTTTTGCTCAACTAATGGTGCTTAATCCTAGAGTTTTAATCACAAATCATCTTTGGGTCTTATTTCGATTCAATAGATCGAACAATAATTAGCTAGAAAATTGCAAGCATTAAGAATAAGGAATAAACACTCAATCATGGAAATATTGAAAATAAAATAACATAGAATATAAATTGTGTGTTAGACTACATCAAAGCTCTAGAAAATAGAATTAGTTCATAATGAAATTAAAAAGAAAAATAATAAAACTAGTGTTCTTCGTTGGAGTCGGTTGATGAAACATGCGGCTCTCGCCTCTGGGCTCCAGATCTACCTCCTTGAAAGAAACTTAAATGATAAACTCTGGACTGTTGAAATCTAAACTCAGACTCTCCTCCCTATTCATCCCATAAGACGAGATTAAATAGATGTCAAAACTCAAATCCGGAGACAAGATAAATGCGGCTACAATCTAGCCTAAAGATCTGTAAAATAGTTTCTAAAGATAAATGCTAACATAAAAGAAATTATCCCGATAATAACGAAATTATCTAAAATGAAAGATTCGGTAATAAACGACTTGATTTACGGAGTTTGGTGGTCAGCAGATTGATTGCGAAACTTGGAAGGGTCCCACCAGGTAGATGCCATGTGCGCTGAATATAACTAGTCTCTTCGCCTACCGAGAGGAAAGACTCCCGACCGGGATGATAGAACCCTTTCGCCAACCTACCGAGCAGTAAGGCTACTCGCCTTTACTTGTTGTTGTCCACTATGTCGTTTAGCTTAGTCTTTTAAGCTGATCGTTTAGACTAGTTGCCCAATCTAATCGCCCGAAGCCTTGCGCCAAGTCTTCTCGCCTAGAAGGTAAAATTTCTCGCTTATCGCTTAATTCTTGTCACGAATTCTGGTCATGCCTCCTGGTCGTGCCTTTTGGTTGTGAGTCTCCTCGCCTAAATCTTCTTAGCTCTCTTTAGATCTCGCTGCCTCTCATCGGTATGGATCCCTAGTATCTTCTTTTGTACCACAATGCTCTCTCTTCACATTAAATCTTCTCATTCCTTCAAATCCAAGAAAATAAAGAAAAATATATAGAAATAAAATAAAATCAATAGTATTGAAGTAAAAATGACATTTTTCATAAATAAAAGAGTAATAATATTCACATAAAAATCACACTTATCATGCATGGTTGGCATGTGGCAAGTGAGTGTGTGTTCCTTATGTTGGCCGAAACCCTAGCTCTTCCCTAGGTGATCTTTGGCCTTCCCAAGGTGATCCTTGGCCTTCCCCAAGCTTGAGCCATCGCCCCCTCTCTCCTCTCTCGCTCTTCCAACATTCTTCTAGAACATGTCTTTTCCTCTTTCCAAGTAAGATCTTCTTGAAACCCCAAAGGTCTATTTCTCCATGCTCTTACAAGTGTCAATCTCAGAAAAGGGTCCTTGCATGTGGGCGTGTAAGCCCTAACCCAGATGACCTCATCTTTCACTCACACCTTCTAGAACCTCATGCATGCTGGACAAGTGTCACACTTGCCATTTTCCTAGGTTCCATTCTAGAAAAGATCAAATTGTTCCTCTTGTGCCAATGGCTGAAGGAGAAATGAGATGACTCGATGAGCATCGCGTAACCCTAACTTTAGGGTATGGAATCAACAGCTCACAATTTTGATATAAAGATCCAATAGCCTCAGGCACTCAATAGCTCCACACGTAACACATACACGTGACTAGGCTAAACTCAGAAATTAAAGTAACTACTAAATTAAATACTACGCCTATTTCAAAAAAGAAAAAAAATGCTATAGTCTATAAATTATAATACATATTAATTGTTATATACTATAAAACTAGCAAATAGTATTGTAAAAAAACTAGATCAATATTGAATACATGTTATATATATATATGTATTTATAGTATTTAATTATATAAAATTGTCTAACATTAGATTTTATCAAACATTATAATTTAGTATTCATAAATCATGATATAATAGTATTTAATTAATACCATATATTAACAACAAAATTAGTATATTAAATATTGATACTTAAATTTTGATACAAGGTCTTATATTTGCATAAAATAATAATATTATTTATGCTTGTAGCTATAATGCATATGTAAGAATTAATACAAATATGAGCATAGGTCTGACAATGTGGTACAAAATAGAGAGAGGGCGAAAATAGAGAGGGCATTTTTGCTAGGATTACTATGGCGCTCACCGCCGTCGGCAACTTGTTGTTGCCGGCAGGGCAAGGAGATGGGAGTATGCGCGTGGAGCAATCGTTACCATTGAAGGGAAATTTGCGGCATGAAGCGGCGTCATCTGTGAGGGCGTTCGTGGATGTGAGGGGTTACTATGGCGCTCGCCGCCGTCGGCAACTTGCTGTCGTCGGCAGGGCAAGGAGATGGGAGTATGCGCGTGGAGCAGTCGTTACCATTGAAGGGAAATTTGCGGCATGAAGCGGCATCATCTGTGAGGGCGTTCGTGGATGTGGTGGTCTCAAAGCCACAATTGCTTCCATAGGTTGGTATACCTCTGCGGGAACCTCGATTTCATGATGGGGAAATGTTTTTTCAGTTCTCAAAGGCCTAAATTCATCAATCTGCTGAACCATTTCGTTATTCGGTGATCCTGAAATTCCTATGGCGTCTTCCATCACTAGACCACATTCGAGGTTTGATTAAAAACCGTTGGGGTTTAAAGGCTCAATTGGTGGTGGGTCAACTTTGCAATCCAAGAAATGTTTTGGTAAGGATGGAAGGAGAATATGATTTTATCAATGTTATGGCGCGGGGAAATTCGGAGATCCATGGGGTTCCGTTCCGGGTGTTCCATTGGAGTCCGGATTTTGTGGAAGAGGAAGACTTAGCTTGGGTGCCTGTGTGGGTTACCTTGCCGAGATTGCCACCAAATTATTTCCAAGAATCAATGTTGACCAGTATTGGGAATGGATTTGGCAGGTATTTGAAGAGAGATAATGCTACAGCATGTGTGACTTGTCCGGAGGCAGCTCGTATATGTCTTGAGATAGATGTTTTGAAGCCATTTCAGAAGTCATTCTGGTTGTGGCCTCCTGGATTGGCATCTAGCCATTATCAAGATGTAATTTTTTAATCCATTCAGTTTTTTTGTGCGGGTTGTAAGAGGCAAGGGCATTTGGAGTTAAATTGCTTAAGGAAGGAATGGAAGTCAGGGGATGGAAAAAGATAAGATAATTGATAGGAAGGATGAAGGTAAAAAACATCAAGGGGAAAAAATATGGAAGGTGGTAGGGAATCGGTAGAAACTTTTCAAATCCCAGTTGCTGAGAAGGAGGTTGGAGAGTCTTCAAAGTCGAGGAGAGAGTTTATTCTTGAGGCCATCAGGAAACGAAGAGAGTTGAATACAGAGGTTTCTATGGAAATGTGGTATGTTCTCGATAGGGAGTGGTGTTTAATTCTTGTCCTATTGCTCAAGGAAAAAACGCTGAGTTGGAGCTAAGTGATAGTGGAATAAATGAGCAGATGAATGCTCCTTTTTCTATGCAGAGAGAGGTATCTGGGAAGGAATAGGGTGGAAGTCTAGGCCAGGAGCCAAGGCAAAAGGGGAACTCGTGTGATATTGTAGAGGAGGAGGATGAGTTTGAATTTTCAAAAAATTCCAAAAAATCTAAAACTAGAAGCTCCCTGCGTCTAGTTGATGAGGCTTTGGAATTTGAGTTGGGTTTGGCTAACTTGGATGGTTTGAGTATAGAAGAGGTGGATGAGGAAGGAGTGAGGAGTCGGGCTGTTACTGATGGGGAAGCAGAGGAGGATCTTAATGAACTAGTTGTGAAGTGTTTTGACTCGGATCCTGATATGCAGGTTACGTTGAAAAAAGTTAAGGGGATAAGGAAATAAAAATCGATTGTGGTTTTGGAACGCCGTACCCGTTCCAAAAAAATTCTTTAATTTTTATGAATATTCTTACTTGGAATAATAGGGCGATTGTTTATTCGGAAAGTAGACTTTGGCGTATTTTGAATAAAAGTTGACCTTCTGTGGTGGCTCATTTAGAACCTTTTGTACATGCTAATAAATGTCGTAGATGGGCAAGATGGATGAATTTGCCGTTTCACTTTAATAATGCAGATTGTGGTGGTAAAATCGGATTTTTTGGGCTATGGATTTTGAATTCAAATTGATCTCAATGTCGGATCAAGTGATTAGGGGGTGGTTTGTACATGGTGATTATCGGGTACTTGCAACTTTTGTTTATGCTAGTTGTTTTCGAACTAAACGTATGGAACTTGTGGGATTTTCTGAGAAGTCAGCAGCCTTGTGGTCGTCCTTGGTTCATTAGGGGGGGGGGGGATTTTTATATTATTCGAAATGATAGAGAGAAGGTGGGAGGAATTTTGCAAGTTTCTCGGGCGAAATCGGAATTTAAAGAATGTATCCATGATTGTGCTTTGTTGGATTTGCCTTCTAAAGGAAATCGTTTATCTTGATGTAATGGAAGGTTAGGTGGAAGAAGAATATGGGCTCAGTTGGATAGGGTGCTCATTAATATTCAGATCTTAAATTGTTTTGGGGATATTCATGTCAAGTATTTGCCTCATACTTCTTTCATTCCTCTTGTTCAAGAGGTATGGAATACTAGGGTGAATGGTTGTGCAATGGTGTGGATTACACGGAAGTTGAAATTATTAAAAGGGGCTTTGAAAAAATGGAACAAAGATGATTTTGGCCGAGTGGAGGTGGAATTGAAAATATTAGAAGACCGTATCATTGGGTTGGAGGAAAATGTTGCAGGTAATTTTTCTTCTCAGGCTGAAGCTGATTTGTTGAAATGTAAACAAGAGCATTCAGAGTGGGTGCACAGTGAGGAAATTCTAGCTTGTCGAAAATCACGGGTGAAGTGGCTTGCTGCAGGTGATTCCAATACCAGTGTTTTCCATGCTACGATGAGAATAAAGAAAAAGAATAAAAAGATAGAAAGGATGAGTCTTCTTGATGGTTCTTTCCTAAATACAGCATATGAGGTGCATGAAGGGGTTGCAGATTTTATAAGAAGCTGCTTTCAGTTTCTCCAGTGACACGAGATTCAGCTGTGCTAAACTTGATTGAACCAGTGGTGTCTTTGCATGAAAATGAGGCATTGTGTTCAGCAACTAATATGGAAGAGGTTAAGTCTTCACTTTGGTCTATTCCTACAGATAGTAGCCCGGGTCCAGATGAATTTTTAGCTAGTTTTTTCATGTTTACTTGGGATGTTGTTAAATTTGATCTTTTGGAAATGGCCAAGGATTTCTTTGAAGGGTAGCCGTTATCGACTTTTTTTGGAGCCACAAATTTGTTCTTAATTCCGAAGGATAATGAGCCTTTGGGTTTTGATCAATTCCGTCCAATAAGTTTATGTTCGGTGGTTTATAAAATTATGGCAACGATTATGGTGTTTCGTTTGGCTCCGATCCTTGATAAAATTATTTCTCCTGAGCAAGCAGCATTCATTCGGGGTCGCTCTATATTTGATAATATTTCTTTGGCTCAAGAATTGGTACAAGGCATTAATCGAAAAGTACGGGGTGGAAATCATGTAATGCTGAAAATAGATATGGCGAAAGCATACGATCGAGTTAATTGGAGTTATCTTTTAGAGATTATTTGTAGATTGGGTTTTTCTGAAAAATGGAGTATTGTGTTTAACGCTATATCGTCTTCGGTTTACTCGGTAATGTTGAATGGTTGCTCCAAAGGATTTTTTAAGGCATCGCGGGGACTTCGACAAGGTGACCCGCTCTCCCCTTATTTGTTTATATTATCTGAAGAGGTTCTTTCTCGCATGATTAATCAGGAGTTCAGCTTGGGGCGCATCCTTCCGTTTCGTCCAAGTGGAGGTTCATTGATTTCTCATTTATTCTATGCGGACGATCTCCTGATTTTTGCAAATGGGGGAAGTTCGGCCATGATAAACCCAAGTAAGTCAGCTTTGTTTTTCTCTAGTTCCATTCCGGCTAACAGGAGGAATAGTTTGATAATGATTTCAGGATTTGAGGAAGGAAATTGGCCATGCACATATTTGGGAGTTCCATTATTTGCAGGAGGTTTGAAAATAAGAATGTTTGATCCCCTCTTGGCAAAAGTTCAAAAGAAATTGTCAGGGTGGAAAAACAAAGTGTTTTCTTTTGGAGGTAAAATTGTGTTGATTAAGCATGTTTTGAATGATATGTATATATCCACATGCTCTCTATTTTAAACTTACCAAAAGGTGTGTTATCAAAACTTGAGATGTTATTTTCTGATTTCCTTTGGAGTTCGTCAGTGGATAATAAAAAAAGGAAATGGATAGCATGGAAAAAAATCTGTTTGCCGGGTGAGGAGGGGGGACTTGGAATCAGAACTCTTTATGATGTTCATGAGTCATTGATGATGAAATTTGCTTGGAAACTTATTGAAGGGGGTTCCATGTGGTCAAGATTTTTTACCACTAAATACATTGGAAATTCTCATTTGTATTCAGTATTACATTTAAGAAAGGGTTCCAGATTTTGGAAGGCTGTAATGGCCTTGATGCCAAAAGTGATAGGGAATTCCAAGTGGCTTATTTGGGATGGTAAATGCAGTTTTTGGATGGATAATTGGTTAGGAACGGGACCTTTGATGGACTCAATTATGGTAGTAGGAGACTTGAATTTGAGAGTTGCAAATGTTTTTGATACTGCAGGGCCGAAAGTGCAGGATTTGCAACAATTGATTCCAGATGGGATGACTAGAATTATTATTGAGTCTGGAATTTAGATTTGGCATGGTCAGGATATTTGTGTATGGAAGCATGAGGTTGATGGCAAGTTCACAACAAAGTCATCATGGGAATTAATCCGACAAAGAGGAGAAATATGTCCCTGGAAAAAATGGTTATGGAGAAATGGGGTACCAAAGAAGATGTCCTTTTTCTTATGGCGTGCTAAGAGAAGGGCTGTTCTAGTGGATGAAATTATTTGTAACTTAGTTATTTCGATGGTATCGAGGTGTGAATGTTGTGTTAAACCTCAAGTGGAGACAGTGCACTATATCTTATGCGAGGGGGAAGGAGCTCAAAAGGTATGGTCTTTCTTTGCAAAATCGATTGTGGTTTTGGAACGCCGTACCCGTTTTAATTTTTATGAATATTCTTATTTGGAATATTAGGGGGATTGTTTATTCGGAAAGTAGACTTCGGCGTATTTTGAATAAAAGTCGGCCTTCTGTGGTGGCTCATTTAGAACCTTTTGTACATGCTAATAAATGTAGTAGATGGGCAAGATGGATGAATTTGCCGTTTCACTTTAATAATGCGGATTGAAGTGATAAAATCTGGATTTTTTGGGCTGTGGATTTTGAATTCGAATTGATCTCAATGTCGGATCAAGTGACTAGTGGGTGGTTTGTACATGGTGATTATCGGGTTCATGCAACTTTTGTTTATGCTAGTTGTTTTCGAACTAAACGTATGGAACTTGTTGGATTTTCTGAGAAGTCAGCAACCTTGTGGTCGCCCTTGGTTCATTGGGGGGGGGGGGATTTTTACATTATTCGAAATGATAGTGAGAAGGTGGGAGGGATTTTGCAAGTGTCTCAGGCGAAATCGGAATTTAATGAATGTATCCATAATTGTGCTTTGTTGGATTTGCCTTCTAAAGGAAATCGTTTATCTTGGTGTAATGGAAGGTTAGGTGGAAGAAGAATATGGGCTCAGTTGGATAGGGTGCTCATTAATATTCATGATATGAACCCGCGGAAATGGAATCCCTTGAACCCACAATCAATTTGAAAGCTCCCCAAGAAAGCTAAAATCAAGTCAAAGAATGGAGAATCTAGACCCGATGAGAACTCGTTTCAAGAACCTAGATTATATTAAAATCTAGACCAGTTGAAGAACCTGTCTCAAAAACCCAGATTACAAGGAGGAACGCTACAAAAGTTGTGATTTACCATTGATAAGTTCAAGAGTTCAATCAAGAACAAGAGGAGTAAACTCAACTCACAAATAAAATTCAATATTGTCTAACCCTTCAAATGAGGCTACAAAGAGTTTTTAAACCCAAATCTAATCAAAATCCTAGTCAAAATCAAGCCCCTTTTACCCAAAATGACCCTTGATGAACAGTGCCGGCTACAGTACGCGCGGCTACAGTAATGCTGCAGTAAATTCATGAAACCCTAGTTCCTAAAAAGTAACTTTCCAAATAAGCCCTTGGCCAAAATACAAGGCCCTTCCAAAAAACTTAGTTCATAAGAAATAAGACATGTGGGCCAAGCATCTTCAAGCTCACTTATTCTAAACTAATAAAACAAATCATTTAATCAAATTGGAAGCCTCCAATAACAATAGGCCATATCTCTAAGTCATGTCTTCCACAGCTTGAATCAAGTGGATCAAAACTGGTTCTCCTTCTTTCAAGCCCATCTTGAGTATTGGGCTCTTGCTGGCTTCATCTCAAGTGGATTGCACCAATCCTTGCATTGCTTCGTTGATTTTCTTGGCCCTTGATCTTGTAATTGGCCCATCTGGAACTTGCAGAGGATCTTTAAGAGTAGGCCCACCTTGGTTCCCATCATTCCCCCTCTCCTCAAAAGGATTCGACCTCGAATCTTCACCTACATCAAAAGGAGAAAGATCAGAAACATTGAAAGTAGTAGAAACATTATACTCATCTGGAAGATCCACTTTATATGCATTGTCATTAATTTTCTCAAGAATTTGGAAAGGTCCATCTCCTCGAGGATGCAACTTAGTCCTTCTATGGGCTGGGAATCTTTCTTTGCACATGTGAACCCAAACCCAATCTCCTGGTTCAAAGATGACACGCCTTCGCCCTTTATTGGCTTGAGAAGCAACCCTTTCATTCTTTTGGGCAATTTGAAGCCGTACCCTCTCATGAAGTGACTTCATCAACTCCGCCTTCTTTTGTCCATCCAAGCTACTCCTACCATCAACAGGTAAAGGCATCAAATCCAAAGGAGTAAGTGGATTAAATCCATAAATAATTTCAAAAGGAGAGTATGAAGTAGTAGTATGCATCGTCCTATTATATGCAAACTCTATAAATGGCAAACAATCCTCCCAAGTTTTTAAATTCTTATGAACAATAGTGCGTAAAAGCTGAGTTAAAGTCCTATTAACTACTTCAGTCTAACCATCAGTCTGCGGATGACAAGTAGTGGAAAATAAGAGCTTAGTACCCAATTTCCCCCACAACACCTTCCAAAAGTAGCTAAGGAATTTAACATCCCTATCAGAAACAATACTCCTAGGTACACCATGGAGTCGCACTATCTCCTGGAAAAATAGGTCAGCTATGTTTGTGGCATCATCTGTTTTATGGCATGGAATGAAATGTGCCATCTTACTGAATCTATCCACAACCACAAAAATAGAATCTCTACCCCTTTTTGTCCTAGGCAGCCCCAAAACAAAGTCCATAGATATGTCTACCCATGGCTCACTAGGAACTGGTAAGGGTGTATACAACCCATGTGGCAAAACCTTAGATTTGGTCTTTCTACATGTAATGCACTTTCCACAAATACAATTAACATCTCTCTTCATCTTAGGCCAAAAGAAATGTTCATGCAAAATGTCTAAAGTTTTTTTGACACCAAAGTGTCCCATTAATCCCCCACAATGTGCCTCACACACCAATAACTTACGCATAGAACAACTTGGCACACAAAGTTTGCTTTCTTTAAACAAATAACCATCATGCTTGTAAAACTTACCAAATGCTGCCTTATCACATGCCACATACACATTAGAAAAATCAGCGTCATCGGCATACATGTCTTTCACATATTCAAACCCAAGCATTTTAGCACTCATAGAAGTAAGAAGTACATACCTCCGGGATAGAGCATCAGCAACAATGTTCTCCTTACCTTGTAACGGATGACATAGGGAAATGTCTCAATGTATTCCATCCATCTAGCATGCCTTTTATTTAACTTACCTTGACCCTTGAGATGCTTCAATGATTCATGATCGGTGTGGATCACAAATTCCCTAGGCCACAGATAGTGCTTCCAAGTCTCTAATGCACGAACAAGAGCATAAAGCTCTTTGTCATAAGTAGGGTACTTTAGGGATGCCCCACTTAGCTTTTCACTAAAGAAGGCTATGGGCCGCCTATCCTGCATCAAAACGGCTCCAATCCCTATTCCTGAGGCATCATATTCAATCTCAAAAGCTTGTTAAAACCAGGTAATGCTAACACAGGTGCAGAGCACAACCTTTCTTTAATAGTGGCAAAAGTATTCTCTTGATTAGCCCCCCAATGAAACCCAACATTCATTCTTTTTAATTACCTCAGTGAGTGGTGCAGCAATAGTGCTAAAGTATTTAACAAAACGCCGATAAAAGCTAGCTAAGCCATGAAAGCTTCTTACCTCAGTGATGCTTTTGGGCGTTGGCCACTCCTTGATGGCCTTGAATTTCTCTTCATCCAACTCAATACCTTTTGTACTAACAACATAATCAAGAAAAACAACTTTTCCATGCAAAATGCACATTTCTTGAAATTAGCATACAACTTTTCACATCTCAACACATCAAACACAAATATGAAATACTCAATATGTTCATTTAAGTCCTTGTTGTACACTAAGATATCTCAAAGTACACAACCACAAACTTGCCTATGAATGCATGTAGGACATGGTTCATTAATCTCATAAAAGTACTAGACGCAGTTGTAAGTCCAAATGACATTACCAATCATTCATAAAGCCCATACTTAGTCTTAAAAGCAGTTTTCCATTCATCACCCTCTTTCATTCTAATTTGATGGTACCCACTTTTAAGATCAATTTTACTAAAAATACATGAGCCCTAGTTCCTAAAAAGTAACTTTCCAAATAAGCCCTTGGCCAAAATACAAGATCTTTCCAAAAAACTTAGTTTATAAGAAATAAGACATGTGGGCCAAGCATCTTCAAGCTCACTTATTCTAAACTAATAAAATAAATCATTTAAATTGGAAGCCTCCAATAACAATAAGCCATATCTCTAAGTCATGTATTCCACAACTTGAATCAAGTGGATCAAAACTGGTTCTCATTCTTTCAAGTCCATCTTGAGTGTTGGGCTCTTGCTAGCTTCATCCCAAGTGGATTGCACCAATCCTTGCATTGCTTCCTTGATTTTCTTGGCCCTTGATCTTGTAATTGGCACATCTGAAACTTGCAAAGGATCTTTAAGAGTAGGCCCACCTTGGTTCCCATCATATTCAGTTCTTAAATTGTTTTGGGGATATTCATGTCAAGTAGTTTCCTCATACTTCTTCAAATCATGCTCTGATAATGGTCAAGGTGATTAGAGACCAAGAGAAGATTATTCGGCCTTTAGGATTTCATTCCTCTTGGTCAAGAGGTATGGAATACTAGGGTGAATGGTTTGTGCAATGGTGTAGATAACACGGAAGTTGAAATTATTAAAAGGGGCTTTGAAAAAATGGAACAAAGATGTTTTTGGCAAAGTGGAGGTGGAATTGAAAAGATTAGAAGACCGTATCATTGGGTTGGAGGAAAATGTTGCAGGTAATTTTTCTTCTCAGGCTGAAGCTGATTTGTTGAAATGTAAACAAGAGCATTTGGAGTGGGTGCACAGTGAGGAAATCCTAGCCTGTCAAAAATTGCGGGTGAAGTGGCTTGCTGCAGGTGATTCCAATACTAGTTTTTCCCATGCTACGATGAGAATAAAGAAAAAGAATAAAAAGATAGAGAGGATGAGTCTTCTTGATGGTTCTTTCCTAAATATAGTCGATGAGGTGCATGAAGGGGCTGTAGATTTTTATAAGAAGCTGCTTTCAGTTTCTCCAGTGACACGAGATTCAGCTATGCTGAACTTGATTGAACCAGTGGTGTCCTTGCATGAAAATGAGGCATTGTGTTCAGCGCCTAATATGGAAGAGGTTAAGTCTTCACTTTGGTCTATTCCTGTAGATAGTAGACCGGGTCCAGATGAATTTTAGCTAGTTTTTTCATGTTTACTTGGGATGTTGTTAAATTTGATCTTTTGGAAATGGCCAAGGATTTCTTTGAAGGGCAGCCGTTATCGACTTTTTTTGAGGCCACAAATTTGGTCGTAATTCCGAAGGTTGATGAGCCTTTGGGTTTTGATCAATTCTGTCCAATAAGTTTATGTTCGATGGTTTATAAAATTATGGCAAAGATTATGGTGTTTCGTTTGGCTCCGATCCTTGATACAATTATTTCTCCTGAGCAGGCAACATTCATTCGGGGTCGCTCTATATTTGATAATATTTCTTTGGCTCAAGAATTGATACAAGGCATTAATCGAAAAGTACGGGGTGGAAATGTAATGCTGAAAATAGATATTGCGAAAGCATACGATCGAGTTAATTGGAGTTATCTTTTAGAGATTCTCTGTAGATTGGGTTTTTCTGAAAATGGAGGAGTATTGTGTTTAACGCTATATCGTCTTTGGTTTACTTGGTAATGTTGAATGGTTGCTCCAAAGGATTTTTAAGGCATCGCGGGGACTTTGACAAGGTGACCCACTCTCCCCTTATTTGTTTATATTATCTGAAGAGGTTCTTTCTCGCATGATTAATTAGGAGTTCAGCTTGGGGCGCATCCTTCCATTTCATCCAAGTGGAGGTTCATTGATTTCTCATTTATTCTATGTGGGCGATCTCCTGATTTTTGCAAATGGGGGAAGTTCGGCCATGAGAAATATTATGGAAGGATTACATAGATACGAACTAATGTTGGGTCAATTGATAAACCCAAGTAAGTCAGCTTTGTTTTTCTCTAGTTCCATTCCGGCTATCAGGAGGAATAGTTTGAAAATGATTTCAGGATTTGAGGAAGGAAATTGGCCATGCACATATTTGGGAGTTCCGTTATTTGCAGGAGGTTTGAAAATAAGAATGTTTGATCCCCTCTTGGCAAAAGTACAAAAGAAATTGTCAGGGTGGAAAAGCAAAGTGCTTTCTTTTGGAGGTAAAATTGTGTTGATAATAAACTTACCAAAAGGTGTGTTATCAAAACTTGAGAAGTTATTTTCTTATTTCCTTTGGAGTTCGTCGGTGGATAAGAAAAAAAGGAAATGGATAGCATGGAAAACAATCTGTTTGACGGTTGAGGAGGGGGGACTTGGAATTAGAAATCTTTATGATGTTAATGAGTCATTTATGATGAAATCTGCTTGGAAACTTATTGAAGGGAGTTCCCTGTGGTCAAGATTTTTTACCACTAAATACATTGGAAATTCTCATTTGTATTCAGTATTGCATTTAAGAAAGGATTCCAGATTTTGGAAGGGTGTAATGGCCTTAATGCCAAAAGTGATAGGGAGTTCCAAGTGGCTTATTTGGGATCGTAATTGCTATTTTTGGATGGATAATTGGTTAGGAATAAGACCTTTGATGGGCTCAATTCCGGTAGTAGGAGACTTGAATTTGAGAGTTGCGGATGCTTTTGATACTTAAGGGCTGAAAGTGCAGGATTTGCAACAATTGATTCCAGATGAGATGACTAGAATTATTATTGAGTCTGGAATTTAGATTTGGCAGGGTCAGGATATTTGTGTATGGAAGCATGAGGTTGATGGCAAGTTCACAACAAAGTCATCATGGGAATTAATCCGACAAAGAGGAGAAATATGTCCCTGGAAAAAATGGTTATGGAGAAATGGGGTACCAAAAAAGATGTCCTTTTTCTTATGGCGTGCTAACAGAAGGGCTATTCTGGTGGATGGCATTATTCATAACTTAGGTATTTCGATGGTATTGAGGTGTGAATGCTGTGTTAAACCTTAAGTGGAGACAATGCACCATATCTTATGCGAGAGGGAAGGAGCTCAAAAGGTATGGTCTTTCTTTGCAAAATCGTGTAACATTAATGTATCTCATATTCGAAATTGGGAGGGCATGTTGAATATTTGGTGGCAAAGGGCATCTTTGAGATCGCAGGTGGGTTGGCTTAATGGGTTAATCCCTATTGTGATTTCTTGGGAACTCTAGAAAGCTAGATGTGCGGCGAGAATGGAAGGAATTAAATTCAAATCTGAAAATGTCATTCGGGAAGTAAAAGTGGGGCTGAGGAATATTTCTACTAATATGAAGAGGTTTCGGCACATGGGTGGAAATGATAAGGTAATTCTGGATTCTTTGACTTGTCCGATTTTACCTATTGTTAAAAAAAAACCTTTGTTAATTTTGTGGAGGAAACTAGTGAGAGCGAGATTGAAGTTAAATGTGGATGGAGGATGTTGTGGTAATCCGGGGGCAGTAGGAGGAGGAGGAATTATTCGGGATTCAAATGGGGATGTAGTTGCTGGTTTCTCCCATTACTATGGTCATGCCACTTATAATATTGCAGAATGTAAAGCTGTTCTGGATGGTCTTCGTTTATGTAAGCAGTTGTGATGGGAACCAAGGTGGGACTAGTCTTAAAGATATGTTGCAAGTTCGAGATGGGCCAATTACAAGTTCAAGGGCTTAATGGATGAAGATTTAGTTTTGATTCATTTGATAAGTTATGGAAAGGGCAACAACATGACTTAAAGACTTTGGCACTTGAAGGCTTTCAACTTGTTTTATTCATTTAAAAGACTTATTTTATTAGTTTAGAATAATTAAGTTTATTATGGGAAGCACTTAAGGGGTCTATGTAAGGACATGTTGGGAAAGTTATTATTTGAACTAGGGTTTTTGGGAAGGCCTTATATTTTGGCCAAGGGCATATTTGGAAAGTTACTTTTTAGGAACTAGGGTTTCAAGATGTTACTGTAGCGTTAATGTAGCCGCGGCACTGTTCATCCAGGGGCATTTTGGGTAAAAGGGGTTTTATTTTAGTTAGGGTTTTAATTAGGTTTTAGTTTAAATACTCTTTTTTGCCTCATGTTAAGAAGTTTATGAAATTTGATGAATTTATTCATTGTGAGTTGAGTTTTACTCCTCTTGTTTTTAATTGAACTTTTGAACTTATCAAAGGTAAATCACAACCTTTGTAGCGTTCCTCCATTGTAATCTGGGTTCTTGAGATGGGTTCTTCAACGGGTCTAAATTTTAATATAATCTAGGTTCTTGAAACGAGTTCTCATCGGGTCTAGGTTCTCCATCCATTGACTTGATTTTGACTTTCTTGGAGAGTTTTCAAATTGATTGTGGGTTCGAGGGATTCTATTCCTACGGGTTCATATCAAGTTGAGGTCGCGAGATGTTTTGATTGAGTCGGATTCGTTAGTTATAATTCATTGGTTGGCGTCAGGTGTGTGTAAATATTGGTTTTTTTGGGATTATTGGGAGGAGATCAAAATGCTAGCATGTGAATTGAATGTTCGGTTTAGGCACATACTTAGAGAATCAAATATGGTAGCAGATTTTTTGGCAAAACAAGGACGGTGACAGATTTTTCTAGGCTGGATTCCATTCAAGGATGCATTCGAGGAGTTATTTGCATGGACAAACTGGCTATTCCGTATGTTAGAACTTAATTGCTTTGTTTATGTTTTGGTGTTACTCTGGCTGGGCATTTTTTATTTGGTTAAGAAATGGGAAGTGGTTCTTTGTAAATGTTTGGCTTATGGGGGGTTGTTTTTTACGGAACCTGAGTGCTAGAATTGTAAGTTCTCAGGTGATTTGTTTTGCTTATTACGGTATTTCTACGCTATAAGTGAGTGTTTTTAATAAATTAGGCAGGGGTCACTCTTGGACATGTGACTTTCGTCTCTTTCTTAAAAAAAATGTAAGAATTAATACTAGATTACAACTACTAGTTACTACACAATAGACACTAGTCTAGTTGTCTAGTATGAACTTATTAATTATTAATAATAGATATTAACACTAAATATGTATATTACTTTGTAGTTTATATAATCTTATGAATAATAAGATTAATAACTAGTAATATGCTAAAGTTTTTTTTTTGAACAGTAATATTGTAAAGGTTTTAATAGTACTTCATAGAATGATAGAATCATATGTAATAACTTATAAGTTAATAAGTTAATAAGTTATATATATATATATATTATATTATATATGTATAAATATATACGAGTCGAGTTGACGAGTCGAGTCGAGCTTCATACGAGTTTATTTACGAACATTGTTCGAGTCAGTTGAGGTTTAAACGAGTTTGTGTTGTTTAATACTTATGATTTTATCATTTGGACTGAGAAAAATTTGATTCTTTGGTATGAAAAATGGACCTGGAAGTAAGATGGTAAAAACAGCGGGATAATAGTGAAAAATAGAATGCGTGTATGGGAGAAAGGGATTTACGCGTGCAAATTGAAGGCTTTACTTCCATTCTCTTCAATCATTTCCCTTACGCTTTTTCTTCTTTCACTAGTGCCCACAAAAAAAATTGGTCGAGAAAATTGATTCGTGGGTGCTGAAAAACTGCCCTGGAAGAATACGTACATGGTATTTGTACACTTAACGCATTGTTGATAGTAAAAGATGAATGTTATATATCAGTTACTATTTACTTTCATATCTTATTTAATTTTTTATTTTTATTTTTTCATAACATGTATGATTTTTTTATAGAACGTAGAGTGTTAGTGCAGGATAGTGAAAAACGAGTGACTAGTGAATTTTTCCAAAACTAATATATATTCGCGAGAGAGAGAGAGAGCGCGCGCGCGCCATAAGTGACAAAATCCGGTTTTACCCTGTGGCGGACCGCATGGGTTATTAAATCCGAGAAAAAATCCTACGAGTCCGACGTCCACATAACTAGACACGCGTCGCAATACCATGATTTTGACTTGCTTGTTTGACTTTTCCTTCGTAACAAAGCCAATAGTTTCTTGGCACGTCACCATCTTGAGACCCACATATTCAGAGCCTGAACCCCTGCTCTCTCTCTCTCTGGGTTTCTAAGCCTAAACTCCCTCTCTCTCTGCCATCGAACCAGGATCCTCGAAAGCTTTCAGTAAGATTAATCGAATTTATTATTTTTTTAATTAACGAATGTTGTTTCGGTTTATCTTTGGACACTTTTTGTGATATTTAGATTTTTTTTTTTGGTAGTTTTGGCTGTTAATTAATACCTGCTATAGAACCAGAGCAAATTGAACCACTTCGTCAATTTATCATTTTCAATGTTTTAATTAACCGTCTGTTTGTTTGCCAAAATAACATAGAAATGGGAAACTAGCTGAAATGATGGAGTATTTCTGTTTTTGGCGTTCAGGCCAAAGTTTCGTATTTGAAATCCTCCCCCTGCCCCTCCATTTTTTTACGGCAATTATAGAGATAAGATTAAGCTTTGATCTTGTTTGGTCTTTTCGATTATATAATTCAAGTGGGATCTCGGGAAAGTCGACTTAACTGTGTAGGACAAGAAAAAAGTGTATTAAGTCTTGAGGTGAATAAAGGTGAGATTAGACTGTGCAGACAAGTATGGCAGGTTTTTTTTTCGCTTTTGTTTTTTCATCAACAGGAGAAAAGGCATGAAGTCCCTCTTATTTACATGTTCTTTCCTCATTCTTCCTGGCTTACCTGTGAGGGAGCTAGTTTGTGTCTTTGCTTGTGAAATCTCACTTGGGTGTGGAACAATCATAACAAGTTTTCTTACTGCAGTGGAGTTTGGTATTGATGGCAATGCCAATGGTGAGGTGGTTGGAAGTTCTGCTGAGGTGGAGGATCGTAGGGTCGGTGATGAAAATGAAACTGGTGGAAGTTCTGTTGAAGGGGCATTCCAACAGGATCAGGATGATAAAATGAATGGAATAGATGTAGTTCCTGCTGCAGTTCCTTCGGTATCAATGGTCCCGGCAGATGAGCCCTATGTGGGTCAGGAGTTTGAATCTGAAGCAGCTGCACATGCATTTTATAATGCATTTGCCACACGGGTGGGATTCGTCATCCGTGTAAGTAAACTTTCCCGATCAAGGCGTGATGGATCTGCTATTGGTCGGGCACTTGTTTGTAACAAGGAGGGTTATAGAATGCCTGACAAGCGTGAAAAGATCGTGAGACAAAGGGCAGAGACAAGGGTCGGTTGTAGGGCAATGATTTTGGTGAGGAAAGTAAGTTCTGGTAAATGGATTGTTACAAAGTTTGTAAAGGAGCATACGCATCCATTGACACCTGGGAAAGGTCGAAGAGATTGCATTTATGATCAATTTCCGGTCAGTCTTCATTCCTTAAAATATTTGGAATTTTTTTTGTTATGTTCTGGTTTCTATTATTTAATCATTTGTGCCGTAGGCAGACCAACTTTTATTGTTGGTGTCATTGACTATTTTCAAGGGAGATGTAACCATCCTGCAATTATTTTTTTGATAACAGAGATAGAAAATATAAGTAACTAAAATGAGATTATTTATACTCCATTTAGTTCTTTGATTGAAGTTGTTGACGTATATTTTCAGAAGGAAGGTGCTTAGCATGACATAAGAAATTAATTGGACAAACAGAAAGGAAGAAATGCATCTGACTGTGGAAATCTATTCAGAGGTAGAAACTTGGGCCAGGGAATTCGCATTTCAGTTCTCTAAGTTGGGATTTGCTCTCTTGGTTAAGAACTTAATATCTTCATTACCTGATATAAACCAGTAGATAGAATCAACTATTCAAGAAGAGAGCCCAGCAATCTTAATATGATAAATAATAGCATCAAGGACCATGCATGGTTTGAATAGCGACCTAGCTTACATAATTTTTCTGACCTGTGACTGATGTCTAGACTTGGACACGTGACTTTCCAGTGGTTGCAACTAGGACTCTCTTGCACCAACTAATACTGAAGAACATATGCCATGATCATCCCGCTTAATATCTCACATCCTATATTATTCTGTTTTGAAAGTTCAACAGTCAAAGTTATTTCTTGATAACCTGAAAGAAACCTTAAGACATATCACATGCCTACTGGGATTGGAGAAAATCTGCTTCTTTTGCATTATAAGGGAAATTCCCTTAAGTGTTTGCAGCTATGTTCTGTGTATTTTGCGCCACTAGTTGAAAGAGGATTCATGGGGCTAACTTCGGTCAGTAGGAATAGCCTGTCTGGGGTTGGCAGACTTGGTAGGAAGCACGGTTGGCAATAAGCTGCTACTGGTTTCGTTCTTTCTATTCAAAAAAATCTAGACTTAGTTGAGTTGGATGTAGTTTGTTTGATTTGTTTTTGCTATAAGCAAGTTTTGAGTTGGCAATCAGGTGGTGTTGGAATATTGGGGAATGTGATGATCACCAAGACAATAGGTGCAAATTGAGAGTTGTTGTGCTCCTGCTCAAGACGGTCATGAAGGATGAAAATTTGGGGGTAAGATTTTGTAAGAATAACTTGATGAGAGAAGTGAGAAGTATGGTGATCCTGTAAGCAATATGTGCAGTAAGACGATCTGTGGTCAATGTTGGAAATTCCCACGGAAATTTCTGTGGAATTACTATTCCAGTTATGGCGGTTCAACAAGATGATAAATGATTGAGGCACTCATGTGCTATGCTGGCCTTATTTTTCTAATTAGCTTAATGATTACACTTTTATAGAATCTGGAAATTTGCTGGAGTAGAATTAAATGAAGTTCTCATTAGATGACATGTTTTCTACGGTGATTGGCATGCTTGTGTCCAGTGACAAATAGTTGGTTCGAGTCAATTTTTACTTGGTTTAGGTATTTCTTATATTAAGATCCCCCTGACAGTTAAGCATATTATTATAATTTATTGTTGAGTTGCAATTTAATTTCATAAGAATTTCGTCTTAAATTTTGTAGTGTCTGGAACGCAATTTGAGAAGATCAGAGTAGGCCTTTCATTTGTAACTAGGCATACTTTTTTCTTTTTCCTTATCGGTATAACTAGGCATACTTATAACATATAGAATTAAGTTTTTTATCTTGTTTAGAACTTCTAAAATGTATGGCGTGCTCAATTTATATTTTCAACTTCTTTTATTTGTATTCTTTGCATTTTTCAAATTTCTTTTTGGTATGATTGCAATGTGATGGAATAGCTGGATCTGGCTTTACATTTCCTTGATTAGATCATCGATTTTAGTAAATGAAAGTGCTAGGGTTTTTAATGGTTTAAGAGGCCTGAGACAGGGAGTCTCTTGTACCCTTTTCAGTTCATTTTGGTGAGGAAATGCTTAGTAGTTGACTGTTAAATAGAGCAGTGGGATGGAAATTGAATTTTTAGGCTTTAAAGTCGAGGGAGCGTTCAGGAGCAGCTGAAGATATCTCACTAGTTTTCTGATGGGTTTAGCCTACTTTGTTGTGCTGATATTGACCAGCTTAGATAAAAGACGTATACCATTGGGTTTTAAGGCTGTATTTGTCTTTGGTTTGGAAATTAATTTGAGAAATAGTGAGCTTCGGGAGGCTGTTAGAGTTAAGGATTTGATTGTTATTGGGTTGCAAAGTGCGATTCTGCTGTGTGACACATGGAACTGCTCTCTCAAACTACCAAAAAGTTATCATACATAAAAGTAAATTTCCGATTATGTGGATTTCAAACTCATAGGTAATGCCATGTGGAATTCCTCCACATTGTGAAGATATGCATTCAAATTGCCACTTAAAAAGGGCTTGATTAGTGGTTTTAGCCTTATTGGGTATGAGTTTGAATTCCACCTTGGTGATAGGCATTTGTGTCCCTCTAATCAAGCCTTTTTTAAGAAAATGGATGTGAAGATATGGAGGAGAGCAAGATAATTTTTGGAGAGGGAACCCCTAGGAGTTGGCACAAGTGGTAAAGGCCTTGGTCTTGGTGGTATGCTCCCTCAAGGTCTAAGGTTAGAATCCTCTTGGGTGCAAACAATTTTTAGGGGCCATCTGACTTGGGGAACTTCCCTTTGAATTACCCGAGGTGCACTTACGGGAAACTCCTTGTTGAGGGCCTGTGTACCCCCTGGATCAGTGGGGACTTTGTTCTCAGACCCTCGGTGCCAATAAAAATAAATTAGGGAGGAATTATTGGCCAAAGTTTCGTTATAGATGAAAATAAAGAAATTAGAAATAAGAGGAAAATGGGTTTTAGTTTTAGTCAAATCCCAAAAGCAGAAGGAAAAGAAACCACTCAAAAATATGTTTAGATAGAAGAGTTCAAATAAAACAAGCTCTAGACATATCTGTCATTCTCATTTCCCTGACTTCTTTTGTTTGTGCTTCCACCTGGTGAAGAGTACTAGGTTTAATTGGGAGACCACGTGAGACTAAATTCATTGGATACAATGCGTCCAGATTCCCTGTATGAGATTGAATGCCAGGTACTAGAAACATGTTATTATCTATAAATGGAAAATAATTTATAAGAAAGAGAAGGGGGGGAATGCAAGAGAAGAGGAGGAAATTCTTGATAATAATATAATAATAGAGCAATAAGCATAAAAGAAGCTACAAAAATGATGAAATGGATTTTTGGCATGGAAAGATCAGATTGGATCTACAAATGTTTGGATACATAATAAATCTTGCTAGTTATTGGTGAAAAGTGGTTGAACCCTAGTTACCTATCAGATTTAAATGAATTCTCACTTCTTATTTTGCATTAGAGTTTCAAGGTTGTCTTCATAAATCATCATTGCTAATTGGGTTACAGCTAGGGTTTTGGAAAGAATCTTATGCTGCTGCCAACGTGATGCCATGTTCATTCTACATGGTCTTGCATTGAAGCGGGCCCCTGAGCAAAGCATTGGTGAGTTTAAAGGGAGTAAGCAATGTCATGTACATATGTATATGTGGGTGTAGATTAGGTGTGCATATCTCTATATATGCTTTGATGTATGTGTAATTATGTATGGGTATGGGTAGCAAGCTTATATTTATAGTTTTCTCAACATATTAGAAACAAAAGACTCCTTGTGTGGCTTTTTGGGCAATGTTTTTGAGACCTAATCGAAACCCTGATGAAAAACAATTATGGGCTTTTGCAAATGTCTGCTGAATTGGGATTCCTAGTGAAGGCCGGCATCATATTGGCCAAGAAGTTTGTTGAAACTAGTAACTAATTTAAAAGGATTTATGCTGAGGAAAGACAAACTGAAAGAATATCGGTTGTTCTTCTGTATACACCCTTTATACATGGGCTATGCCTATTTTCATTCATATCAATGAAACTTACTTCTTACTTATCAAAAAAAAAAAAAAAACAGAAAGAATATTGGTTGAGATGTTTTCGTGTTGTGCAAAATGGAACACTGAATGCACCAGTTAAGAAGTGATTTAGTTTAAATTCGGATTGCCACCACAAGTAGAGGACAAGGGACATGGCTTGAACTGGTTGTGTCAGAATATATTTGATTAATTGGACTTGTTTGGATTTTGATGGTCGTCTTGCATTGAATTAATATCCTTATGATGTGATGGATATAGAGTCATGGTTATAGCAAGGGAATATATTACTTATTATTTGGGTAACCTTCATTTCCTTTTCCAAGAACCATTTTCATGGGAATTTTTCAGAACCAAGCGATGACAGTTATTTTGCAGATTAGAGCCATTGATTATTACATTTAGAATTATGCAAATAAGGTTAGGATCATGGACATTGAAAACTGAGGTCTAATATTGAAGCTGTTGTTTATGACTAATGCTTTTATTGCCACCATGTTATCTTTACTCCTTTAACTACTGTACCCATTCAATGTGTGGCTAATTATGGAATAATCTGAATGTAATTTTTTTTGATTGACAAATAGAGTTATGTAGGAAAGACGTGGAAGTGTCTAAACCCTTTTACACTTCCAAATTACATAAATTTATTGACATGACTTTTCAGATTACTTTAAACGCAAATTACCAAATTATGGATATTCAATAATAATATTAGAGGAAAACTAAGAAGAATAAAATTGATTAAGCAAATTGTGAGGTGGCTCAATAGAAGCAAAAGAACTTGCTTCGAAAATTATATATGTAATAGATTATATAAGGACTTCTTTTCTGGGATGAAGCACGGAAGTTGATTTTATTGAGTTTAGTTGGGTTTCTGTTCTGCACGTCGAACCATATTCTTTGTTTCACAATGCATGTAAAAAATGTATGCGCATGTAATAGTTATCTCAGTGATAGTGGGACTTTTTTTTCTCTAATTTGCTTTAAAGGCTCTTCATAAGGTTACTGGTTTAACTTAATTTCTGCAGAGTGGGATTTGCATTCGAGACCTTAGTGTCCATATATAGAGTGATGCTAGCCTTGTGATTCACTTCAATAGATGTTGCTCTGAGTTTCTGAATTGTCATTTATTGTACTTTTCAAACCTTATAAAAAATTTTATGGCACTTTTAAGCCACTTTAGGCTTAAGGGTTTTGTAAATCTTAATTTTCCTAGAAATTGGATATTTGTGGTGGAGCATCTTAAGGTAGTTATAGTAGTTATTTAAAAGACATAAGGGGGGATGGATGTAAAGTAAGATCTTTGATATGGAAGACATTACATAACGCATATCTTTGTCTTGCCTTTGATATATAAGTGAAATCTTCAATATTGAAGACATTGACATTGTTTATTATACGGGCCAACTCAAGAACATAGGCATTAGAACCATCACCATGTCTATTTAATATATGTTTTTTTGATGGAGATTTTGTAGCAGTCTTCTTTTCAATAATGATAGGAGAAACTATTACATTCATAATGGACTAGGGACTAGGGATTCGGGACTTTAACAATAAAGCCAAACTGAATAACTTGGGAAACCCATGAATTAAATCCATTAGAAATAATAATTCAGTAACAAGAGAAAATCCTACTAAGACAGTAAATTACACAAGTTCCCACGTAAGCTTCTGTCATCTTAAGATAAGTTTGGATAGTGAGATGAGATGAGATGGCTTTAGATGAAAGTTGAAGTTAATGAAAATATTGTTAGAATATTATTTTTTAATATTATTATTGTTTTGGGATTTGAAAAAGTTGAATTGTTTATTATATTTTGTGTAGAAATTTGGAAAAAGTTGTAATGATGAGATGAGATGAGATGAGATGAAATGAGAATGTTTCTATATCCAAACGGAGCCTTAGGCTGAGTTTGTTTTTATTACATAAAGTAAGCCTGAGTTTGTAGAATGGTGACTCTTGCAAACATTACATTGAGGGATAGGAATTCCTAATTAGTTATCTCACTGGGATTTGTGCACTTTTTTCTTGCGTTTGCCTACACTGGCTTGAAAATCCAAGGTAATAGGAATTCCTAATTAGTTATCTCACTGGGATTTGTGACATTTTATGATATTTGTGACATTTTATGGTATTTCTACCCTTGAAGGCACAAATCCATGCGTGGGATGGAGTTCTTGTTCCAATTGGGAGTAGGAATTGGAGATAATGGTAAAAATTGTAGTTAAAAAGTTGAATCACTTACCAAAGATGTTGGAACTCATTGAATCATGAATACAAATCACTAGTTTTGAATGCAATGAACAGCATGGCTTGCACTGAATGAAAATAATTGTATTTACTCCTCATGTTCAAGCATGTCTTCTCCATCTTTCAACTGGAAGGCACTAGGGTTAATTGAACGTAAACTCACCTTTTTTTATTTTGTTTTTACAGAATGAACACGATAAGATTCGGGAACTATCCCAGCAGCTGGCCATAGAGAAAAAGAGAGCTGCAACCTATAAAAGGCATCTGGAAATGATATTTGAGCACATCGAGGAACACAATGAGAGCTTGTCAAAGAAGATCCAATACATAGTAGATAATGTCAAGGAGATGGAGACCAAAGAGCAGCAAAACCAAAGATAGTTCAAGCAAATTAAGCTTTTCTTTTTTGTTTTTGATGAAACAAAAATGAACTAGTATGGAAGTTACTGCTGGATGAAAGCATGCGTTGCCTAGTTGCATAATCACGTGTTTCCTTCGAGTTTTTAGATATCTATTTAGTTTGTAGCTTGGCATGTTTGGCTCAATTAGAGTAGTCGTGTAAGTATTATCCTTTTTCTGGAACAATTATATATTGGTAGGAGAAATCAGGTGAGTTGATGTATAGTCCTTGAAGCCTGTCCTTCTGAAGTTGTTGCCAACAATATAATTATTGGGGGGCATCGGGTCGTTCCTCAGGGAGTTTGATTCATTTCATTATGTTTCATGTAATATGTTTTGTATAGCAATTTAAATAAATACTATATCTTGATTTTATATTTTGAGATATTAAATAGTTTATGAAAATCTTTCATTTTAGTTTTTTCTGTGACAGTAAAATATTTTCTAGGAGTCTCCAAACTATCATTCAATCGGAAAAAGCAATCACCATATTGAATGGAAATACTACAAAATCCGCACTAGCATTCAGATTTTCATATTCACCAAACTGTCAATGTTGTCATCATTTCACAAGCACTCACTAAAATTGGGCTTTTGGCTTCACAAAACTGTCCAAACAGCTAGTTTACCAAACCGTATTTAACAAACTCTACAAATCTATCAAACTATAGCAACTTTCATGCATTCAAAAACAAATCCATACAAAAAATCCAGCTAGTTTCAAATACAAGCCAAAATCTTGCTGCCCCGCCACCAAGCATTACAAAAGCAAGAGAGCGGTGCTACCCATAAGCCTCATACCATGCACCCATTTAAAAAACATATCATTTTACCCTTTTATCCTATTTTACTTACAAATATGTCTGGAATCATTTTCATTACATGGATAAAAAGGTAAAATGACATGTTTTTAAGTGGGTGTGCAGGGTGTGAGGCTTATGTCTAGAATTTTCAAAGCAAGATCATTAACTTGGACAAAAAGCTTACATATTTCAGAAATTACAAGACATAACTATGGAACTATGTGAATTACACAAAAACCTATAACAATTGCTACCCAGCCATAGAAGGCAACATTAAATTTAGTGGCTAAAGCTCCTTTGCCCTTCTTCATTCTCTCCCTTTCTTTCTCAATCTTCTTGCCTAGAGGTCACTCATAATTGGCCGCAACACTATCTACTATAATGTCGTCTTCTAGTGGAGTCAATTCCAGAATAATTGAACATTCCCCAAGTGATTTTCTTTCTCTGACACCTGTATATATGATTGTCATTTTGGTTGGTGTCCATACAAAATCCAGTAGTGTTCCATGGTGTAGCTGGCCTCTTGCATCTCTCTGTACAGGATTTTGACATTTTTAATCTAAAAATGCCAAGTGAGAATGCAAGTATGTAGTTTGTTACAACAATTTCAAAATTGATGCAATCGTAAATTAATACCTTGTCTTGTTTTGTGGTATCACTTGGATGCAATGATTCTACTTGGGTTACAACAAACGACTTATTTGTGCATTTTTGCATTAACAACCATCGATTGGTCAATAATACAATAAAACGTTCTTGGCTACTTAAGATTATTGTTTACTCGGATTTCAGCCCAGGTACCTGGCCCAGAACCCGGGTTTCAAATCGTTATGACCTGGGCTAGAACTTGGATTTTTAAAACCCAGAAATTTGAGTTCCGAGTAGTACCCGAATTTTCTCTTCTTTTTTTTATACAAAAGCCTATATGTTACTAAACTTTTTCAAAAAAAAAATTGTTAGAAAGGCATAATTTTTTTAATCTAAAAGCCTATATTTTATTAGAGTTTTTTCAAGAAAAAATGTTGTTGAAAGGAATAATTGTTTTTTCATATATAAAGCCTATATTTTATTAAAGTTTTTTCAAGAAGTAATGTTGAAAACCATAATACTAATGCATAGAAAATTGTCTATAATAATAAAAATATATTAAAATGTAAAATTAATTTTCTCAAAAATAAATAAAGCTAGAAACAACTAATTACCTTTTTAACGAAATGCATGCAAAAAAAAAAAATCCAATATTCATCATGTAAAATGCATGCAACACAATACAATCCATTACATATTACATTATTTTGTATTTATACATTACATTACAAAATATAAAATTACAAGATATGAGTTACATATCAGTAACATGATCTTCCATTAGTGATTTTTTGGTTTGGATATAACAGTCCCCCCAACTCATCTCAACTCATCTTATCTAATCATTACAACTTTATCAAATTTTCACACAAAATATAATAAACAATTCAATTTTTTCAACTTTCAAAACAATAATAATATTAAAAAATAATATTCTAACAATATTTTATTCAACTTTCAACTTTCATCTCAACTCATATCATTTTAATTCACTATCCAAACATCTACAAACTGATCTCATCTCATCTCAATTTACTTTCAACTTTAAATATGTTCTCTGCAGACTGCAGCCACCCAAACTGAAAGCTGCAGATGCCAACAAGAATAAGCATCACCCTCAAATCGATCACAAAAACATAATCAATATTTAACTGCTATTCATACTGGAATTAGAAATGAATAAGGTGAAAAAGGAACTAGTCGGACCGAACTAAACGAATTTCCCCCCAGCACTAAACCACATTTTTTAACAAAAGATAACATAATTGGGCTATGCACATGAGTTTAAACATTTCATGTACTTATTTTTTTTCACAGACAAGAGAATGATGATTTTGTCGAGGCATCCACTCTAATCTGATTACTATATAAAAAATTATAAGTGCACGTACGAGAGCTTTCATGGAGAGTGATTAATGGAATAAGCGAAAATAATTGCATTCATCCACAAATCTACGATCGTGGGAAATTTTTGAGAACCTAACCAAATGGCACTGACATAACGGGCTGGGGAGTTGACTTTTCCGCTATTTTTCTCATAAACTTGAGATGGAGTTAATATTGGAGAGAACATCCCGACCGGTTAGCCCCCAAGGTGGGTCTGGACCCTTAATTATGACCAAAGCTTGAGTCATTACTGAGAAGCCCAGCTCAATACCAAGGGAATCCATCCCATAGCCAATACTGACTGGATAACTATCCAACGGTGGCAAGGATAGAAACGATTATCATTCAAATCTGCTAAGATATGAACCCTCATCTCCAAGTTTGAATTCGAATAAAAGATAACCATTATCAGATAAGAGAACAAAGATAACTCATGGAGCTCTATATAAGGGAAGAATCCAGGTATGTAAAGGGATGAAACTATTGGTATTATGACTATTATCTTCAAGTCACTGACTTAGGCATCGGAGGCATTCCCTCGAACCCCCAAGCTCTCTACTCTTTGGTTGCAGGTGATCGTGAGGTGGTGGCAGTGAAACACGTCCACAATAGTTGGTGCCGTTTGTGGGATTTCCTAAAGTCTCACACTTAATGTGCTTTTCACATGCCCACCACCACTTGGTCTCTGGCAACTAGAGATTAGGGAGAAACATCGAAAACATGGAGGAGAAACTTGCGAAAATGGAGGAGATAATAAAGAAACTTTCCACAGAGGTGGACTCACTGCGTAAGGAAAATGAGACTTTCAAGTCACAAAACGAGCCGTCAAGAGAGGATGCGACAACCAATCAGGCTGACATGATAGAGATAGAGGCAAACAGTGCAGGCAAAGGCCATCTGAAGAACAAGGAAGTGAAAAAGCTGCACCACGACGTACGTAGCTTAATGGATAAATATGAGGAGATGGCAAAAAGATAGGAACGTCCTCTTCGGTCGATCAATTGTTGTCCAGCACAAATCTACCATTCTCTGCAGAAATTATGACGATGCCTCTACCCACAAAGTTTAAAGTCCCATCGATAGACCTATATGACAACTCAAAAGATCCCGTGGAGCACCTTGAGACTTTCAAAGCCCATATGATGCTTCACGGAGTCTCGGGGGAGATTGCGTGTAGAGATTTCCCTTTGACTCTAAAGGGATTGGCAAGAGGATGGTTTGGTGCACTACAACCAAATTCCATAGAAAGTTTTGAAGAGCTAGGCCGGCAGTTCTTAACCCAGTTCATGGCTAGTAGAAGGCACAGGAGGCCTGCCGCATACTTATTAACTATCAAACAGTGAGATGATGAAAGTTTGAAAGCATATTTGACATGCTTCAATAAAGAGAATATGACAGCCGATGATCAAGAGGAGAAAATCAAGCTAGCAGCGTTGTTGGGAGGTATTTGGCCAAGGAGCCCTTTTATGGCTGAGCTGGCCAGAAAAACCCCTTCTACTTTACGAGAGTTCATGGACAGGGCTGATGATTTTGTTAATGCTGAAGACACCCTAATCACCTTGACCACCCAACCAGAAAGAATGAGTGAATGGGGGGGAACTAAAAAGAGGATAGAGGAAAGACTAGGATGGAGGTCAAAAGGCGAAAAGAGACCAACATGAGTTAAGACGGGATAGTAATTTAAAAAGGCATAATGGCGGTTATGTGCACTACTCTGACAAAATAAAAGAAAAAGAACAAATCAACGATAATGAGCAACAAATCGAGAAGCACTGCACTTATCACAAAACAAAGGGGACACATGATAGGAACCAAGGTGGGCCTACACTTAAAGATCCTTTGCAAGTACCAGATGGGCCAATTACAAGATCAAGGGCCAAGAAGATCAAGGAAGCAATGCAAGGATTGGTGCAATCCACTTGGGATGAAGCCAGCAAGAGCCCAACACTCAAGATGGGTCTGAAAGAAGAAGAACCAGTTTTGATCCACTTGATTCAAGCTGTGGAAGACATGACTTAGAGATACGACCTATTGTTATTGGAGGCTTCCAGTTTGGTTAAATGATTTATTTTAGTAGTTTAGAATAAGTGGGCTTGAAGATGCTTGGCTCACATGTCTTATTTCTTATGAACTATGTTTTTGGGAAGGCCTTGTATTTTGGCCAAGGGCTTATTTGGAAAGTTACTTTTTAGGAATTAGGGTTTCATCAATTTATTGTAGGGGTTACTGTAGCCGCGCGTACTGTAGCCGGCACTGTTCATCAAGGGTAATTTTGGGTAAAAGGGGCTTTATTTTGGTTAGGGTTTTGATTAGGTTTGGGTTTAAAAACTCTTTGTAGCCTCATTTGACAGATTAGACAATATTGAATTTTATTTGTGATTTGAGTTTTCTCCTCTTGTTCTTGATTGAACTCTTGAACTTATCAAAGGTAAATCACAACCTTTGTGGCGTTCCTCCTTTGTAATCTGGGTTCTTGAGACGGGTTCTTCAACGGGTCTAGATTTTAATATAATCTAGGTTCTTGAAACGAGTTCTCATCGGGTCTAGGTTCTCCATTCACTGACTTGATTTTGGCTTTCTTGGGGAGTTTTCAAATTGACTGTGGGTTCAAGGGATTTCATTCCCGCGGGTTCATATCAACACAGAACCGAGAACTGCTACAACTTGAAATGAAAAGTAGAAGAGATGAGAACTGCTATTTGTGATTGAATTAGAGAAAGGAAAAGAAAAGAAAAGAAAAGAAAAGAAAAGAAAGGAAAAAAAAATTCGTGAAAAAAAAAAAAAAAAATTCCTGAGATCTTTTCTTCAGCCTTATCATCAAAATGGGTGATTCTAGTTGGTATCTTGTCTTATAGTTACTGTTTCATTCATATAATTTCCTTGATTCACGTGCAATTGTTTTCTTTCATTGCTTCTGTGTTTCTCTTGTTCTTGTTTCTTTGACCTAATTACTAGTTGGGATAAAATAAGGTTGCTTTGTCTTGATTGAGTCAATTAGTTCTTAAAGAACTTGAGTGGGAAAACTCTTGAGGTAAAAGGCAAGAGAGTGGGAGACTATTATCGGAAAAAAGCCAATTAAGAGTGAAACACGAGTGGAGTGTCATTATTCGAGGGTAAACACGTAAGGGAGAGTGTGTGAGGTTTACTTTTTTTTTTTGCTACTAACATTCTTTTGTGTAGCACCTGATAATGTCTCATCGGAGTAGCGCATCACCAAGGGGGAGGGCAGATAACACATCATTTGTGTTGCAAGCCATGCAACAACAGTTTGAGCGGTTGAACTTGGTGTTGGGTGAAGTGAGGGATAGGATGGATCATCAAGAAGCAGCGATTAGAAATCTACAAGGTGGGAGGGACAGGAGGTGACGTGAGCATAGAGTTGAAAATCAGTATGAGAATGAAGGAGATGGTGAGGATGAGGAAGACTTAGTATCTGACGTTGGTTCGGGTAGAAATAGAAGAGTTAGGCATGAAAGAGGACTTGAGGGGAATCTAAGGGTTCGGGATGGTGTAGATAGAGACCTTGGTAGCATCAAAATGAAAATACCATCTTTCCAAGGTAGAACTGACCCTGAGGTTTATCTAGAGTGGGAGAAAAAAATAGAGTTGATGTTTGATTGCCATAATTACTCTGAGGAGAAGAAAGTGAAGTTGGCGGTAATTGAGTTCACTGATTATGCTATTATTTGGTGGGATCAATTAGTGACCAATAGGAGGAGGAATTATGAGAGGCCTATAGACACATGGGGAGAGTTGAAAGCTCTCATGAGACGGAGATTTGTTCCTAGCCATTACTATAGAGACCTTTACCAGAAATTACAAAATCTTACACAGGGGTCTAGGAGTGTGGAGGATTACCATAAGGAGATGGAGGTGGCGATGATTCGGGCTAATGTAGAAGAGGATCGAGAGGCCACCATGGCTAGATTTTTGAGCGGTTTGAATAGGGATATAGCCAATGTAATTGAATTGCAGCATTATGTGGAGATAGAGGACATGGTGCACATGGCTATGAAGGTGGAGAGGCAATTAAAGAGAAAAGGGACAGCAAGGTACACTTCGGTTTCTAGCACAACTTGGAAATCAAAATGGGATAGGAATGATCCAGCTGAAGCAAAGAGAAAGGCTGAACCACCTAAGGGAAAAGATGAGGGAACTAGCAACAAACCCAAGGTAGAATCCCAACCTTCACGGAATAGAGATATCAAATGTTTTAAGTGTTTGGGTTCAGGGCACATTGCTTCTCAATGTCCAAATAGGAGGGTGATGATTATGCGTGACAATGGAGAGGTGATGACTGAGAGCGAGGATGATAGTGATGAGGTGCCCGAGTTGGATGATGCTAGTGATGATGATGGAGTGGTATACCCTGTGACAGGTGAGTCTCTTGTTGCCAGGCGTGCTCTTAATACACACATTAAGGTGGATGATGCAGAGCAACAGATAGAGAACATTTTCCATACTAGATGCCATGTCAACAATAAGGTATGTAGTATGATCATTGATGGAGGGAGTTGTACTAATGTGGCTAGCACTACTTTGGTTGAGAAATTGAATTTACCAACCTTAAAACACTCTAGACCATACAAATTGCAGTGGTTGAATGATTGTGGAGAGGTTAGGGTGGATAAACAAGTGTTAGTTACTTTTTCTATTGGGAAGTATCAGGATGAGGTGATTTGTGATGTTGTGCCTATGCATGCGGGCCATATTTTGTTGGGGAGGCCGTGGCAGTATGATAGGAGAGTGACACATGATGGGTTCAAGAACATGTACAGCTTTGAAAAGGAGGGCAAAACAATTAAGCTTGCTCCTTTAACTCCAAGCCAGGTCTATGAGGACCAACTGAAATTGAAAAGTGAGGTTGCTCAAAAAAGAAAGAGTGAAAATGAGAGTGATCAAAAAAGAAAGAGTGAAAAAGAGATTGAGCAAAAAAGAAAGAGTGAGAGTGAAAATGAGCGTAAAAGAAAGAGTGAAAAAGAAAGTAGAGAGGTGGCTGAGAGTAAAGAAAAAAGAGTGGAGCCACGAGAGAAAAAAGAAAGAGAGTCTGCCGAGAGAAAAGGAAAGGCAAAAGTGAGTTTCTATGCAAGAGAGAGTGAGGTTAAGAGGGCTTTCTTCGCAGATCGCCCTATGATTTTTCTTGTCTATAAAGAGTCTTATCTTAGTCTTGATGAAACTAACCAGTCTCTTCCTAGTTTGGCTGTTTCTTTGTTGCAGGAGTTTGAGGATGTATTCCCGGAGGAGATGCCAAATGAGTTGCCACCCATTAGAGGCATTGAGCACCAGATTGATTTTGTGCTCGGGGCTGCTATTCCAAACCGACCAGCCTATAGGAGTAATCCAGAGGAGACAAAGGAGCTTCAGAGGCAAGTTGAGGATTTGATGAGCAAGGGGTACGTGAGGGAGAGCATGAGCCCTTGTGCAGTACCAGTGCTACTAGTGCCAAAGAAGGATGGGACGTGGAGGATGTGCATTGATTGCAGGGCGGTCAACAATATCACGGTAAAATATCGCCATCCCATTCCTAGATTGGATGATATGCTTGATGAATTGCATGGCTCATGTATTTTCAGTAAAATTGATCTTAAAAGTGGGTACCATCAAATTAGAATGAAAGAGGGTGATGAATGGAAAACTGCTTTTAAGACTAAGTATGGGCTTTATGAATGGTTGGTTATGCCATTTGGACTTACAAATGCGCCCAGTACTTTCATGAGATTAATGAACCATGTCCTACGTGCATTCATAGGCAAGTTTGTGGTTGTGTACTTTGATGATATCCTAGTGTACAGCAAGAACTTAAATGAACATATTGAGCATTTGAGATATGTGTTTAATGTGTTGAGATGTGAAAAGTTGTATGCTAATTTTAAGAAATGTGCCTTCTGCATGGAAAAAGTTGTTTTTCTTGGTTATGTTGTTAGTACAAAGGGTATTGAGGTGGATGAAGAGAAAGTCAAGGCAATCAAGGAGTGGCCAACACCAAAAAGCATCACTGAGGTAAGAAGCTTTCATGGCTTAGCTAGCTTTTATCGGCGTTTTGTTAAAGACTTCAGCACCATTGCTGCACCACTCACTGAGGTAATTAAAAAGAATGTTGGGTTTCATTGGGGGGCGAATCAAGAGAATGCTTTTGCCACTATTAAAGAAAGGTTGTGCTCTGTACCTGTGTTAGCATTACCTGATTTTAACAAAGCTTTTGAGATTGAATGTGATGCCTCAGGAATAGGGATTGGAGCCGTTTTGATGCAGGATAGGCGGCCCATAGCCTTCTTCAGTGAAAAGTTAAGTGGGGCATCCCTGAAGTACCCTACTTATGACAAAGAGCTTTATGCTCTTGTTCGTGCATTAGAGACTTGGCAGCACTACCTATGGCCAAGGGAATTTGTGATCCACACCGATCATGAATCATTGAAGCATCTCAAGGGTCAAGGTAAGTTGAATAAAAGGCATGCTAGATGGATGGAATACATTGAGACATTTCCCTATGTCATCCGTTACAAGCAAGGTAAGGAGAACATTGTTGCTGATGCTCTATCCCGGAGGTATGTACTTCTTACTTCTATGAGTGCTAAAATGCTTGGGTTTGAATATGTGAAAGACATGTATGCCGATGACGCTGATTTTTCAAATGTGTATGTGGCATGTGATAAGGCGGCATTTGGTAAGTTTTACAAGCATGATGGTTATTTGTTTAAAGAAAGCAAACTTTGTCTGCCAAATTGTTCTATGCGTGAGTTATTGGTGCGTGAGGCACATGGTGGGGGATTAATGGGACACTTTGGTGTCAAGAAAACTTTAGACATTTTGCATGAACATTTCTTTTGGCCTAAGATGAAGAGAGATGTTAACCGTATTTGTGGAAGGTGCATTACATGTAGAAAGGCCAAATCTAAGGTTTTGCCACATGGGTTGTATACACCCTTACCCGTTCCTAGTGAGCCATGGATAGACATATCTATGGATTTTGTCTTGGGGCTGCCTAGGACCAAAAGGGGTAGAGATTCTATTTTTGTGGTTGTGGATAGATTTAGTAAGATGGCACATTTCATTCCATGCCATAAAACAGATGATGCCACAAACATAGCTGACTTGTTTTTACGGGAGATAGTGCGACTCCATGGTGTACCTAGGAGTATTGTTTCTGATAGAGATGTTAAATTCCTTAGCTACTTTTGGAAGGTGTTGTGGGGGAAATTGGGTACTAAGCTCTTATTTTCCACTACTTGTCATCCGCAGACTGATGGTCAGACTGAAGTAGTTAATAGGACTTTAACTCAGCTTTTACGCACTATTGTTCATAAGAATTTAAAAACTTGGGAGGATTGTTTGCCATTTATAGAGTTTGCATATAATAGGACGATGCATACTACTACTTCATACTCTCCTTTTGAAATTGTTTATGGATTTAATCCACTTACTCCTTTGGATTTGATGCCTTTACCTGTTGATGGCAGGAGTAGTTTGGATGGACAAAAAGAAGGCGGAGTTGGTGAAGTCACTACATGAGAGGGTACGACTTCAAATTGTCCAAAAGAATGAAAGGGTTGCTTCCCAAGCCAATAGAGGACGAAAGCGTGTCATCTTTGAACCAGGAGATTGGGTTTGGGTTCACATGCGCAAAGAAAGATTCCCAGCCCATAGAAAGACTAAGTTGCATCCTCGAGGAGATGGACCTTTCCAAATTCTTGAGAAAATTAATGACAATGCATATAAAGTGGATCTTCCAGGTGAGTATAAAGTTTCTGCAACTTTCAATGTTTCTGATCTTTCTCCTTTTGATGTAGGTGAAGATTCGAGGTCGAATCCTTTTGAGGAGAGGGGGAATGATAGGAACCAAGGTGGGCCTACACTTAAAGATCCTTTGCAAGTACCAGATGGGCCAATTACAAGATCAAGGAAGCAATGCAAGGATTGGTGCAATCCACTTGGGATGAAGCCAGCAAGAGCCCAACACTCAAGATGGGTCTGAAAGAAGAAGAACCAGTTTTGATCCACTTGATTCAAGCTGTGGAAGACATGACTTAGAGATACGACCTATTGTTATTGGAGGCTTCCAGTTTGGTTAAATGATTTATTTTAGTAGTTTAGAATAAGTGGGCTTGAAGATGCTTGGCTCACATGTCTTATTTCTTATGAACTATGTTTTTGGGAAGGCCTTGTATTTTGGCCAAGGGCTTATTTGGAAAGTTACTTTTTAGGAATTAGGGTTTCATCAATTTATTGTAGGGGTTACTGTAGTCGCGCGTACTGTAGCCGGCACTGTTCATCAAGGGTAATTTTGGGTAAAAGGGGCTTTATTTTGGCTAGGGTTTTGATTAGGTTTGGGTTTAAAAACTCTTTGTAGCATCATTTGACAGATTAGACAATATTGAATTTTATTTATGAGTTGAGTTTTCTCCTCTTGTTCTTGATTGAACTCTTGAACTTATCAAAGGTAAATCACAACTTTTGTGGCGTTCCTCCTTTGTAATCTGGGTTCTTGAGACGGGTTCTTCAACGGGTCTAGATTTTAATATAATCTAGGTTCTTGAAACGAGTTCTCATCGGGTCTAGGTTCTCCATTCACTGACTTGATTTTGGCTTTCTTGGGGAGTTTTCAAATTGACTGTGGGTTCAAGGGATTTCATTCCCGCGGGTTCATATCAACACAGAACCGAGAACTGCTACAACTTGAAATGAAAAGTAGAAGAGATGAGGGGCAGTGGCGAGTTGGAACGCTTGATCGCCCAGAACATCACCCCCACGACATACGAACGAACGAAAAACTGAGCACAAAAAATGAAAAAGTAAGAGCCATAGGCGACAAGCGAGATACAAACGATCGCCAGCGGATATGCAGGAGGTGGCCCAACTTCCTCAGGAAGAAAGGCCTATGCAAGATGGGCAAGATACGAAGAAGTTTATAATGTAGAGAGACCCGTCAAACAACCCCGAGTACAGGTGTCCTGATGGGAACCAAGATGAGCCTAGTCTTAAAGATCATTTGCAACTTCCAGATGGGCCAAAAAGATCAAGGAGACAATGCAAGGATTGATGCAATCCACTTGGGACAAGTTTAGCAAGAGCCCAACATTCAAGATGGGGCTTGAAGGATGAAGATCTAGTTTTAATTCATTTGATTAGCTACGGAAGAAGGCAACGACAAGACTTAAAGGCTTTGAGCTCTTGAAGGGTTTCAACTTATTTAATTCATTTAAAGAACTTATGTTATTAGTTTAGAATAATTGAGTCTATTATGGGAAGCACTTAAGGGGGCCTATGCAAGGGCATGTTGGGAAAGTTATTATTTTATTGAACTAGGGTTAGGGTTACTGTAGCCGAGTTACTGTAGCACGGCACTGTAGCCGCGACACTGTTCATCCAGGGGCACTTTTGGAAGATGGGGGTTTATTTTGGCTAGGGTTTCATTAGGTTTTGCTTTAAATACTCTATGTAGCCTCATTCTAACCAGTTTATGAAGTTTATGAAATTTGATGAATTTATTCATTGTGAGTTGAGTTTTACTCCTCTTGTTCTTGATTGAACTTTTGAACTTATCAAAGGTAAATCACAACCTTGTGGCGTTCCTCCTTTGTAATCTGGGTTCTTGAGACGGGTTCTTCAACGGGTCTAGATTTTAATATAATCTAGGTTTTTGAAACGAGTTCTCATCGGGTCTAGGTTCTCCATTCACTGACTTGATTTTGGCTTTCTTGGGGAGTTTTCAAATTGACTGTGGGTTCAAGGGATTTCATTTCCGCGGGTTCATATCATGTCCCCAATAATATCTTTTGGCAATGAGGATTGGCAAGGGGTTGTATATCCCCATGATGATGCTTTGGTGGTAACAATGCTAGTGGCAAATTTTACAGCCAGGACGATATTAATTGACAATGGAAGTTCGAAGGATATCATATTTTTGGACGCTTTCAGCAAAATGGGAATTGGCGAAGATCAGTTGAAACCAGCACCAACTATGTTGAAAGGGTTCATTGGAGAAGCGGTACAACCAATGGGGTCCATCACATTGCCAATATCTATAGGTGCAGACCCTTACGTCAACACAACGATGATTGAGTTTTTATTAGTGAGAACTCAGTTAGTATATAATGCGATCATTAGGTGACCCACATTAATTGCTTTAATGGCTATCACCTCGACCTAACATCTGAAAATGAAGTTCTCAACGAGAGCTGGGTTAGGCGAGGTGAGCGGCTAGCAGGTCTTAGCTAGAGAATGTTACATGCAGGAACTCAGAAAAGGTCAAGGAGAGGTCAATGTTGTGGATACTGAAGAACACGTGGTCCTCCCGCTAGGACCCCAGGTAATGATGATAGAGCTAGAGACTAGAGTTGAAGATGCTCTAAAGCATGGGCAGGCAGTGAGCCCCTGGATTTGGTCACTCTTGAGCAGAATCATCTTGAGAGCCATGTGAAGATCGAGACTAAATTGGCACAGGAAGAGAGACAACAAGTAATAGATTTCCTTCTAGACCATAAATACGTGTTCGCATGGAGTCATAAAGATATGCTCAGATAGGCCAGGAGGTCATCGAACACAAGTTGAACGTAGACCCAAAGGTGCGCCCAGTAAAGCAAAAGAAGAGAAACTTCAGCACCGAGAAGTATGAAGCAATTGCGAAGGAGGTGGATTGGTTATTAGCAGCTAGATTTATCAAAGAAGCAGAATATCTTGAGTGGATGTCCAACGTGGTACTGGTGAAAAAGTCCAACGGGAAGTAGCGAATGTGCGTAGATTTCACCGATCTCAACAAGTCTTGCCCAAACGACAGTTTTCCATTATCGCGGATAGATCTGATAGTAGACGCAATAGCAGGGCATAAAATGTTAAGATTTATGGATGCCTATTCAGAATACAACCAAATCAGAATGAAGGAGGCTGATCAAGAGAAAACTGCTTTTATAACTGACCGAGGATTATGCTGCTATAACGTAATGCCCTTCGGCTTGAATAACGCTGGGGTAACTTACCAGAGGTTGGTGAACAAAATGTTTAAAGACCAAATTGGAAGAAACATGGAAGTGCATATCGATGATCTACTAGTGAAAAGCAGGGAGTTTGACCAACACGTGGAAGACCTTAGGGAGGCTTTTCAGGTTTTACGTTGGTACCAAATGAAGCTCAACCTAACGAAGTGTGCATTCGGAGTGTAGTCGGGAAAATTTCTCGATTTTATTGTGTCAAAAAGAGGAATCGAAGCAAATCCTGAGAAACTCAGAGCAATAACAGAGATGAAGTCGCACACAAACTTGAACGAGGTAAAGAAATTGGCAAGCAAGATCGCAGCTCTTAACAGGTTTGTATCTTGATCAACAGATAAATGTCTTCATTTCTTTCAAGTGCTTAAGAAAGTACAAAATTGGGATGCCAAGTGTGATGAAGCATTTACCCAATAAAAGCAATATTTGGTTAAGCCGCCATTGCTCAGTCACACCAAGCTAGGAGAGCCATTATCGTTGTACTTAGCAATGACTCCAGACGCAATGTCAGCTGCATTGGTGCAAGAGAAGGCGAAGGAGCAAAAGCTGGTATATTACGTAAGCAGGGCCCTAAGAGGAGCAGAGACCAGATATCCAATGGTTGAGTTAGTCGGCTTCATCGTAGTAGTGGCAGCAAGGCGTTTACGGCCTTATTTCCAAGCCCATCTAATAAAAGTGATCATCTCATCACCTCTACAGAAAGTATTGTAGAAACAAGAAACCTCAGGATGGCTGGTCAAATGGTCAATTGAACTGAGTGAGTATGACATTAGTTACATACCAAAAAGTGTCGTGAAGGGACACATCTTGGCCGATTTTGTAGCAGAATTTTCAAATTTCAGATAAGAAGTCCATAAAATACCTGAGGAGAATCCATGGAAAGTATATGTGGATGGATCAGCCTGCCGAGCAGGGGGAGGAGTCGGCGTGTACATATTAACAAGTGAGGGGAAGACTCGTACCATGCAGTATGATTGGAGTTCAAAGTAATAAACAACGAAGTTGAATATGAAGCAATAATCGCCGGTGTGGCAATAACGAAGGTATTAAGAGGTGAGGAAGTTGAGATGAAAGCCAATTCACCAATAATAGTCGGCAAATCATCGGGGATCCAAGCTGATAAAATACCTTCACCAAGTCCAGGAGCAGTGAAAAGGCCTCAAATACTTTCGAATCTAGAAGATACCTCGAGGAGACAATTTCAAAGCTGACCGATTGGCGCGCACAACCTCAGCAAAGCAAGAAGAAGCGCTGCCATGGAAGGTTGATTTACGAACGATGGTTAGTCCAGCAGTAGGAGAAGAAAGTTTGTAGATTGGAGAAAGTACGCCAGGATGGGCTGATGACATAAAAAAGTATTTGGATACGAGTGATCGTCCCCCATCTCGGGAAGAGGCGAGAAATTTAAAAAGTAGGGCGACCAGGTTTACCATTGTTGATAGAGTGCTTTACAGGCGTGGTTTTTCAAACCCATTATTGCGGTGTATAACAAAGGAGGAAGCAGAGTACATGATGAAGGAAGTACATGAGGGGATTTGTGGAAGTTATTCAAGAGGACGATCACTCGCTACAAAGATTGTAAGGGCAGGGTACTATTGGCCAAACACACTCAAAGATGCGAAGGAGTTCGCGAAAAAGTGTGTCCAGTGCCAGATTCCTACACCAATCCCAGGTGCACCTCCTGAAGAGTTGCGATCCATAACGTCCCCATGGCCATTCATCCAATAGGGAATAGACTTGGTAGGCCCTATGCCCCCCAGTAAAGGAGGAACCAAGTTCATCATCGTAGCTGTCGATTACTTTACAAAGTGGGTAGAGGCTGAGTCGATGGCTACCATAACCGCCAAAAGTGTGACAAAGTTCTTGTGGAAGACAGTAGTGTGTAGGTTTGAAATACCTCAATGTATCATTTCTGATAATGGAAGATAGTTCGATTCTGAACATTATCACTAATGGTGTGTGGAGCTAGGAATCAAAATCAAGTACTCTTCCCTAAGTTGTCCTTAGGCGAATGGGCAAGTCGAAGCAACCAATAAAACCATCGTAGGAATATTGAAAAAGAAGATGGGCGACAGAACGGGAGTGTGGGCCGACAAACTCCCAGAAACCTTATGGGCTTACAGAACTACACCAAAAACCTCAATGGAAGAAACACCTTTCACCCTAGCTTACGGAAGCGAGGCCATGATTCCTATAGAAGTGGAGTAACCAAGCCATAGAAGAGAAGACTTTGACCCTGAAACAAACGTGGCGAAATTGGAAGAAAACTTAGATCTATTGGAGGAAATAAGGCGGATGCAAAAGCCAGAGTTGCAGCTTCTAAAAGGAAGGCAGAGCAGTATTGCAACAAAAAAGTGAGACCTAGATCTTTCAAAATCGACGATTTAGTACTAAAAGAGACCGGCGCCACCACAAGAGAAGAAGGAAAGTTGGGCCCTCAATGGGAAGGACCTTATGTCGTAGCTGCACGCCACAGGCCGGGGACTTACCATCTCAAAGACACTGCGGGGCGTGCACTGCCCCATCCATGAAACGTAGAGCATCTATGAAAAAATTATGCCTAAGGGAAAGACATGTAAAACTTCTAATTCATCGATTTATTTATTTATTTCCAATAATAAATGGCGACGTTCTAAAAATTCATGTTTCATTGATTTACTTATTATTTCCTGTAACAACCCAAAATATGGGATTCCTCTACACAACAAGCGACGTGGTCGAGGAACTCTCTCACGAGCGTAATACTTACAAGGTTAAAATGGTCGAGGGATATCTCAGTAACACCTTTTCCTCAAAAGGTAATGTGACCGAGGAACTCTCCCACGAGCTTAACACTCAAAGGTTAAAATGGTCGAGGGAATCTCTCGTTAACACCTTTTCGCCAACAGGCTACGTGGTCGAGGAATTCTCACACGAGCCTAATACTTACAAGGTTAAAATGGTCGAGGGATCTCCTGTTAATACCTTCTCCCCAAAAGGTAATGTGGTCGAGGAACTCTCCCACTAGCCTAAAAACTTAAAGGTTAAAACGGTCGAGAGAATCTCTCGTTAACACCTTCTACCCGAAAGGTAACATGGTCGAGGAACTCTCCCACTAGTCTAAAAACTTAAAGGTTAAAATGGTCGAGGGATTCTCCCGTGTGGTGCCCCTAGCCCCCGCTTGGGATTGGACAGTGACTGAGACGCTGGGACATGTAACACAAGGTTACACACCCCTCGTATATGACAGATAATATGCTATGCACCTAAGTACACTAGCAGTACGCAATAAATTCAAGTATACCATTGATCTCCCAGTCAATGGCATCGAGTCGCTCCAGGATGGAGGACTCGGGCCGATTCACAACCATCTTAGGCACAATCCTCTCCGGGGGAGGAGTTGTCGTTCTCTTCCTCTTGGTCATGGCCATCGTTTACTAAAACTGTCACAACTTCTACTATTCCGGTTGAGGAATGGTAGTGGAAACTACTACAATGAGATTTCAAGAAATCTCAGCAAGTAATCATGCAATATACCACAGTTAACACAAGCATACAAAAGGTATATCATGAAATGTGTGCATGGACGTGTACTTGACTTAGGCCTTTGACCAGAACTTGACTTATGCACTTGACCATTTTCAAAAGACTTAGAACAGAGAGTTGAGCTTTTCATAAAATCTTCATAACACTTTCTTATTCAAGTGAACTTATTCAGAACTTGTCTTATCAGAACATATCACAATATTTGCATCGAGTGATCCTTATCATATCACACGATTTTCATCAAGTGCTCCTTATCTTATGAGCTCTTATCTTATCCTTGTTCAAAGGGTGGATACAACACGGTTCCCCTTTGCATCAAGTGTTCCTGCTAGTTACTGCACCATTAACAGTCCGTACATCGTGATGAATACGTCATAAATAGAGATTCATATTAACTTGACCTTACTTTGTCAGGTTACATGCCTTATGCACCCACTAGCATTAGGCGCTTCCTCATTCCAGCATCCTTTGAAAAGAATCCATTCGAGGCACGTCGACGATACTTTGTCGACCCAAGGGTTAGCACTCCATTCTTAAACACTCCAGAGTGGACAGAGGAGTTCCAATAGGACGTTCCCCCATCCTAGCACTTGGGGTCGTGATAAAACTTTTTCTTTGAAACATTTTTCTGAAAACACTTCTTTGAAAACACCTCTTTGAAAACACTTCGTTGAAAACACTTATTCCCCAAGTGCATGTGACATGAGACTTAAACATACTCATACTTGACATATGACATGTGAAATGCCGTTGCATGAAATAACCAAGCATAACATCTTCATTTCATAGCATAATAACATAAACCATATGAGATATCATAACACATACATGGAACCATGAGAACTTGCTTAGGCCGAAACTCATAGGCTCAAAAGCATGAAGATTCATCTCATAAACATGTTCCAATCCTCAAACATATATCATAGAAATCAAAACATAGTAAACTAAGACATGAAATCATAGATTTTTGGCTAAGTCTGAAACTTCCAAAGCATGTTCAAACCGAAACATCATGTTGCATATACCATCAACCTCAATCAAGTGAAAATCGAAACTTATAGAGGTATTTCATGGCAATTTCATTACAAATGCAAAACATATAATTCCTTCCTTAGAGTTACTCAAGATCATATTAACATATTCAAACAAACAACCAAATGATACAAACAAAGCAATAAAAACCATGAAAGGATTTACATAATCATATATGAATATTAACCAATATTAAGTTGAGTGTATACTTACAAAATCCACGTAAGGAATACTAGTAAGCTTTAAATCCAAACATACTATATTAGAAAGAGCATCTAAAACCCTACCTCATGTTCTTGAGTGTGTGTGTGGATCTCTAGGTCATCACTTGGTCTTAAACCATTTTCGGATTGGGAATGACTTGTGTGTGTGCAAGACTTAGAGGAAAGCGATTCTTACCTTGCTAATCTTTGGTAGTGCCGAAATCCCTTCTCTTGCAAGGATCCTCCTTGTTTGGTTGGAAAGAAAATACAAGAAAATGAGGGAACTTTCAAATGAACTAGGGAGAATTATGTGGAGAGAATGAGAACTCATGCAAATCCGAAAAATGGCAAGGGAAAAGCCCCCTTGGCATGAACCCTTCTCTTTTTATATGAGACCCTCCTTGATTGTATCCAAAGTCCTTACATGGATGACAAGTGGCAAGGTTTCTTCTTTCCCATTTCCCTATTGCCGAAATGCCTCTTGGAGTTCCCCACTTAGATTGCATTGGTAAGGGACACTTTGGGGGGTGGCGTGTAGGACGACTCCTCCTTGGCCAAAATTCCTTCTCTCCCCTTTATGCCATTCATTTCCTTAAACAAATAAATATCTCTTCAAGGGTAGCTTGGTAAAACCATACATGCCTCTTCCTATTTCCAACAAGTAACTCTTGGCATGGAAGACAAGTGGCATTGGGCGTGTGCCATAGCCCTAGCCGTCCTCTCCATTTCCTTTCCCAAGATGTTGCTTCATCTTCCAAGTACTCCTTTCCTAGGTGACCTTTCATATACCATTGGTCTAAAATACACTAAGTGACAAGTGGCAAGTGAATGGAATGCTTGGGAGTGTGCTAGCCGAAACCCTACGGGCAAACTTGTCCTTGATACAAAAGTCTCTTCACTAAATCTTCTAGAAACTTGGTGCATGCTTGACACATGGCAAAAAGTTAGCTAAATCCGAAATCCCATAAGCCTCCCTTCAGTTCTCATGCAAAACTTCTAGATAAACTGAGTTTCACTTCCCTAGGCTTCCCTTTCCAAGAAACCTACCTTGGAACTCGAATTTTGGACAAAAACAATGGGCTAGGTGTATAAACCCATCTTGGTGCCTTCCTTCACCTTTCTTTCCCCCTTAACCCACTATCAAGACTAGGTTCAAGGTGTAACATTCTCATGACACATGACACTAGTAACTTAGAATTGGATCATGATCCTAAACTATTGGACCTAAGTTTCTAAATAGGGCCGAAATTCTGAAGTAAACTAGGGTCACTCTCCTCTTGGACTCAAGTTACTACATCAAAGGTTCTAGGCCTTCCAAGTAACTAAAGCTCCTAAAATGTCATAGCAACCTAGAATGAATTCTAAGGGCCAAGTCTAGACAAAACTCTGGTCATTACATCCCGTTAACACCTTCTCGTCAATAGGCTACGTGGTCGAGGAACTCTCCCATGAGACTAATACTTACAAGGTTAAAACGGTCGAGGGATCTCCCGTTAACACCTTTTCTCCAAAAGGTAACGTGGTCGAGGAACTCTTTCACTAGCCTAAAAACTCAAAGGTTAAAACGGTCGAGGGAATCTCCCGTTAACACCTTCTCGCCAACAGGTCGAGGAACTCTCCCACGAGCCTAGTACTTACAAGGTCAAAATGGTCAAGGGACCTCCTATTAACGCCTTCTCCCCAAAAGGTAACGTGGTCGAGGAACTCTCCCACGAACCTAATACTGAAAGGTTAAAATGGTCAAGGAAATCTCCCGTTAACACCTTCTCGCCAAAAGGTAACGTGGTCGATAAACTTTCCCACTAGCCTAAAAACTTAAAGGTTAAAACGGTCAAGAGAATCTCCTGTTAACACCTTCTCACCAACAGGTGATGTGGTCGACGAGCTCTCCCACGAACCTAATACTGAAAGGTTAACAGGCAACCAACAGGTGATGTGGTTGAGGAACTCTCCCACTAACCTAATCCTTAAAAGTTTAAATAAGGTATGAATAACATAGGTTGATGTCGTGATGCAGGTCACCAAGAAATAGCAATAAATACTTAACAACTAACAAACAAAGTTAAAAGGCCTCAAAACGGCTCACACAATTCAATAGCCTCAGAACGGCTTACGAAGTTTTGTTATGTACAAAGCTTCAAAAGCAAAATCAAAACAAACCCCAATGGGGATGCGGAAACTTCAAACTATACAAATGTTAGGATGGACGAGGAAAAGCATCAGGCATCAGGCATATCGGCTCAGCCGAGTGAGTCACAGAAATGAAGGACAACCTCACTAATCCGAATAGACTTCCACTCTAGAGTATGCAAATTTGTTGTGGGTTCCCGAAGAAGAAGCTCACGGAGCTGTTTGACACCTAACTTGAAACCTATACCCTAGGCTCGTAATCAAACCTTGGGGGTTGCAGGCAACTGGGGGAGAACCCGATTAAGGTCATTTTGAGAACTCTCCAAGGTAGGGCCCAACTCGGCTAATTTTGCTCTAGGATGGTAATCTTTTTCCTGGCAGACTTAATGACTTCATCAAGCTGAAGATATTGATGGTCGCTATTTTTTAGAAGGCCTTTCACCTTGGCCAATTTTTTCTCAGCCTCAGCTTTCATCCCTTCGGCTGCCCCCAGCTTTATGAGTAGCTCCCGCTGTTCGTCTCTGAGAGAGGCCAGACGAGAAGCATAGTTGGATTTGGACTTAGTTAGTGCTTCAATCTCCACCTTTGCACGATCAAAGCTGGTGGCCAAGCCATCCTGCTCTTTCAAGGCAAGCTCCACCCGAGCAGTCAACTCATCTCGTTCCTTTTTAAAAGCCTCTGCCTGAGCAACCAAGTTGTTCCTTTCTTGCATAACTCCCTCTGTTTGATTTAGGCGAGTGGCAAGATCATCTCGCTCTTTCCTGATTACTACTACCTTTTGACGATAGTGGTCAGCATCGGCGGCTGAAATTGCCAGCTCCTCCCGAAGTAAAGCAACTTGGGCCATCGGATGAATGGGAACGAGCCTCAAGCTGGGCCAACTCATTGGCCAATTGGTTCTTCTCATCCTCCAAGTGTAGGCTATCATCCGCCAAGTCAGCAGCAAGGCGATCAACTCCTAAAAAAAAAGAGAGAGGAGGAAAAAAGGAATGCACTTAAGATAGGTTCTTTTGAACTAATGATCATCAAAACACTAAGTAAAAAGAGAACAAGTACGAAGGGAGTACCGACGAAAAGACACCACGAAGCTGTTGAACAAAAGCATTGATGACCTCCGCTCGGCGAGTATGTAGGGATGCCGAGGAAATTAGCGGATGAGAACTTGAGGAACTTCTCGGGTTGATAGTTGGCAAGGAGGCAGTAGCTAAATCCTCCTGAGGGAAAGCAACTTCAGTTGGAACAAACGAGGGAGCGTTGACAGCTTGATCAACAGGAGGACCTGAGTAGTTTTCGGCTTCCTACCTCACCCCAGCTTCGTCCTGGCGGGGTACAGCCTGATCAATCCGAAGATTCTCCTCATGAGCTGTCAAAGATGGCTCGCCACTTCCTCTGGGAGAAACACTGAATGGTGGCGAAGGAATCGAAACCCTACGCCATTGACAAGAGAGAGAGGGCTGGAAACACAAAGGGCAAGTCAGGAGTAACCCCACCCAAAGTTGTGAAGGATGGGGGAACCAGACACTGTAGCTAACTCTTCAACACTCCCCTCCTCGCCCTATTCCAACTAGGGAAGTTCTGAAGGAACATTAGGGGGCACAAAAATGACTGGCGGGGGCAAAATCAATAGAGGCATAGAAGCCTCAAAGGGCGGGAAGCTCGCAAAAGTAGAAGGAGGTCGGGATTCAAAACAAGAATATCCTCCTCCACTGGAGTATTATCACCTTGCTGCTGGCAATCTTCAGCTTGAGCCATTGAGGGTTGAGCAGCAGCTTCGGCAGCAGCCTGCGGCGATTATGTCTTTGAGATCTTCTTCGACCAAGGACATAACGTCATTTAGAGAAAAAGTTGGTGGATCCACAAAGGTCATAACACTCGTTTCCTCTCGAGAAATGGCCAACTTGGTGCTTCCACCTGCCCGAGGGGTGGTTTTACTCGGCAACTCCTGAGAAGTACTTGATTTAACATTACCAACAGCCGGAAGTGTTGACCCACTCTGTTTCTTCTGAGTAGGTACAAATTTTATACCTCCACTCGGCGCATAGGGAAGTAAAGAGATGCATTTGAATGAGGCGAGATACGAGCCTTCTTAACACTTATTTGTTTCTTCCTGCCTACGCCAGGATCTTTCTTCTTTCTCAAATCGCCCCTCGGGGGGGGGGGGGGGGACTCGGGGTTACCAAAAAACTCACGTTCTAATACATGGGCCCGACTGGGGACCATCAGGAACTTCTCAATATTACCGGGGGTTAAAAGCACATCCGAAAAGCATAATTTCATAATTTGGGATGTTCCTGAGCCCAGGACTCCACCAACCTAACACGGGCCTCCTCAAGACCAGCATACCCTAATAGAAAATTCCCAATTAAGAGCTTCATCGGTAGGAAATTCCCAACCAGAGCAAGTAATAAGGAAAAATTTGTTAGTCAAATCCTTCAATACAAATACTTATGCTCTAAATCAACCAATGCTCGACGGGCTCTAAAACTGCAAAGATTCCCCTCCAAACGCCTAAACCTATGAAGGGATAGAAACTCATGGGCTGTTAGATCGGGTATTCATCGCCCATGGGTTCCAGTACCCGTCGCCACAAAACGCAGCAAGCCATCAAAATTCTTCAAGCGTTCGGCACCAATTGAGCCGGAGCAAGCCCTAAGACGTCTAACACATCACGAATTGTGCACACAAAGGGCAAATGAAGCCCCATGCTAAACATAGAGGGCATAGAGACGACCATACCTTTGGTGTCGATAGCTTTCTGATTTGGAGTAGGAACGCTCATTTCAATGGAGTCAGGAATGTTGAAGTTATTTCGGGCATTTTCCAGCTCTAGCGTAGTGATGGGGGAAGACCAGTGATAGCCCACAAAAATGGATGCCAGAGGAGCAATGACAACTCGTGGAGAGGACTCGCGGGGTGGAGAAAAGTCTGGAGCAAGAACCACAGCCTTACCCTTGGAAGTAGAGGAAGCCATGGAGGAATGAAGAAAATCGTGAGAGAAGAAGAAAGGCAAGAACACAGAAAGAAAGGTAAGAAACGTAAGGGAAGTAGAAGACCAAAAGAAGAGGGAAAAGGGGCATTAAATAAGAGTTGAAATGAAGTGACGGTTGGCGTGCCCAATGAGAGAAACGAAACGGCGCACTGACACGCCTTGAAAAGGGAAACGACACCTAGGTTCAAGTCCCATCACGCCATGCGTAATGAGATTTTGCAGGGTAACTAGAGAGGACATCTTGACCCGTTAGCCCCCAAGGTGGGCATGGGCCCTTAATTATGACCAAAGCTTGAGTCATTACTGAGAAGCCAACTCAATACCAAGGGAATCCAGCCCATAACCAATACTGATTGGATAGCTATCCAACGGTGGGAAAGGATAGAAATGGCTATGATTCAAATTTGTTAAGAGATGAACCCTCGTCTCCAAGTTTGAATTCGGATAAAGGATAACCTTTATCAGATAAGAGAACAAAGATAATTCATGGAGCTCTATATAAGGGAAGAAACCAAGTATGTAAAGGGATGAAACTATTGGTATTATGATTATTATCTTCAAGTCACGACTTAGACATCAGAGGCATTCCCTCGAACCCCCAAGCTCTCTACTCTTTGGTTGCAGGTGATCATGAGGTGGTGGTGGTGAAACACGTCCACAACAATAATAGTTTATTGCTCCAGAATGTGGTGCTATATATTATTTTGCAAGTTCCATATAACATGAGTTTTTTATAGATAAATATGTGCATGGAAGTAAATATGGATGCATTCCCTAAACTAACTAAAAATGATTGCAGGAATTAATAACGTAAATATAAAAACAAAAAACCTATAAAACGATGGAAAAAGGCAGAGGTAATGGTAATAAAATATTACCCTTTTTCCCAAAACAGCCCATTCCAAAAGTAGGACTAATAGTAGCATTTTGTCACTCTTACTGCTCTCGGCAGGGCTCTTAAGCAACAAGAATCTCATTCGATCCTAATAAATTATATAATTAAAAAATGTAAGAGATGACGAATATCCATGTAAACCACAGTCTAGTTACAGTTCGGTGTATGTTTTTTTATTGGTTTCAAGCTAATAAAAAAAATCAAAGCCCTTGAGCACTTTACATAGCTGAACACACATTGAAAGAAAGCACATGACATCATATTAAACACCAAAAAACACATAAAATTCGATTCCAGTAAACTATAATTCATGACCTCGTAATTATAGTCTGATAAAAAGATGCGAAGAACATATTTTCAGAACATGCAATCCAAACCGTAGGCCAAGGAGTCAGTAGAGAGAGTGAGAGAGAGAGAGGAAAACTTATGCTGAGCTCGCTATTGCAGCCGTGGGGCAGTGAACTATTGGTTGGAGGACATCGACGGCAGTGAGATCTGCACATAAGGAGTCGGAACATATGTAAGGAGATTGATGAACGTTTCTTCGGCGGTAAGATTCATCGGAATCAGATGGTAGGCTAGGAGAGCCTCGGTGAGGGAGGATGGCTCTACAACTAACGTTGGGGGCTCCCGCTAGTGTATTTTGTTGAGAAGTCTCACACCGCTTGAGAACAAACTCATCCTGTGCTTTATAAGGAGTTACCCCACTCCTTCTATTAGACCTTTTATGGGGAGAAATGAGTGTTTCTATATGGTATCAGAGCCAGGTTAGCCTATAATTGAGGATGGGCTCCTGCGACTTACCCACAATGATGGTACCGGAAATACCGGCCCACATGTGAAGGGGCGTGTTGAGGAGTCCCACACGGCTTAAGAGCAAACTCATGATATGCTTTATAAGGAGTTACCCCACTCCTTCTATTAGGCCTTCTACGGGGAGAAATGAGTGTTTCTATATATTTTATAATTTTTTTATGTGCATTTTTTAAATATTTTTAATATTTATTAAAAAAATAAAATTCATATTATTACAAACTATTTCCTTAATCACTAAATAAAAAAATTTAAAAACAATCTTGAGCATAAGGAAGAGTAGCATTTTCCTATTCTCATTTGGAGGAGCTCTGTTTGTACTAGTGTGGGCAACAGGCCCTACACCCCACTGCCATGCCCCGTTCACTCCGCTCTCGCATGGGTGGGGCGGGGGATCCGTGCTGTAGATGCGGTGGGCGGGTGGCCCTGCTCGCATCTGGGCATAAGCAGAGGCGGGTGATGGACGCGGCCAACCCCGCTTCGATTTTCTCCCGCCCCGCATATATATTATATATTATTAATAATATATATAATTATATAAAAAAAATCCCATGTCACAAAACACCTCGGACCAAAACAATGCCATTTTGTCTTAAGGAACCCCCCCAAGTCGCGACTCCCCCCTCCCCTGCTTCCCTAACCCTTCTCACTTCTCTTTTCGTTACTCTCTCTCTCTCTCGCACGCGCTAATTAGTCTCTCATCTATGTCGCAATCGATCCATCTGTCATATGTTTACGCCGTCGTCGAAGGTAAGTCAGCTTGAGCCTGAATCCCAAGCTTGTGTGTTTTTTTTTTTTGGTTTAGTGGGATTTCTTTTCAACGAGTAATTGTGCTTTTGCATATCAGTTTTAGTCTACAAAATTAGCAAATCCAAGATGCCTGTAAGGCAGAAGAAAGAGAGCCCAAAGCAACACCTTGGGAGAGGGAGAGAATGGAGAGGGAGAAGTTTCGGGTCTTGAGTGCAGATGGGGAAGGGAAAGGGAGAGGTTTTGGTGTATGCGGGTACAGATCAATTTTTTTTTTGGGATGCCTACATGGCGTTTGTTGATTGGCCGGTGTGAAATTAATCTTCACACCCAACCGGCTTCATGGTTTTTCCTTGTTAGAAATGAGAAGAAATCCTGTGCAGCAATGTCTATTTGAAAATAAAATGTAAGCTGACATGTCATCATCTGATTAGTTGGTTGAACATAGTGTTTGCACCACGTCCGATTAGAAGATGTACTCAATAAATGGGAAGACAGAAGCTGAATTGATACGAAAGAAAGGCTTGTGGTGCAGTTGGCGCGTTCTGACTGCGAGAGCTGCAAGGATGATTCCCCGAATCTTTATTGTATTTATAGAGAATTTAATTATTCACGTCTAAAGATAATTTAAATTTTTAAAAAAATATTGACAAAATTAATATTTAACGTAAAATTATAAATAAAATTATAATTACATATAGCACTAATCTTTAATAATTAGATCAATTTTCCAATAACTCTACAATACTTTATCTACATGCATACACTAAGCCCCGTTTGGATTGAGAAGTGATCTCAACTCATCTCATCATTATAACTTTTTCAAATTTTCACACAACATATAATAAACAATTCACTTTTTTTAAATCCCCAAATAATAATAATATTAAAAAATAATATTATAATAATATTTTATTCAATTTGAACTTTCATGTCAACTCATCTTATCTCAACTTTCAATCCAAACGTGGCCTAATAATAAAATAGTAGTGAAATAATTTGTAAATAATAATAAATAATTTAGAAATAATAATAAAATAATCTCAAAATATCTCGAAAACAGTTATATATTTTTCCCAACAAACCATTTGTTTGCAAGCTGCGCGTGAAGACCTGATATACAAAAAAAGAAATTAAAGAGAGCTAAAAAGTTACAATGGTCGTAAAGGACTAAAGGAGCATACGCATCTGTTGACAGCTGGGAAAGGTAGAAGAGATTGCATTTAGGATCAATTTCCGTAAGTCTTCATTCCTTCACATGTTTGGAATTTTTTGGTTATGTTCTGGTTTCTACTTTCTATTGTTTAATCATTTGTGCCGTAGGACATGTGCCAAGATCATCCCTCGTAATATTTCACATGATCCTATATTGTTCTGTTTTGAAAATTCAACAGTAAAAAATTATTTCCAGATAACTTGAGAGAAACTTTATCACATTATCACATATCTGTTGTGATTGAAGGGAAAAAACAAAAAAGCTTCACCCTAAAAAAATTTCAGAAAAATAAATCTACAAATTGATGTGGTTTGATATGATATAACAGATTATAAAATTATTTTTATTGTAAAATAAATCTAACGTATTATATGAAATCATATCACTTTATAAGTTTATTTGTATAAAATGTTTTTATAGCTATAACAATTCTCATGGAGAAAATCTGCTTCTTTTGCATTAGAGGGTAAATGCCTTCGGTGTTTGTAGCTATGTTATGTGTTTTTTGCCCCACTTGTTGAAAGTGGATTCATGGTGCTAACTTCGTAGCTCGTCTTGGGTTGGTGGAGTTGGTAGGAAGGACAGTTGGCAATAAATTGGTACTAGTTTCATTCCTTCTATCAAAAAGGGATGCGTGGAAATAATTTTTATCTCATTCTATCTCATTTCATTTCAGCATATCTCATTTTATTTTTAAATATCATTCAAATACAAATACTTTCAAACTAATAATTATAATTTTTTCAAATTAATCATTAAATTTTTTTCAAATTAATCACTAGAGCTTTTCAAAATTTTTATCAAATCTTATTCTCCAAACATCCCCTAATAGAGTTGAACGTAGTTTGTTTGAATTGTTTTTGCTGAAAGCATGTTTTGAGTTGGCAATCGGGTGGTGTTAGAATATTGGGGAATGTGATGAACACCAAGACAATAGGTGCAAATTGAGAGTTGTTATGCTCCTATTTAAACAGTTATGATGAAGGATGAAAATTAAGGGGAAGATTTTGTAAGACCATCTGGTTTTACTTAACCATCACGAAGTCCTTTCCATAAATGTCTTTTGCTGGTAGTGTGTTAGGGTTCCTTGAGGAAGGGATAGAGGAAGACGAAGGGATGACTCTATGTAAGGGGAAGAAGATTCGGGACTTAGGGGAATTGAAGTGAAAGTGAAGTGAAGTGAAATATGAGGAACTCGAGACGCACAGTTTTCTGCAAGACTGGGAACACACCGTTTGGGAAGAGACTTGGAGCGCACCGTTTGGGAAGAAGACTTGCCGTTTAGTAAATCATGCAACAATGTTGTTTAATGTCTTTTATTACCATTTTTCATTTGCTTTGTATTTGCTTTCTGTTGGAATAAGGAACACGTGTAAGCAGCTTAGGTGATGAGTTTGTTAAATTGCAGAGTATGTAACCCGTAGTGGTACGCGAAAGGAATCATCTCAAAACGCTTGATAGAATTGTCCTTTGTTTTGGAGGTTAAGGGATCCCTCGAAGTACCCTAATGGCTCACTGATTTTCTCAGTGCCTTTTATCAAACAGCTTGTCTGCATTTTCCTTTCCATCCTCATTACATTATGTTCAATCCATTTACTCCATTACAGTCATACACGAAACACTATCTTAACAAATGGTATCAGATCCACTCCACATCTAAGGCCATGTTACGACAGTTGCAATCATGCCGCACGGGAGGTGATGCCGGCATGGCAGTGTTCGCCTGGAGCTAGGAAAAGACCTACTGGGGAATCTATATTTAAAATTTTAAAATGGAAAAAGAATTGAAATAATTATACAAATTTTGTAAAGATGAATAAACAGGCTTATATAAAAAAGACGCTATAAATATTCCGATATAAGCTATACTTAATGAAAAACTTGCATTTGTCACAAATTCATACCAATCCATAGAATTATTTGAATTTTGATATATTATAGCTGGAGTTAACAATTTTGATAATATCAAAATCCATTCCTTGTTGATTCAAAGGAATTCCTATAGCTCCAACGAACAAAGTAAATATACCTAACCAGAGTAGGATTCGCAGCTCAAGTTAAAGCCATGAAACACTCTGATCACTTCAGATTTTTCTAAATGTGTATTTGGTATTGCTTCCTTGATTACAACAACAATAACGTCACCAATATGAGCAGCGCACAGCCAATCCGTGTGAGCGTCGGGACCCCCGTGGGCGTCGGCTGCGGAGCGTGGTGGTTGTTACGATCTCACATAGACTAAGTATGGGGTTGGTTGATGGTTTGTAAGCCCCTAGGCACCATTCCCTTGTAAGCTAGTTTTCAAGGATGAGTTCTACCTAGTGGATTCATAATATAATGGAGAAACTATTACATTCATATTTATAGGCATATAGTTTCTAGCACTAATGGAGTAGGACTCGAGGCTTTAACAATAAAGCCAATGCAAGTAACTAGTGAAACCTATGAATTAAATCCAATAGAAATAAGAGAAATGATACTTGCAGTCGTGAGTGTGCAAGCGCCGTACAGTCGCTTTGAAAAAAGTGAATAAATATGGTACCAACATGAAAAGAAATTATTTTTTTACTAGTGGACCCCACTCTTTTTCAAAGCGACGGCGTTTGCGCATTCCACAATTTTATGTAGCATTATTCTAGAAATAATAATTCAGTAACAAGATAAAATCCTACTAAAGACAAAGAAAATTACACAAGTTCCCAGGTGTAACGCCCGTCCTTGTGGTGTGACTTTTTATAAAATATTTTAGAAAGGACGACGGGGAATTACCGTTCGATTTAAAATTTTTTCACTTGCATACCCAGGGTACAAGACTCTACGTTTATAAAATAAAATGTGCTTTAGTAATAAAAGAGGTTTACAACGGAAAACATCAATTTTAATAATAAAAAGGTCTCTCGTACATTTAAAACTATTGCCTAGACTTTCGTGCTCTTCCCCATGGGTCGTGTCCCTCCTGACCGTTCAATTCCTGTTGGGGGAGGGGCATACATAAAAACTAAAATGAGTCGAAGACTCGTAAGCATTACTTCATACAGTTAAAATATAACAACATAGGTTTTCATTCATGCATTCATCATTCGTACATACTATTACGTGCATGCATACGTGTCATACGTGCGTTCTTTTGAAAACCTCACTGGACAAGGTTTTTCTTTAATAGTCTTTCTTTTCGTAAACGTGTCTCCCATCAGTGCCTTCATTTCTTAAAGAGTAGTGCTCTCGTGCATTCATGCATTCATACATTCATGCATACATGCATTCTTTCTTATCACTTTCATAGGCTGGTACACACTGTTACACCCCGTGTGTTAGGGTTAGCGGCCCTATGGCCAATGGATTCGCCCGTGGCCGCGGGTTGGAATCCCATTCCGTTAGGGTGCAGCACTGGGTGCACTACCAGCACTACTACCCGGCATTGCAATCTGCCCATTCATTCATTGGGTACCCCTTATCATTCATTCATGTGGCCGTTACGTATTTTCATACATTTCATGCTTTCATTCGTTCTTTCATTCATTCATGGCAGCTCGAAAGCGCTGGAGCTTTAATTCTTTTCTTATATTTCATTTAACATGTCCTTTCTTGAGAAAACATCGTTTCATGAGCATGGGCTTAAACTTCGTCTTTTCATGACATTCGTAAAAACATCCATTCGTGGCATCGTAAAACATTTAAAACGTAAGCTTTCATGGCATCCATAAGCGTCACCTTAAAAGTCGTCTCTCATGGTGTCCACGAGCATCACCTTATGGCATCCGTAAGAGTGTCGGTTCGTAAGATCCATAAAAGCATCTGTTTTCTTGTCTTTTGTGCATTTACATCAATTCGTAGATTTTCTTAGAAAATACATACAATAGATACACCGTATAATCATCCATTCACATGCGTACAATTAAAACTTTGGGTGCGTAAAAAGGGGCTGCCAAGGAGAGGTCGTACATACTTATACATTTCGTTTCTTTTCTTAAGGCATCTTAAAGGAAAAGCGTTTCATTTTCGTTTTCGTATCTTTTAGAAAATTCTAGAAGAGTATGAATGTAACGCTTACCCTGGACTCCATGCTACTTGCATATCATGCAGTCCATTCATGTGCTTGTTAGATGGCAACCTACATGCATACATATACCTTAGTGTCATTCTCTATCTAATGCATAAGCAACTTAAACTTAGGAAACATAAGCTACACTTCACCTGGAACACTCTCCTTCTATCCCATGTTCTTACGTGTTCCTTACTATGTTAAAACCTTCGAGGACCCATTACGGTCACCCCATCTTCCAACTCAGGTCTTGCCTCGAGTGCTCATCCACTAAAGTGAACCCATGATTCACCTTAGGATTAAGACACTAAGGCCTCTGTCTCATTCTTCTCATTAACCACATTCCGACGCATGACTCAGACCAACTAAGTCACGCATCCCTTCCTTAGATAGTACACTTGTTACTATCTTCATGCATCTTAGCCCATACTAATCCATACAAACCACACGGTTCTAAGCCAACTCTGAGGCTTAAGCACTGTGCAACTATACTCAGGACAGATTACCCATTACACATGGTGAATCCGTCCGGCACATGTGTCTCACCATGTTACACATGTACTTTATCCCTTATCACCTAAGATTAACATATATATAACACGTTGATCACCTGCTTGGAGGGACAAGGGCCATACTCCGATACCAACCTTCTCTTAACCCGGCTAGCATGACTCTTCATGCTATCTGTCCCTTTTGACAGTTCATCCCAACACTTAATATGACAAGACCCCATTCATAACTACGTCTTATGTCACGTCATACAGCTCAAGACTATTCTCAAGCTACACTGTGACCATGTCGCGTTACCCAACATCCTGCCACGTCAATTCCTAACTCATCATGAGTACGGTTCCTCACGTACTCTCGTCACATCGTGACATCTCGTCACGTTCCCGTTACACCATTCATACCCTATCACTTCACCCATCGTAAGCACGACTGTCAGTAACAACGTCACGAAGTGCGTTGCCCAGTCATGCTGCTGCTGCGTACTCTTACACTTATTCTGCTACTTTATCCATGTTCCCAGTCGTAAGTCCAACACGATGATACTTGTCACCTTAGACTACAGGCTACACCATAATTACTCCGGGACACTGTTTCACAGTTCCCGACACTACTCATCACGTTCCACGCCCATCAATCACACAACCATCCTTATCACTACGACACGCCACACGGTGTATCGCTGCACCTCATGGAGTACACTCCATGCATACTCCCTTATACATACCACGCCACATCACCATTATGGCACACACGCCGTATGGTGCATCACTTCGCCACATAGAGTACATTCCATATGTACTCTCTTCATACACATCACGCCACATCACCATTATGGCATATTCGCCACATGGTACATCACTCCGCCATACGGATTACATTCCACGTGTACTCCCTTAATACACATCACGCCACATCACCATTATGGCATATTCCACATGTGCTCCCTTCATATACCATACGCCACACAGAGTGCACTCAGTGTGTACTTTTCTCGTTCCACATGCCACATCACCATTATGGCATTCTGTCACATGGTGCATTACTCCACCATATGGAGTACATTCTACATGTACTCCCTTTATACACATTACGCCACACAGAGTACACTCAGCGTGTACTCGTCCCATTCCACATACACCACACCACCATTACAACACAGTCCACAACACTGCACAGCACACTTCCCAACTACGCCCAACACTTCACGGCACACTACACGGCACAACACATCTCCACATAACACATACATGCCCAACACTTCACATATGCATCACATCACATCACCACACTACACAGATTGCCCAACACTTCATTACACAACACATCACAATACCACAACTCCACAAAACCAACAGCACAGTCCACAACCTAGTCAACTAATCAATATCTAACATAAATACGAGGGATAGAGAGTTATACCATCGACGGGATAACCCGTACGTTGCTTGTTGACCGTCACGGTCGAAGACGTCGGAAGGGTCGTACGTGGTGGCTAAACCGCGTACGGTGATTGTTTAGGCGTTTGGATAGCTAGGTGTGGTCTTGGAAGGGCTGGTGATGGCCTTGTGTTGGTAGCTAGGAGCGTAACACAGCGGATCTAGCCATGTACAGTGGCTGTCAGCCACGCGCAGTGGTTGTCCATCACGTGTAGTGACTACCCACAACTCAAAGTGGTGGTTTGGACCTAAGGTTCGGCTAAGGGAGGTGCGGTGGAGCTCATGGTGGCACTGGGTTGGCGCCACGGTGGTGGAGGGAGGGAGTGGCTGATATGAACCCGCGGGAATGGAATCCGTTGAACCCATAGTCAATTTGAAAACTCCCCAAGAAAGCCAAAAATCAAGTCAATGGATGGAGAACCTAGACCCGATGAGAACTCGTTTCAAGAACCTAGATTATATTAAAATCTAGACCCGTTGAAGAACCCGTCTCAAGAACCCAGATTACAAAGGAGGAACGCCACAAAGGTTGTGATTTACCTTTGATAAGTTCAAAAGTTCAATTAAGAACAAGAGGAGATAAACTCAACTCACAATGAATAAATTCATCAAATTTCATAAATTTCATAAACTGATTAGAATGAGGCTACATAGAGCATTTAAAGCAAAACCTAATGAAACCCTAACCAAAATAAACCCCCATCTTCCAAAAGTACCCCTGGATGAACAGTGCCACGGCTACAGTGCCGCGCTACAGTAACTTGGCTACAGTAACCCTAACCCTAGTTCAATAAAATAATAACTTTCCCAACATGCCCTTGCATAGGCCCCCTTAAGTGCTTCCCATAATAAATTCAATTATTCTAAACTAATAAGATAAATTCTTTAAATGAATTAAATAAGTTGAAACCCTTCAAGAGTTCAAAGCCTTTAAGTCTTGTCGTTGCTCTCTTCCGTAGCTAATCAAATGAATTAAAACTGGATCTTCATCCTTCAAGCCCCATCTTGAATGTTGGGCTTTTGCTAAACTTGTCCCAAGTGGATTGCATTAATCCTTGCATTGTCTCCTTGATCTTCTTGGCCCATCTGGAAGTTGCAAATGATCTTTAAAACTAGGCCCATCTTGGTTCCCATCATTCCCCATCTCCTCAAAAGGATTCGACCTCGAATCTCCACCTGGATCAAAGGGAAAGTGGTTAGTAACATTGAAAATAGTAGAAACATGATACTTACCTGGAAGATCCATTAGATATGCATTTTCATTAATTTGTTCAAGAATTTGGAATAGTTCATCCAAGCTACTCCTATCATCAACTGGTAAAGACTTTAAATCTAAAGGAGGAAATGGATTAAGTCTATAAACAATTTCAATTGGTGAAAATTTAGTAGTAGCATGAACACTCCAATTATATGTAAACTCAATGAATGGCAAACAATACTCCCACAAATGTTCATGAAGCACATCTAAAGTCTTCCTCGAACCAAAATGACCACTCGAATATGTGAACTCAATGAATGGCAAATGAAACTCCCGCAAACGTTCATGCAACAGGTCAATGAATGGCAAATGATACTCCCACAAACGTTCATGCAACACGTCTGAAATCTTATTTTCACCAAAATGACCACTCCAATTATATGCAAACTCAATGAAATGCAAATGATACTCCCGCAAACATTCATGCAACACGTCAATGTATGGCAAATGATACTCCCACAAACGTTCGTGCAATACATCAATGAATGAAAAATGATACTTCCACAAACGTTCGTGTAACACGTCTTTGAATGGCAAATGATATTCCCACAAACATTCATGCAACACAACAAAAGTCTTCCTTACACCAAGGTTACCCAACAAACCACCATGTCCATCACACACAAGCAACTTCAGCATAAAACTAGTAGGCACACAAAATCTATTCTTTCTAAACAAGTATCAATCTAGTTTATAGAATTTACCAAAAGATGCTTTCTCACATGTTCCATACATACTAGCAAAGTCATCGTCATTAGCATGCAATTCCTTATCATATTCAAGTCTGAACAATTTTGCATCTAAAATGAAGACAAGGACATACCTTCTTGCTAAAGCATCAACCACAAAATTTTTCATACCTTGTGTGTATTTGAATATATGAGGAAAAGTCTCAATACAATCATCCCGCTTAGCATGCATTTTAGTCAACAACTTACCTTGTCCATTTAAGTGTGTCAATGACTCATGTTTTTCCAAGAAATGTCGGTTAGGAATTGTCGCACCTGGCACAAAATCAATGTAGTGCTTTATCTCCCTAATAGGTGGCAATCCACTAAATACACCATTTGGAAACACGACCTCATATCCCTGCAACAAAGAGATAACAATACTAGGCAAACATACGTCAAGTTCGTTAGGATTAAGACTTGCCTTAGCATAAAAACTCAATTTTCTCTTTGTTTTTCTCTCACTTTCTTCACACTCTCTTTTCTTTCCACTCTCTTTTTCTTTTTCACTATCTTTTTTCCTTTCACACTCTTTTTTCTTTTCACTCTCTTTTTTTCTGTCACTCTCTTTTTCTTCATCTTTTTTTGTACTCCCGACCTCACAATTATTTTTCAACTCATTCTCTCTTGTGCTTGAGGTCTTATTCTCACCCTCTTCATTTTTCTCTCTCATTTTTCTCTCTTTCTCCATTTCAGTCTCACTATTTCTTTTCTTCTCAATCTCATCTTCACTCTTGTTTTTCAGCTCAATCTCACTTTCACTCTCACCTTCACTCTTGCTTTTCAGCTCATTCTCACTTTCACTCTTGCTTGTTTGCTCAATCTCATTTTCACTTTTTCTTTTTTGATCACTCTCATTTTCACTCTTTCTTTTTTGAGCAACCTCACTTTTCAATTTCAATTGGTCCGCATGGACATGTGTTGGAGTTAAAGGAGCAAGTTTGATTGTTTTTCCATCCTTTTCAAAACTGTACATGTTCCTTAACCCATCATGGATCACATTCCTATCATACTCCATTGGCTTCCCTAAGAAAATATGACCAGCATGCATAGGCACAACATCACAAAGGACCGTATCCTGATATTTCCCAATTGAAAAAGAAACTAGCACTTGCTTATTTACCCTAACCTCCCCACAATCACTCAACCACTGCAACATGTATGGTTTAGGGTGTTTCAAGGTACGTAAATTCAATTTCTCAACTAAAGTAGTGCTAGCCAAATTAATACAACTCCTCAAATCAATGACCATACTACATACCTTCTTGTTGATGTGGCATCTAGTATGAAAAACGTTCTCACTCTGCTGCTCTGTATCATTCATCTTAATTTGTGTATTGAGTGCACGCCTAGCAACAAGAGACTCACCATACTCTTCTTTCTCATACCCATTCTCAATACTAGGCTCATGTCGCCTTCTACCTCTCTCACCTTGCAGATTTCTAATTACTCTTTCTTGATTATCCATCCTATCCCTCACTTCACCCAATACCAAGTTCAACCGCTCAAACTGTTGTTGCATGGCTTGCAACACAAAAGATGAGTTATCTGCCACACCGTTTGGTGATGAGTCACTTCTATGAGACATCATAATATGCTGCACAAAAAGAATGTTAGTGAAAAACCTCACACATTCCCTTACGTGTTTACACTCAAATAATGGCACTCCACTTGTGTTTCACTCTTAATGGCATTTTCCCGATAATAGTCTCACACCCTCTTGCCTTTTACCTCAATAGTTTTCCCGCTCAAGTTCTTTAAGAACTAGTTGAACTAAATCAAGACAATACAACCTTGTATTATTCCAACCAGTAATATAGATCAAAGAAACAAAGAATGAATAAAATGACATGAGACTCAAGGAATTTATACAAGGGAAAGAGTAATTATAAAACAAGATACCAACAAGATAAAAGCTCAATCAACAAATACTTTCTTTCTCTTTGTTGAAGCTATGTAGCAACTTTGAATATGCTACCTTCTCTTTTCTTCTTCTTCTTCCTCTTCTTCTTTTTTTTTTTTTCGAATTTTCTTTTCTTTTCTTTTCCTTTCTTTTCTTTTCTTTTCTTTTCCTTTCTTTTCTTTTCTTTTCTTTTCCTTTCTTTTCTTTTCTTTTCTTTTCTCAAATTCAATCACAAATAGCAATATTCAATTGTGAAAATCAAGCAATTGAATTCAAGCACGACAATGAAGTAGAAGAGAATCAATGGAACGGCACTCCAAGCAACAGATAAACTTAGAGATGCAGGAAACCCTAGAATTTTGAAACCCTAGGTGAAGCAAATTTCAGTCAAACCCAAAATCCTAAGAATTTTGGAAGCCTACTTTTTGTTTCTATTTTTTTTTTTTTTGGCAACCCTAGAACAATGAAGACCTAGAATTAAACTAAAGGATGCTATAATTAAAAGATAGAATCAGACCTGATTGGAAACCTTGCTCTGAATACCAAATGATATGAACCCGCGGGAATGGAATCCGTTGAACCCACAGTCAATTTGAAAACTCCCCAAGAAAGCCAAAAATCAAGTCAATGGATGGAGAACCTAGACCCGATGAGAACTCGTTTCAAGAACCTAGATTATATTAAAATCTAGACCCGTTGAAGAACCCGTCTCAAGAACCCAGATTACAAAGGAGGAACGCCACAAAGGTTGTGATTTACCTTTGATAAGTTCAAAAGTTCAATTAAGAACAAGAGGAGATAAACTCAACTCACAATGAATAAATTCATCAAATTTCATAAATTTCATAAACTGATTAGAATGAGGCTACATAGAGCATTTAAAGCAAAACCTAATGAAACCCTAACCAAAATAAACCCCCATCTTCCAAAAGTACCCCTGGATGAACAGTGCCACGGCTACAGTGCCGCGCTACAGTAACTTGGCTACAGTAACCCTAACCCTAGTTCAATAAAATAATAACTTTCCCAACATGCCCTTGCATAGGCCCCCTTAAGTGCTTCCCATAATAAATTCAATTATTCTAAACTAATAAGATAAATTCTTTAAATGAATTAAATAAGTTGAAACCCTTCAAGAGTTCAAAGCCTTTAAGTCTTGTCGTTGCTCTCTTCCGTAGCTAATCAAATGAATTAAAACTGGATCTTCATCCTTCAAGCCCCATCTTGAATGTTGGGCTTTTGCTAAACTTGTCCCAAGTGGATTGCATTAATCCTTGCATTGTCTCCTTGATCTTCTTGGCCCATCTGGAAGTTGCAAATGATCTTTAAAACTAGGCCCATCTTGGTTCCCATCATTCCCCATCTCCTCAAAAGGATTCGACCTCGAATCTCCACCTGGATCAAAGGGAAAGTGGTTAGTAACATTGAAAATAGTAGAAACATGATACTTACCTGGAAGATCCATTAGATATGCATTTTCATTAATTTGTTCAAGAATTTGGAATAGTTCATCCAAGCTACTCCTATCATCAACTGGTAAAGACTTTAAATCTAAAGGAGGAAATGGATTAAGTCTATAAACAATTTCAATTGGTGAAAATTTAGTAGTAGCATGAACACTCCAATTATATGTAAACTCAATGAATGGCAAACAATACTCCCACAAATGTTCATGAAGCACATCTAAAGTCTTCCTCGAACCAAAATGACCACTCGAATATGTGAACTCAATGAATGGCAAATGATACTCCCACAAACGTTCATGCAACACGTCTGAAATCTTATTTTCACCAAAATGACCACTCCAATTATATGCAAACTCAATGAAATGCAAATGATACTCCCGCAAACATTCATGCAACACGTCAATGTATGGCAAATGATACTCCCACAAACGTTCGTGCAATACATCAATGAATGAAAAATGATACTTCCACAAACGTTCGTGTAACACGTCTTTGAATGGCAAATGATATTCCCACAAACATTCATGCAACACAACAAAAGTCTTCCTTACACCAAGGTTACCCAACAAACCACCATGTCCATCACACACAAGCAACTTCAGCATAAAACTAGTAGGCACACAAAATCTATTCTTTCTAAACAAGTATCAATCTAGTTTATAGAATTTACCAAAAGATGCTTTCTCACATGTTCCATACATACTAGCAAAGTCATCGTCATTAGCATGCAATTCCTTATCATATTCAAGTCTGAACAATTTTGCATCTAAAATGAAGACAAGGACATACCTTCTTGCTAAAGCATCAACCACAAAATTTTTCATACCTTGTGTGTATTTGAATATATGAGGAAAAGTCTCAATACAATCATCCCGCTTAGCATGCATTTTAGTCAACAACTTACCTTGTCCATTTAAGTGTGTCAATGACTCATGTTTTTCCAAGAAATGTCGGTTAGGAATTGTCGCACCTGGCACAAAATCAATGTAGTGCTTTATCTCCCTAATAGGTGGCAATCCACTAAATACACCATTTGGAAACACGACCTCATATCCCTGCAACAAAGAGATAACAATACTAGGCAAACATACGTCAAGTTCGTTAGGATTAAGACTTGCCTTAGCATAAAAACTCACTTTTCTCTTTGTTTTTCTCTCACTTTCTTCACACTCTCTTTTCTTTCCACTCTCTTTTTCTTTTTCACTATCTTTTTTCCTTTCACACTCTTTTTTCTTTTCACTCTCTTTTTTTCTGTCACTCTCTTTTTCTTCATCTTTTTTTGTACTCCCGACCTCACAATTATTTTTCAACTCATTCTCTCTTGTGCTTGAGGTCTTATTCTCACCCTCTTCATTTTTCTCTCTCATTTTTCTCTCTTTCTCCATTTCAGTCTCACTATTTCTTTTCTTCTCAATCTCATCTTCACTCTTGTTTTTCAGCTCAATCTCACTTTCACTCTCACCTTCACTCTTGCTTTTCAGCTCATTCTCACTTTCACTCTTGCTTGTTTGCTCAATCTCATTTTCACTTTTTCTTTTTTGATCACTCTCATTTTCACTCTTTCTTTTTTGAGCAACCTCACTTTTCAATTTCAATTGGTCCGCATGGACATGTGTTGGAGTTAAAGGAGCAAGTTTGATTGTTTTTCCATCCTTTTCAAAACTGTACATGTTCCTTAACCCATCATGGATCACATTCCTATCATACTCCACTGGCTTCCCTAAGAAAATATGACCAGCATGCATAGGCACAACATCACAAAGGACCGTATCCTGATATTTCCCAATTGAAAAAGAAACTAGCACTTGCTTATTTACCCTAACCTCCCCACAATCACTCAACCACTGCAACATGTATGGTCTAGGGTGTTTCAAGGTACGTAAATTCAATTTCTCAACTAAAGTAGTGCTAGCCAAATTAATACAACTCCTCAAATCAATGACCATACTACATACCTTCTTGTTGATGTGGCATCTAGTATGAAAAACGTTCTCACTCTGCTGCTCTGTATCATTCATCTTAATTTGTGTATTGAGTGCACGCCTAGCAACAAGAGACTCACCATACTCTTCTTTCTCATACCCATTCTCAATACTAGGCTCATGTCGCCTTCTACCTCTCTCACCTTGCAGATTTCTAATTACTCTTTCTTGATTATCCATCCTATCCCTCACTTCACCCAATACCAAGTTCAACCGCTCAAACTGTTGTTGCATGGCTTGCAACACAAAAGATGAGTTATCTGCCACACCGTTTGGTGATGAGTCACTTCTATGAGACATCATAATATGCTGCACAAAAAGAATGTTAGTGAAAAACCTCACACATTCCCTTACGTGTTTACACTCTTAATGGCTTTTTCCCGATAATAGTCTCACACCCTCTTGCCTTTTACCTCAATAGTTTTCCCGCTCAAGTTCTTTAAGAACTAGTTGAACTAAATCAAGACAATACAACCTTGTATTATTCCAACCAGTAATATAGATCAAAGAAACAAAGAATGAATAAAATGACATGAGACTCAAGGAATTTATACAAGGGAAAGAGTAATTATAAAACAAGATACCAACAAGATAAAAGCTCAATCAACAAATACTTTCTTTCTCTTTGTTGAAGCTATGTAGCAACTTTGAATATGCTACCTTCTCTTTTCTTCTTCTTCTTCCTCTTCTTCTTTTTTTTTTTTTTCGAATTTTCTTTTCTTTTCTTTTCCTTTCTTTTCTTTTCTTTTCTTTTCCTTTCTTTTCTTTTCTTTTCTTTTCCTTTCTTTTCTTTTCTTTTCTTTTCTCAAATTCAATCACAAATAGCAATATTCAATTGTGAAAATCAAGCAATTGAATTCAAGCACGACAATGAAGTAGAAGAGAATCAATGGAACGGCACTCCAAGCAACAGATAAACTTAGAGATGCAGGAAACCCTAGAATTTTGAAACCCTAGGTGAAGCAAATTTCAGTCAAACCCAAAATCCTAAGAATTTTGGAAGCCTACTTTTTGTTTCTATTTTTTTTTTTTTGGCAACCCTAGAACAATGAAGACCTAGAATTAAACTAAAGGATGCTATAATTAAAAGATAGAATCAGACCTGATTGGAAACCTTGCTCTGAATACCAAATGATATGAACCCGCGGGAATGGAATCCGTTGAACCCACAGTCAATTTGAAAACTCCCCAAGAAAGCCAAAAATCAAGTCAATGGATGGAGAACCTAGACCCGATGAGAACTCGTTTCAAGAACCTAGATTATATTAAAATCTAGACCCGTTGAAGAACCCGTCTCAAGAACCCAGATTACAAAGGAGGAACGCCACAAAGGTTGTGATTTACCTTTGATAAGTTCAAAAGTTCAATTAAGAACAAGAGGAGATAAACTCAACTCACAATGAATAAATTCATCAAATTTCATAAACTTCATAAACTGATTAGAATGAGGCTACATAGAGTATTTAAAGCAAAACCTAATGAAACCCTAACCAAAATAAACCCCCATCTTCCAAAAGTACCCCTGGATGAACAGTGCCACGGCTACAGTGCCGCGCTACAGTAACTCGGCTACAATAACCCTAACCCTAGTTCAATAAAATAATAACTTTCCCAACATGCCCTTGCATAGGCCCCCTTAAGTGCTTCCCATAATAAATTCAATTATTCTAAACTAATAAGATAAATTCTTTAAATGAATTAAATAAGTTGAAACTCTTCAAGAGTTCAAAGCCTTTAAGTCTTGTCGTTGCTCTCTTCCGTAGCTAATCAAATGAATTAAAACTGGATCTTCATCCTTCAAGCCCCATCTTGAATGTTGGGCTTTTGCTAAACTTGTCCCAAGTGGATTGCATCAATCCTTGCATTGTCTCCTTGATCTTCTTGGCCCATCTCGAAGTTGCAAATGATCTTTAAGACTTGGCCCATCTTGGTTCCCATCAGTGGCCGTGTAAGAAGGGGGGAGAAGCCGTGGGAGAGTGAGAGAGGGTGTGCGTGCATGGGTGGCAGATTGGGGCAAAGGGTGGTCGGGATGGCTTGGTGGTGGTTTGAGGAGGCTGAAAGTGGCGGTTACACACCGTGGGTGGCGATGCACGGTGGTGGAGGGTGTGAAACCCGTGCGTGTGAGGAGAGGAAGCCCGTGCGTGGAGGAGGGGCTTCTGGCCATGCGTCACGTGGAGGAGGAAGAGGGAGGGAAGGGGAGGTTCGTGGCGGTGTTCAGTGGCTGTGGGTGGCCGTGTACGACGGCACAAGGTGGGGAAATGGGTCAAAGACCCATTTTGGCTACTTGCCTAAGGGGAGAGGGAGGGCTGCACGGTGGAGGCCGAGCTTGCTGGAGGAGGATGACCAGTGGAAGAGGAAGCTGCTGTGGAGGTGGTGGCGCCGGAGGATGGCACACAGCGGCGCAGTAAGCACTAAGCCCGTTCGGGCTGTGCACGACCAGTGGAGAGAGAGAGGGAGCGTGAGAGAGGGATACCGGCATGGGAGGACTCGCCGGAGTGAGGTGGAGCTGGTGGTGCCAGCGGTGAGGGTGGGCGGCGCACGGCGGCGCCGAGCTGGAGGAAGGAGCTTCGGTCAGGGAGAGGGAAGGCATACGTTGTACATGTGAGCTGAGGGAGGAGAGAGAGAGAGCTGGGGAAAAGTGAGGGGGAAAGGGAGGGGTCTGGGTATTTAACCCAGTACCTTCGTCTGGGGATCCATGTAATGATCTAACGATGGATCTCAAATACTGATTTAAAATGCATAAATATTAACTGAATTAAAAGCACTTAGAGGAATTAAGGTGGAATATTATTTTAAACTAATTTTAGTTTATAAAATAATATTCCTTCATCATTAATAAAATGATGAAGTCTCACTTAACATATTAAAGAGAATAAAACCATTTAATTCATAAAAGCTTTCAACATAATTTAAATATCATAATATCTTAAATAGTTGAAATCATTTTAATAACGATATTAAAATGATTTCTGATAAGTATAATATTTTTGGAGCTCTTCAAGAATATTATAATTGTCATATTTAAAATCAAGCTTAGTTCAATAACACTGGAAATACTCTTTATAAATATTTCCAGCACATTTAAAACATTGGGCGTGCCCTAGAAGTCGCACGACATCTTTTGAAACACGCCATCGTGGTTCGGCACGCCTGACAAGTCTCGCAGTCGCTAGATAGAAGGGCAGATGAATTACATAATTTCTGCCCTCGGAGTTTGCTTACGTCATAAAGAAGGAACGTACGTCAGAAAGAGAGAAGCGTATGTAAGAAGGAAGGAGCGGGGTATTACACCAGGTAAGCTTCTTATCATATTTATGGATAAATTAAAGTTTGGGCCTTGAAATCAAATGTTTGTTTTTTCCTACACTCGCTTGAAAATCCAAGGTCTTAAGAATTCCTAATTACTTATCTCACTGGATTTGTGTCATTTTATGGTATTTCTACTCTTTGAAAATTGAAGGCACAGATTGTAATAACATAGCTCATGTTAAGACTTAATCCCAAATCTTAAGCCCAGGCCGAGCCTTCATAAACCACATTCTTTTTCTTTTTCTTTTCTGCCCTTTCATCTCCAATACAACAAAAAATAACATTTTTGTCTCGAAAATGTTTTAGGGGTGAAAAAAATTTGTTCCAAGGTCGCTCCAGTATTGCTGTCCCAAAAGATGTTTTGGGATAAAACTGTTCAATGGCATTTGAACATAAAGCTGAATTTTGGATCAATAATTTTCGTCCAAGATTCATGCTCCTTCGACCGTCAAAATATGTTCAAACACATTGCATTGTGTAACAGCCCACTAGAAATTCATTGGTGAAATTTCTATTGACTTTAGGAACCTCGTGAAAACCCCATAAGTTTTTACGAATCGACCAAGCGCATAGGTTTTAGTCTGTCAACATAGTCAGCGTTATCACTCACTATAGTGCTAGAAATATGAGTTTTATTTATTTGAGATAGTTAGAAGTGTTAGAATGCATTATGGTCTACGCCATTAGACACAGTGAATTACTTAGAATTTTATGGCGCAATAGCCTATTTTCATAATTCCGGACGAAACGTCTGTTGAAAATTGTGAAATTATTTTTAGGGGCACTTCGAGGTTGAATTTCTATAAAAGATTTTCACTGTAGGTTAATATGAATATTTAGGGATTTTTAGTGCTAAGTTTATGATTCACTTTTTCGGAGTGAATAGTAACCTCGGTAAGCGCACCAATTGCAGTGCTTCAAAATCACAGTGTGGAATGACCAAATTAGATTAGAGAAGTTTTATTTTGGACACTTGCCAAGATTTTAGCCACACTTAGTAAATAATATTAGACACTTGGCACCATGAGGAACGTTTGATTGATTTGAAGGAATCAAGGTGTGAAATCATGCCACTTAAGCAAAACTTTGTTTCATCTGCTCAACCAAATTGTGCCAGACTAAAGAGGGTCTCAATTCTAGTGAAACCCTAAATGGTGGCAGTCCAATTGAAAGCCCAAAAGCATGGTTGAAATCGGAACTCTAAACGGTTTTCCCCAAACCCTAAAGTTGACCTCTAAACCTTTTCTAATCCAATTTCTAGCATTGTGTTTAATCACTTGATTAAATCACTTCCACATGATATTAATCCTTCAAATTTGTGTTAGAACATTATTATCTACCCTTGTTAACCTTGAAAAATTGATTGGGCCAAGTGATATTGGATTTGGGCTTGATAGCAACCCAAACCCTCTTTAAACCCCAAAATTTAGGCCCATTCGGTTTAGGCCCATTAAGGCCCACGAAATTGGTCACCATAGGATTGCTTCATGGCTAAGTTTTGTATCCCCACTTGGCTGGCCAGATCTTTACAAGAAGGGCCTAGAAGGTTCTTGAAGTATAAAGCTAAAAGGCCACCTCACTCTTTCACTCTTACACTCTAACTTGAGAAAAGATCTTGGACTGATTTTTATGAGAAGAAAAGGCCAACACTCAACCTTTCATTCAGTCCTATCACTTTCCATAACTTGTGTTAGAGGCTCTCCAGTCCACTTCCCACGAAAAGAAACTCTCCTTTACACTTTTCCTCCACAGAACACAAAAGACACACTCTGACAGTTTTTCTTACCTCTTTTGAACGCCTGTTTCAAAGCTTTTTTAAGTGTTTTCGCGCAAAGTTTTCTTCATGAAAGTTGTTTATTTGGAGTATAGTTTACGTGGATATCTTATTCGTTCCATTTGGAGATCATTTTATTGGTCAAAAGTTGTTTAGACCCCAGAAAGGTCATTCTGGGCGATAAACTGGAGAGTGTGTTATATTTTGGAGTTTTTGACCAAGCTAATGAATAGATCTTGGTCCGAAATTTTTATGGAGTACTGTTAACATGTGTATATGATTATTGGTTGAGGATTTGTTGCATGATTAAAAGTTTTGGTGAAATATTTTCTTAGGTCTAGAAACTTAGAAACTGGAAGATTAAAAATAGTTTATGTTTTGAGAAAGTTTAAATCTTTTATGGTCTAATCTTATTCCAATGGCTTTGATATTTTTATTGGAAGATCCGAAGCCTCTTATATACATGTTAGAATGTTAGTTTGAAGATATTTGATGTTAGTTTCGAAGATAGGAAATTTTATGCTAGGAGATATTCTATTAGGCCAAAGTGATGATGTTCTTGGCTAAATTTATGTTTTGGTTGATGTTTAGCCATGTGATTTTGAGTTTGATGCTTGGATCTGTTTTAGGACACCTTTTTAAACGATGTGATGTTTTGGTTTGAAGATCACATCTTTATAAGTCATGGATCAAGAGGTTGATCAAAACAAGTTAGAAACAAAAATCTGTTTTGAACTTAGAAGAGAAACCAAAAAGTTCAAGTATGGTTTTAGTGATTTTGATGACTTTTGTTCATAATTCAGAACATGATTATTCTTAGGAATATGTTATGAGTATAGTAGAAGAAAAATTTTGGTTTAATCATGAGTTTTGAAATTTGAAAGAATTACAACAAAATCAAGGAAAGTAGCCTTTGTAAGTTTCGGCCCCATAGAGTTTTAATGGTTGGGTTTAGTTTTAAATTTTTCTAAATTGATATTTGAGCTTAGAACAAAATTTATATAAGGTATGTAGATTTTGATGATTTTTAGAGTTAGGATGCAAAATCCTTAAGTTAGTGATAAAATGGTCATTTTCCCACATGTAGAGGGTAAAATGGTAATTTTACTCTAAGTTGATATTTCTCCATATTCCTAATTGTTAGTGATTAAGTTCTAATTTTTAGAAATCACTACTTTCAATTTCTCGTGATCGCACTTGAGTTTTGTCTCGAAGCGCGAAGACCGAGGTAAGTGAACTTTTAACTTACTATCAGTTTAATGTGTATTAGTGACAATTAAGGGAACTAAAGTCTATGTAAGCATGTTATCATATGTACCATGCCAAGTCATTACATATTTATCTGTTACACATAATTTATTCTATCATGAATTATTCATCTGTTACACAAGATATTCTGTCACGTATTGCTATACATTGCAAATATGTCATGTTAAGTTAAGTATGCCATATGTTACATGTATTTCATGTCACGTAATATTCACTGTCACATGTTACGCCATGTTAAGAAATGTTGTCTGTTACATGGTATGCTATGTTACGAAATGTTGCCTGTTACATGTATGCCATGTTATCGTATGTTACATTTATGTCTCAAAATATGTCATGTCTGTTGTCTTACGTTCATGTCACGTTATGCTACGTCAGGACTTTTGTCTTTTATGTCACGTTCAAGTTACGTCACATTACGAAATGACATGTATGCCAGTTAAGTTATTCATGTCAATCACGACCCTAAGCACTAGGATGGGGTAATATCCTAGTGGAACTCCTTTGTTCACTCTGGAGTGTCTAAACAGGTGTAAAATTCCATGGGTTGACGAAGTACAGTCAACAGGTTGTGATGGGAACCAAGGTGGGCGTAGTCTTAAAGATATGTTGCAAGTTCCAGATGGGCCAAATACAAGTTCAAGGGCTTAAACGATGAAGATTATGCTTTGATTCATTTCATAAGCTATGGAAATGGCAACAACATGACTTATAGGCTTTGGACACTTGAAGGCTTTTAACTTATTTAATTAATTTCAAGGACCTATTTTATTTGCTTAGAATAATTGGGTTTATGCCTATGTAAGGGCATGTTGGGAAAGTTATTATTTTATTGAACTAGGGTTAGGGTTACTGTAGTCGAGTTACTGTAGCGCCGTACTGTAGCCGCGACACTGTTCACTGAGGGGTATTTTTGGAATATGGGGTTTTATTTTATCTAGGGTTTTCATTAGGTTTTGCTTTAAATACTCTATGTAGCCTCATTCTAATCAGTTTATGATGTTTATGAAATTTGATGAATTTATTCATTGTGAGTTGAGTTTTACTCCTCTTGTTCTTTATTGAACTTTTGAACTTATCAAAGGTAAATCAGAACCTTTGTGGCGTTCCTCCCTTGTAATCTGGGTTCTTGAGACGGGTTCTTCAACGGGTCTAGATTTTAATATAATCTAAGTTCTTGAAACGAGTTCTCATCGGGTCTAGGTTCTCCATCCATTGACTTGATTTTGGCTTTCTTGGGGAGTTTTCAAATTGATTGTGGGTTCAAGGGATTCTATTCCCGCGGGTTCATATCATTTGGTATTCAGAGCAAGGTTTCCAATCAAGTCTGATTCTATCTTTTAATTATAGCATCTTTTAATTTAATTCTAGGGCTTAATTGTTCTAGGGTTGCCAAAAAAAAAAAATAGAAACAAAAAGTAGGCTTCCAAAAATCTTAGGATTTTGGGTTTGGCTGAAATTTGCATCACCTAGGGTTTCAAAATTCTAGGGTTTCCTGCATCTCTAAGTTTATCTGTTGCTTGGAGTGCCGTTCTATTGATTCTTTTCTACTTCATTGTCGTGCTTGAATTGAATTGCTTGATTTTCACAATTGAATATTGCTATTTGTGATTGAATTAGAGAAAAGAAAAGAAAAGAAAAGAAAAGAAAGGAAAAGAAAAGAAAAGAAAGGAAAGGAAAAGAAAAGAAAAGAAAATACGAAAAAAAAAGGAGAGGAAGTGGAAGAAGAAGAAGAAGAAAAGAAAATGTAGCATATTCAAAGGTTGCTACATAGTTACAAAAATGAGAAAGAAAGAAATTTGTTGATTGAACCTTATCATCGAAGGGGCTGCTGCATACATCACTGAAGTTGTTATCTTGTCTTATTGTTACTCTTTCATCTGTATAACTTCCTTGATTCTCGTGTCATTTTTATTCCTTCCATGCTTCTCTTGTTCTTGTTTCCTGGATCTAATTACTAGTTGGGATAAAACAAGGTTGTTTTCTATTGATTGTGTTCAATTAGTTCTTAAAGAATTTGAGTGGGAAAACTCTTGAGGTAAAAGGCAAGAGAGTGTGAGACTATTATCGGGAAAAAGCCACTAAGAGTGAAACACGAGTAGAGTGCCATTATTTGAGTGTAAACACGTAAGGGAGTGTGTGAGGTTTTCCACTAACATTCTTTTTGTGCAGCAAATTATGATGCCTCATAGAAGTGACTCATCACCAAAAGGTGTGGCAGATAACTCATCCTTTGTGTTGCAAGCCAAGCAACAACAGTTTGAGCGGTTGAACTTGGTGTTGGGTGAAGTGAGGGATAGTATGGATAATCAAGAAGCAATGATTAGAAATATGCAAGGTGAGAGAGGTAGGAGGCGACATGAGCCTAGTATTGAGAATGGGTATGAGAAAGAAGAGTATGGTGAGTCTCTTGTTGCTAGGCGTGCACTCAATACACAAATTAAGATGAATGATACAGAGCAGCAGAGTGAGAACGTTTTTCATACTAGATGCCACATCAACAAGAAGGTATGTAGTATGGTCATTGATTTGAGGAGTTGTATTAATTTGGCTAGCACTACTTTAGTTGAGAAATTGAATTTACGTACCTTGAAACACCCTAGACCATACATGTTGCAGTGGTTGAGTGATTGTGGGGAGGTTAGGGTAAATAAGCAAGTGCTAGTTTCTTTTTCAATTGGGAAATATCAGGATATGGTCCTTTGTGATGTTGTGCCTATGCATGCTGGTCATATTTTGTTAGGAAAGCCATGGCAGTATGATAGGAATGTGATCCATGATGGGTTAAGGAACATGTACAGTTTTGAAAAGGATGGAAAAACAATCAAACTTGCTCCTTTAACTCCAACACATGTCCATGGGGACCAATTGAAATTGAAAAATGAGGTTGCTCAAAAAAGAAAGAGTGAAAATGAGAGTGATCAAAAAAGAAAAAGTGAAAAGGAGATTGAGCAAACAAGCAAGAGTGAAAGTGAGAATGAGCTAAAAAGCAAGAGTGAAGGTGATGGGAACCAAGGTGGGCCTAGTCTTAAAAAGATATGTTGCAAGTTCCAGATGGGCCAAATACAAGTTCAAGGGCTTAAACGATGAAGATTATGCTTTGATTCATTTCATAAGCTATGGAAAGGGCAACAACATGACTTATAGGCTTTGGACACTTGAAGGCTTTCAACTTATTTAATTAATTTCAAGGACATATTTTATTTGCTTAGAATAATTGGGTTTATGCCAATGCAAGGGCATGTCGGGAAAGTTATTATTTTATTGAACTAGGGTTAGGGTTACTGTAGCCGAGTTACTGTAGCGTCATACTGTAGCCGCGGCACTGTTCACTCAGGGGTATTTTTGGAATATGGGGTTTCATTTTATCTAGGGTTTTCATTGGTTTTTGCTTTAAATACTTTATGTAGCCTTATTCTAATCAATTTATGAAGTTTATGAAATTTGATGAATTTATTCATTGTGAGTTGAGTTTTACTCCTCTTGTTCTTAATTGAACTTTTGAACTTATCAAAGGTAAATCACAACCTTTGTGGCGTTCCTCCTTTGTAATCTGGGTTCTTGAGACGTGTTCTTCAACGGGTCTAGATTTTAATATAATTTAGGTTCTTGAAACGAGTTCTTATCGGGTCTAGGTTCTCCATCCATTGACTTGATTTTGGCTTTCTTGGGGAGTTTTCAAATTGATTGTGGGTTCAAGGGAATTCATTCCCGCGGGTTCATATCATTTGGTATTTAGAGCAAGGTTTCCAATCAGGTCTGATTCTATCTTTTAATTATAGCATCCTTTAATTTAATTCTAGGGCTTCATTGTTCTAGGGTTGCCAAAAAAAAAAAAAAATAGAAACAAAAAGTAGGCTGCCAAAATTCTTAGGATTTTGAGTTTGGCTGAAATTTGCAACACCTAGGGTTTCAAAATTCTAGGGTTTCCTGCATCTCTAAGTTTATCTGTTGCTTGGAGTGCCGTTCCATTGATTCTCTTCTACTTCATTGTCGTGCTTGAATTCAATTGCTTGATTTTCACAATTGAATATTGCTATTTGGAATTACTCTTTCTAGTTGGTATCTTGTTTTATAATTACTCTTTCCCTCGTATAAATTCCTTGAGTCTCGTGTCATTTTATTCATTCCTTGTTTCTTTGATCTATATTACTGGTTGGAATAATACAAGGTTTTATTGTCTTGATTTAGTTCAACTAGTTCTTAAAGAACTTGAGCGGGAAAACTATTGAGGTAAAAGCCAAGAGGGTGTGAGACTATTTTCGGGAAAAAGCCATTAAGAGTGAAACACGAGTGGAGTGCCATTATTTGAGTGTAAACACGTAAGGGAGTGTGTGAGGTTTTTCACTAACATTCTTTTTGTGCAGCATATTATGATGTCTCATAGAAGTGACTCATCACCAAACGGTGTGGCAGATAACTCATCTTTTGTGTTGCAAGCCATGCAACAACAGTTTGAGCGGTTGAACTTGGTATTGGGTGAAGTGAGGGATAGTATGGATAATCAAGAAGCAGTGATTAGAAATCTGCAAGGTGAGAGAGATAGGAGGCGACGTGAGCCTAGTATTGAGATATTGAGAATGGGTATGAAAATGGAGAGTATGGTGAGGATGAGGAAGGCCTAACATCTGAAGTTGGATTGGATAGACATAGAGGAGTTAGGCGTGGAAGAAGACTTAGGGCAAACCCAGGGGGTCGAGATAGAGTAGATAAGAACCTTGGGAGCATCAAAATGAAAATACCATCATTCCAAGGTAGAACTGACCCTGAAGTTTATTTAGAGTGGGAGAAAAGAATAGAGTTGGTGTTTGATTGTTATAATTACTCTGAGGAGAAGAAGGTGAAGTTGGCTGTAATTGAGTTCACTGATTATGCTACTATTTGGTGGGATCAATTAGTGACCAATAGGAGGAGGAATCTTTGGAGGCCTGTAAAAACATGGAGAGAGTTGAAAGCTATCATGAGGAGGAGATTTGTACCTAGCCACTACTATAGAGACCTCTACCAAAAACTACAAAATCTTACACAAGGGTCTAGGAATGTAGAGGATTACCATAAGGAGATGGAGGTGGCTATGATTCGGGCTAATGTAGTGGAGGATCAGGAGGCCACGATGACAAGATTTTTGAGTGGGTTGAATAGGGAGATAGCCAATGTAGTTGAGTTGCAACATTATGTGGAGGTAGAGGATATGGTACACATGGCTATGAAGGTGGAGAGGCGGCTAAAAGGAAATGGTACATCAAGGTATACTTCGGTTTCTAGTACTCCTTGGAAACCAAAGTGGGACAAAAATTATCAAGTTGTAACAAAGGGGAAGACCGAACCACCTAAAGGAAATGATTTGGGTGAGGCTGAAACCTCAAGAAAAAGAGAGAATGAGTTGAAAAACAATTGTGAGGCTGAGAGTTCAAAAAAAGAGGAGAGTGAAAGAAAAACAGAGAGTGAAAAGAACAAAGAGATTGAGAGGAAAAAAGAGAATGAGGCCGAAACATCAAAAGAAAGAGAGAGAGAAAAAGAAAATATAGAGGTGGTTAAGAGTCAAGAAAAAATAGTGGAGCCACAAGAGGAAAAAGAAAGAGAGGTTGCCGAGAAAAACAGAAAGACAAAAGTGAGTTTTTATGCTAAGGCAAGCTTTTATACTAATGAATTTAACGACTCTTTGTCTAGTGTTTTTGTTTCTTTGTTGCAGGGATTTAAGGTCATGATTCCTAGCGGTGTGTTTAGTGGATTGCCACCTATTAGGGATATAAAGTACTACATTGATTTTGTGCCAGGTGCGACAATTCCTAACCAACCTTTATTTGAAGAACGTGAGTCCTTGATATACTTAAAGGGAGAAGGTAAGTTGTTGACTAGAATGCATGCTAAGTGGGAGGATTGTATTGAGACTTTTTTTCATGTATTCAAATACACACAAGGTATAAAAATTTTTGTTGTTGATGCTTCAGCAAGAAGGTATGTCCTTGTCTTCATTTTAGATGCGGAATTGTTGAGACTTGAATATGATAAGAAATTGCATGCTAATGATGATGACTTTGGTAGTGTGTATGGAACATGTGAGAAAGCAACATTTGGTAAGTTCTATAAACTAGATTGGTACTTGTTTAGAGAGAATAGATTTTGTGTGCCTACTAGTTTTATGCGTAAATTGCTTGTGTGTGATGGACATGGTTGTTTGTTGGGTGACCTTGGTGTAAGGAAGACTTTTGTTGTGTTGCATGAACATTTTTGGGACTATCATTTGCCATTCAATGAAGTGTTGCATGGACGTTTCTGGAAGTATCATTTTTCATTCATTGATGTGTTGCATGAACGTTTGTGGGAGTACCATTTGCCATTCATTGACGTATTACTTGAACGTTTGTAGAAGCATCATTTGTCATTCATTAATGTGTTACATAAACATTTGTGGAAGTATTACTTGCCGTTCATTGAGTTTGCATATAATTGGAGTGGTCATTTGGTATAAGGAAAGATTTAGGTTTGTTTCGTAAACGTTTGTAGGAGTATCATTTGCCATTTATTGAATTATTACATGGACGTTTCAGGGAGTATCATTTGCCATTCATTGAGTTTGCATATTGGAGTGGTCATTTTAGTTCGAGGAAGACTTTAGATGTGTTTCATGAACATTTGTGGGAGTATTGTTTACCATTAATTGAGTTTACAAATTATTGGAGTGTTCGTGCTACTACTAAATTTTCACCATTTGAAATTGTTTATGGACTTAATCCATTTACTACTTTAGATTTAACACCTTTACCTGTTGATGACAGGAGTAGTTTTAATGGTCTTTTCCAAATTCTTGAACAAATTAATGAAAATGCATATCTAACGGATCTTCCAGGTAACTATCTTGTTTCTACTATTTTCAATGTTACTAACCATTTTCCTTTTGATCCAGGTGGAGATTCGAGGTCGAATCCTTTTGAGGAGAGGGGGAATGATGGGAAGCAAGGTGGGCCTAGTCTTAAAAAGATATGTTGCAAGTTCCAGATGGGCCAAATACAAGTTCAAGGGCTTAAACGATGAAGATTATGCTTTGATTCATTTCATAAGCTATGGAAAGGGCAACAACATAACTTATAGGCTTTGGACACTTGAGGGCTTTCAACTTATTTAATTAATTTCAAGGACATATTTTATTTGCTTAGAATAATTGGGTTTATGCCAATGCAAGGGCATGTCGGGAAAGTTATTATTTTATTGAACTAGGGTTAGGGTTACTGTAGCCGAGTTACTGTAGCGCCATACTGTAGCCGCGGCACTGTTCACTCAGGGGTATTTTTGGAATATGGGGTTTTATTTTATCTAGGGTTTTCATTGGGTTTTGCTTTAAATGCTTTATGTAGCCTCATTCTAATCAATTTATGAAGTTTATGAAATTTGATGAATTTATTCATTGTGAGTTGAGTTTTACTCCTCTTGTTCTTAATTGAACTTTTGAACTTATCAAAGGTAAATCACAACCTTTGTGGCGTTCCTCCTTTGTAATCTGGGTTCTTGAGACGTGTTCTTCAACGGGTCTAGATTTTAATATAATCTAGGTTCTTGAAACGAGTTCTCATTGGGTCTAGGTTCTCCATCCATTGACTTGATTTTGGCTTTCTTGAGGAGTTTTCAAATTGATTGTGGGTTCAAGGGAATTCATTCCCGTGGGTTCATATCATTGAAGGTGAGAGTGAAAGTGAGATTGAGATTGAGCTGAAAAGCAAGAGTGAAGATGAGATTGAGAAGAAAAGAAATAGTGAGACCGAAATGGAGAAAGAGAGAAAATGAGAGAGAAAAAAGAAGAGGGTGAGAATAAGACCTCAAGCACAAGAGAGAATGAGTTGAAAAATAATTGTGAGGTCGAGAGTACAAAAAAAGATGAAGAAAATGAGAGTGACAAAAAAAAGAGAGTGAAAAGAAAAAAGAGTGTGAAAAGAAAAAAGATAGTGAAAAAGAAAAAGAGAGTGGAAAGAAAAGAGAGTGTGAAGAAAGTGAGAGAAAAACAAAGAGAAAAGTGAGTTTTTATGCTAAGGCAAGTCTTAATCCTAACGAACTTGACGTATGTTTGCCTAGTATTGTTGTCTCTTTGTTGCAGGGATATGAGGTCGTGTTTCCAAGTGGTGTATTTAGTGGATTGCCACCCATTAGGGAGATAGTGATTTTGTGCCAGGTGCAACAATTCCTAACCGACCTTTCTTGGAAGAACATGAGTCATTGACACACTTAAAGGGAAAAGATAAGTTGTTGACTATAATGCGTGCTAAGCGGGAGGATTGTATTGAGACTTTTCCTCATGTATTCAAATACACACAAGGTATGGAAACTTTTGTGGTTGATGCTTTAGCAAGAAGGTATGTACTTATCTTCATTTTAGATGCAAAATTGTTGAAACTTGAATATGATAAGGAATTGCATGCTAATGATTTCTAGTGTGTATGGAACATGTGAGAAAGCATCGTTTGGTAAGTTCTATAAACTAGATTGGTACTTGTATAGAAAGAATAAATTTTGTGTACCTACTAGTTTTATGCGTAAGTTGCTTGTGTGTGATGGACATGGTGGTTTGTTGGGTAACAATGGTGTAAGGAAGACTTTTGTTGTGTTGCATGAACGTTTGTGGGAATATCATTTGCCTTTCATTGAAGTGTTACATGAACGTTTGTGGAAGTATCATTTGTCATTCATTAACATGTTGCATGAACGTTTGTGGGAGTATTGCTTGCCATTCATCGAGTTTTCATATAATTGGAGTGGTCATTGTGTTGTAAAAAAAACTTTAGGTGTGTTTCAGGAACGTTTGTGGGAGTATCATTTACCATACATTGACCTGTTGCATGAACGTTTGTGGGACTATCATTTGCCCTTCATTGAGTTTGCATATATTTGGAGTAGTCATTCTGGTGTCAGGAAAATATTAGACATTTTGCATGAACATTTATGTTGGTCTAAGATGAAGAGAGATGTCAATTGTATTTGTGGCAGGTGCATTACATGCAGAAAGGCCAAATTTATACTTTTGCCACAAAGGTTGCATACGCCTTTACCTATTCCTAGTGAGTCAAGTGTAGACTTTACCTATTCCTAGTAAGTTAAGTGTAGACATATCTATGGACTTTGTTTTGGGGCTGCCTAGGAAAGAAAGGAGTAGAAATTCTATTTTTGTGGTTATCGATGGATTTATAGAGTTTGCATATAACAGGACCATGCATACTACCACTTTATATTCTCCTTTTGAAATTGTTTGTATACTTAATCTATTTACTCCTTTAGATTTAATGTCTTTATCTGTTGACAACAGGAGTAGCTTGGATGGATTTTCTCAAATTCTTGAACAAATTAATGACAATGCATATGAAATCAATGATAATGTTACTAACGTTTTTCCCTTTGATCCAGGTAGAGATTCGAGGTCGAATCCTTTTGAGGAGAGGGGGAATGATGGGAACCAAGGTGGGCGTAGTCTTAAAGATATGTTGCAAGTTCCAGATGGGCCAAATACAAGTTCAAGGGCTTAAACGATGAAGATTATGCTTTGATTCATTTCATAAGCTATGGAAATGGCAACAACATGACTTATAGGCTTTGGACACTTGAAGGCTTTCAACTTATTTAATTAATTTCAATGACCTATTTTATTTGCTTAGAATAATTGGGTTTATGCCTATGTAAGGGCATGTTGGGAAAGTTATTATTTTATTGAACTAGGGTTAGGGTTATTGTAGCCGAGTTACTGTAGCGCCCTACTGTAGCCGCGGCACTGTTCACTCAGGGGTATTTTTGGAAGATGGGGTTTTATTTTATCTAGGGTTTTCATTAGGTTTTGCTTTAAATACTCTATGTAGCCTCATTCTAATCAGTTTATGAAGTTTATGAAATTTGATGAATTTATTCATTGTGAATTGAGTTTTACTCCTCTTGTTCTTAATTGAACTTCTGAACTTATCAAAGGTAAATCACAACCTTTGTGGCTTTCCTCCCTTGTAATCTGGGTTCTTGAGACGGGTTCTTCAACGGGTCTAGATTTTAATATAATCTAGGTTCTTGAAACGAGTTCTCATTGGGTCTAGGTTCTCCATCCATTAACTTGATTTTGGCTTTCTTGAGGAGTTTTCAAATTGATTGTGGGTTCAAGGGATTCTATTCTCGCGGGTTCATATCAGGTTGCGAATGGGGCCTAATTAGCTGGTCACAGGGGCGCGCCAGGCACTTACGCCGATGGTGTCACACATTATGTTACGTGTGTCCACAGCAAGTGTGGCATAAACAAATAAGTCATGAGGCCACAACAACTATGGAGCATACACTACGTGAGACACAACAATTGTGACAAGTAGAATACGTGGGGCCACAACAACTGTGGAGTACGTATTAACGCACTCACAGCTGGTATAGAAACCTGTGATGTGATGCGGTAATCGGCAGGGACACACTGCTCAAGGGGACCTGTGTAGCAACCATATGGTCACTTTAATGATTAAGTCTATTGAATAAGATTCCAAGTTCATGCATTTAACATTCAAGTCATCTTTCATGTTATGTTATGTTCAAGTTTACGTTCACACAATCATGGTAATCCCATGAGACAAGAATATGTTTCAAGTTCATGTTATGTTATGTTCACGTTCACGTTATGTTCCAAGTTCACGTTCATGTTATGTTTCAAGTCCATGTTATGTTTTAAGTTCACGTACATGTCATGTCACGTCAAGTTAAGTTTAAGTTCCAGTTCAAGTTATGTCAGCTCATGCCATGTTATATTAAGTTACGTTATGCTTATTATTTCATGTCATGTTATGTCAAGTTACGTTATACTTATTATTTCATGTCATGTTATGCCAAGATATGTTATGTTTTCTATTGATTTGATTATGCATTCATGTTTTTACTGCCATGCATGCATCATTAACCTGTGTGGAAGTTTCTTGTTAACTTGCTGAGATTTGTAATCAAATCTCACTGTGGTAGTCCCAACTACAATTCCCCTCGAATGGTAGATTTTGTTACAGGATCTGAAGTAGAGCTAGGAATCGACCAACTGGAAACGGTCGACTAAGCGACGGTGCAACATAGATGGTAGTACAGTAGTTACCTCAGATTACTACTTGTATTTGTGGAGTTCAATCTCCAGCACTCTTTTTTTTATCACAACCATATGGACTATTGTTGTGATCTTAGTTGTTTAGTATGTCGTTATGTATGAAGTATGTTTTAAGTATTTGGGATATTTCAGTTTGGTGCATAGTATTGCTAAAGAAAAAAAAAATTGTAAGCTGCGAATATTGCATAATGCTAGATGCATGTTAGGAATATTGCATCTTATATATCATGAACGGGGGCATGTAACCTTGTGTTGCATGTCTCGACGCTCCAAATGTCCGTCCAGTCCCAAACGGAATTTGGGGGCGTCACACATTGAGTGGTCAATCGAATTCTAATACATTCACCTGTATTATTAGGTAGACACATTCGAGCATTAAGTTTAGTGTTGAAATGCATACGTAATGTTCGATGTTGTAATAAATCATTCAAGCGGTTATCACATTTGAACTCAACGTTTATTACGTTCGAGGTTGTATTGATGTTTAGATCAATATGTATGCATTTGAGCGCAACTTGTATGCAATGCCCGTTAGAATGGTTTTAGGGCGTTCAAACGGGAGGAAATATTTTTCTCAAATAACAACAAAACTTTTAATAGACATGCATAATATCTTAAAAAATACATTAGAGCTTGTTCAAGAAACATAAAAAGTAGTCTCATTTTTTTCAAAAGTGCAAACTAAATAGAAAAAAAATAGTTCATACCCAATCAGTAGTAAAATTATAAAATTAGTTGTTTTTTTTTTTTGAAACAGACTTCTTATCATTCAATGAACCGAAATTACAACTGTAATTTATCAATACAGGAAAAATCCAGACTATAAGCCAAGCTACGCATATGCTCTGGGGCATCCTCCACACATTGTGGCGGATATTGTCTTAACTTCTCAATAACTTTCTTATAATAGAGAAAACGCTATGTAAAAACAGAACTGAAGAGCCCTCTCCATCCTCCCAGGGAGGAGGAGTACGAGACACTTGCTGCTATAGACACCAAGTCCAATAGCCTATTCCATCTTTATTAATAACTAAACAACAAAAGACTACAATACAAAACACAACAAATACAACAAAACCACAAGCACCAGCATAAGCCCAGACGGCACTCCTACCACAAGCATCGGCTTCACGAGCCCAAACGGCACGAGCACCCAGCTCTCGCACGGACCACACAGTCCGGCCGTATGACCACCGGCTGTAGCATCGCCTGCCACACTCGACCAGCTCTTACCCCAGATTGCGTCCGATCTAATGGGTCAGCACCTCACTCGGGTCAACAATTAAGAAAAAAACAAAAAATACTAAAAACAAAGGTACTAAATTCAAAACACACCAACTCTAAATAAACAAACGCATGGGCTGAAGAAACACATGGCTAGCCTAAACAAAATCCAAACTGTTTGCAAACAGTGGAATGGCAGCCCTAGGGTTTTATCTCTTGCTTTCAACCGCTGCCCCCAACCCTTTTCCTTTTTTTCCCCTTCCTCTGTTTTCCTTCCTCCTTCACCCGTGCTCCTTCTGCTTGAAACGGCCTTTGAGACTGCCGCCCACCCACACGAGCATCGGTCCTTCAGCTTCTCCCACCATTTACCACCATCGTCCCTAACGTCGCCCAAAATCCCTCTCGCCCAACTTACCACCACCGTCCCTCTCGCCCTTCCCCCACCATCAGCCATCTCCACTTGGGTTTCGAGCTTCCACTCCACCTCCTTCCTCCACCATAGCTCATCGGCTCAGGGAGTGTGATCCTCAAAACGAAAAAGAAAAAATAGAGGCATATCACCTCTCGTGGCATCATCAGCTCGAGTTCCTCATCAAATCGTGAGGGAGAAGCTGGAAAACAGAGACTAGAAGGAAAACAGAGAGGAAAGAAAAATTGTTGGGATTAGGAGCTATGTTTCTTCCTTATTAGATTAGAAGAAAACACCTAAAATACAAACAAAACAAAAAACTGAAATAAGGGCAGAGGGAAGTGAGGGGGGAGGAGCCAAAGCTCCCACCCCCTCAAGCTAGATTAGGAATGAGAGAAGTTAGAGCTTCTCTCTCTAGATTCGGCCCCTCTCTCTTTTTTATTAGGTGTTCGGCTCTGTACTCTGCCCTCATAAAATTAGTTGTTAAGAGGCTTGAATTGCTTCATCATCATCTGTATTTGGTATGGCATTTATTCTTGTTGGTGTTGCATCTCCCCCTTGAACTCCTCTTATTGTTGTTGTTGTTTCAATAGCATTTACATTTCTGCTTGTTGTGCTACAATATTATCTAACTCTTGTCGCTTTGTCCTCAATTCCAAGATCTCAAACCTCGCTTCCTCTAAATATCTAGAACTACTAGAGGCATTATTGGATAATGCAGACGAGCTAGAAGGCTTGACGCAACGGCCCAAATCTCTCAAATATCTTAAAATGGACCCAAAACATTTATAAAAATGTCAACATCTTTTGTTGAGAAATTATGATCAAATGCAAATTCAACATGCAGGGCAACCTTTTTTCATGCAAGTTCATGTAAAAGTACCCACATGCAAATCAAGCCAAGCTGCTGGTTCTGCTGGTTCTCCTTCACTTCCATTGTGATCATCAGGAATGTCAACCTTAATCTTACCCACTTTTCAAGTATTCTATAATATGACGCCTCTAGTAATGCCTCAACCTCCGCGAGATTGTACTATTAGCTTTAAACAAGATCATATTTATTGTAGAAACAAAGAAAATGATAAATTAGAAAATATTTAATATTAATGATTTATCTTAACTGAGACAAAATATTTATCACTATTTTACCTCGTTCTGGAGAGTTAATCTCCACTAGTGAGTCGATTGGAGAGCTAGGCACAGGTGAAAATGGGATGTGAAGTTCCTTTCGTTTGGGTGCCATGATTTGAAAGCACTGTAACATACATCAACATAACAAAGTTGTCATAAAGTGTAATGTAAACACAAAGCACATCACTCATCAGTATCAGTTTCAGTTAATCGTTTGCCCTCCTCATTTGTAGATACTTCAGGTGATTCAACATTCTATTCAACTTTCGCATCAACAATTGCAACTTCAATATCTTCCCTACGTAAAGGAATTATGTCATACTTGTTGAAATCCACAAACAAGTTAAAGACCAGTTAACACTCTTGGTATACTTCTTGTGTAGAGGAACCCTCTTCTTCTTCGTCTTCTTCGTCTGCCTCAGGGATAAGATCATATATATTTCTTAAAGAAATTTTTTGTATCACTCACCATTGATTTCCTAACTCAGAATCATTTATGTAGAAGACTTGAGATAATTGAGAAGCCGAAACAAAATGATAATCATCATACAAATTTTTTGTGATATATTAATACTAAAAAATATTCATCATTGCGCACTCCTAATTGAGGATTGCTTAAATCCCACCAAATCCACTTAAACAAGTATACTACATGCTCCCCCAAATATTTCAAGCAATCCTATTGAAAATAACCACATAGAAATCAATGTTTTCTCCTTCATGATTTTCTTTGACTAGCACACCAAATACCTTCTGCGCAGCCCCCCTACACGTCCGAACTCTCCCTCCCTCTCTGTGTTGCTAAGTTGCTGCCTACCAAACTAGGTCAAGTCCAGTAAGTAATTCGCCCCTTTGTGATTCTTTTTTCCCTTGCCACCTCTATCTTTTCTGTTGCCAATTTGCAATGCCACGCCGGTACGTCCTCCACCCATATCTCTCTCATGCTATCATTTTTCTCTCTATGCCTTAATTGCTCTCTCTCTCTCTCTCTCTCTCTCTCTCTCTCTGTGTGTGTGTGTCTCTCTCACTCTATATCTCTGCTAGGAACCCACTGCTGCCATGGGTAATTGTAATTGTCTCTGGCCCTACCATAAGTAATAGTAGTGGCCTTTGGCCTTGCCAAGGGTAACAATAGTGGCCTCCGGCCCTACCATGGGTTATAGTTGTAGCCTCTGTTCTAAGTGCAATCTCTTTGGTGACATGGTGAATTATGTTCTGTTTAGCTATCCGCATAATGCACAACCTTGCCACAGGATAAAAGTGTCCTTTGTTTTGAGTGCATTGCCTTGGTCACAAAACAATGATTTATGTTCAGCTTGGCTAACCGCAGACATCCACACTCTTTCCATGGGATAAACATGGCCTCTATTTTGGTTTTTGATGTTGTTCAGTACACTGTGCCTAACATCTTTTGCATATAAGATTATTATAATGAAATACTTGTGATAATACCACTGCCATTTTTCTTGCGAAATATCGATTTTTGCATTTTATAACTAGCTCATGTTTACACACTGGTATAGGTTCGATGCTTACTAAATTGTCGATAACTCATCCAATTATCTCCATTATTTTTCAAATGGACTTGGAGTTCAAGCTGAGGATTAGGAATAAGTACCTGAGAGGCAAAAGTGGATTTACAAACCGAAACAATTGTCAAAGGACAAGAGGCTATTAAAGGATCTTATTTTGAAACTAGTCATTTTCTTTTGAGTGTCAGTTTGGGATATTGATGGTGTTATTGAGACTTTGTTGTGTTCTTGATTAATTATATTGGAGTAGTTCATTCTTATGCACTGGGTCAAACTATTGTACAACCTCCTCGTCATCGTAGACGTCCTCGATGTGTCGATGACATTGATGATCCGGATGTCTTGGGCTCATGAATGGCAGCACGCTCCTCGATAGCACAACTTGACTCTACCTCGTCAAGTTGCCTCTAGTGATAAATAATAAATCAAGTCATCGTCGAAGTCATAAATCATGGAAACTGCCTCTAGTGATCCATGTAGGGGGTGGCGAGTAGGAATAACCCTTCACGTGGCTGTCTATGTCCATGACGTGGGTACAATGATGCTCCCACTTCTCCATTGCTTACTAGTAGGCAGGGATCTGCTTGCCTTACTCAATGAGTCGCCTCCTTTGGCACTCCTCTCTCATCTCTCTCACTCGTTGGGAAGAAAGTGTAGACTTCCGCGCGGTCTTCCTCTCTTGTGCCATGAAAAATGCAAAAGGTAAAAAGTCAATGAAATCCAACAGAACAAAGCATGTACTGGGCCAAAATAAATCTGAGGTGAACTTACTTTATTTGATATCCAATCAAATGAAGTACAAAATTGTCTTGTGCGAGGCAACCTCATACAAAAATAGTGAATACAAATTCGACTAAGCCATGTTCACGGACAAAACAAAAACTATAAAATAATCTAAATAGATGAGGGTACTTGACTTTCATATCAACTTATTTCTCTCAAGTTGCTTCCACAGTATGATTTTGCCACATAGTACTTTGACCAGTGAAATCTTGCGGTTACCCAATTTCTTCTATTTCCAATCAATAATTTGCACTGGTTTTTCCTCATATGCCATATTTGGTTGCAAAGTATACTCTCGGGGTCTACGATTCCTAAAATATAATTCCCAAAGCTTTTCTTCAAAGAGTACAAGTGGAACACATTATGGATTCCATGGAACTCAGTTGGTAAATCCAAAGGGTAGGCAACTGCTTCCTCTTTTTCCATTATTTCGTAGTGTCTCACATACTTGGACTCAATTTTCCCTTATTGCCAAATCGGGTCACTCCCCTCATGGAAGACACTTTCACATAGACACATAGACCCAATCTCTGACTTCAAAGTCCAGATTTCTTCTTCTGTTGTCGACATAACTCTTCTGTCGACACTATGTCATTCTCATCTTTTCTCGAACCTGGTTCTTCATCTCCTGGAGGAATTTTTTGTCTGATCACCTTGTTTTTCCCTACATCGTCCCTATAGAGCTGGGATCTGCACTTCCTTCCATACAAAGCTTCATAGGGAGCCATCTGAATGGTGGCCTGGAAGTTGTTATTGTAAGCAAACTCTACTAGAGGTAGCTGCTTCTCCCAATTCCCTTCATGCTCCAAAACACTAGCCCTAAGCATGTCTTCCAAAGTCTATATCGTCCTCTCAGTCTGTCCTTCTGTTTGAGGATGGTAGGCACTACTAAATTTTAGTCTGGTGCCCATAAAAGGAAACTCTGCCAAACCTGTGACGTAAAATGAGGGTCTCGGTCTAACACGATCGTTCTTGGTACTCCGTGCAATCTAATGATCTCTAACAGATAAACCCTTACCAATCTCGCCAATGAATATGTATCCTTGATGGGTATGAAGTTGTCACTTTTAATTAACCGATCAACTATCACCATAATAGAATTATTCCCAGCAGCAGTTATTGAAAAACCCACTATAAAATCTATCGAGATATATTCCCACTTTCATTCTGGGATCGACAATGGCTATAAAACAGCTATCAGCTTCTTATGGTCCATCTGAACAAGCCTGCAGATAAAATATCTATTTACAAATTTTGTCACATCCTTCTTCATTCCTTCCCACCAAAAATGATGTTTTATATCTTGGTACATTTTTGTACTTGGGCCGTATAAGGAGTATTATGAGCCTCCCTTTATACCTTATCTCTTAATTCAAGGTCGGTTGGAATTACTCTCCAATCTTTGTAAAATACAGGGTCCCATCTTCTCTGACCATGAAGTCTTTTAGCCCTTTTGACTTCTCGACTCTACTTATAACTTCCATCAGTTTGCTATCCTTTCTTTGACGACTCTTCAGTTCTTCAAAATCCAATGGGACAAACTCCTGGACCGAGTTTAGAATGATCTCCTCACTATGGTTCCCAATCAATAGTCTTCTCATACTATTCAAAAGAGATCCCATCTCTGATGAATACGCGGATGAATCGTCAGCTTTGCTCTTCCGACTTAGTGCATCTACTACCACATTAGCTCTGTGTAGATGGTGAGGGGCAGTGAATTTCTCATTACTCAGCCCATGAATCTTTCTAAAAAGCACTGGGCTTCTGAAAAGCATTCTCAATCCAATGGTCACTTTAGTGGCCCTTTTGTCTTATTTGAAAACACATGAAACTGTCTCAAGTCCCCCTTCAACAAGCGTTTGGATAAGAGATGAGTTCTCCGTACAAGCAGAGTTAGGTTGCGTTTGGTTACTAGACTCAGTTGAGTGTAATTTAATTTAAACTTATTCTAGGAACCAAACACCAAGTTGAGCTGCATCCAAATTTAAACCTAGTGGGTTTTACACTGTACCTAAATGTAACCCCTCCCTGACAAATGCTCGAGATTTCTTACTTGTGTTTTTTTGAAAGCTTTTTTTTTTCCTTTCATTAACTCCTACTTGCATCTATGCATTTCTCTCTTTCGTGTCTTCTTCTTCCCCTAGCCGTCTATGACCAAATTGATCTGGAAGTAAAAATCATCGTGCGATCTCGATTTTACTCTGTTGCAGCTTCACACGACGAACTGAACTTGGAATCGCCGGCACCCAATTGAAATCTGGAAGCAATCGGGCAAGAAGGGATTACTCCTATCGTCCCCCACAGTCGACAGCTTCAACGAGAGATAAGGTCTAAAGGCTGGGCCACTGTGTCAACGGAAATTTTCCCATCGTCAACCCCAAACTCAGCCTGTAACCCTCGTGCTCCAACAGTTTGTTTGGTCAGCCTTTGGCCATCTGAACCGCTGCATCCCTCTGTTGCTTCTGCAATCAGCGTGGTAAATGAACATGAATTTTTTCTCTGAATTACACTTTGGTCAAACTGATCATTTGCCCTCTGCACTCAACTTTATTTCCGTTTGGTAGAAACTTTATTTCCAATCTCTCAAGTCTGGTACTCTAACCTTAATAGTGTGAGCATCTCCTCTGCGTATAATTTTTTACAGAATTATTATTTATGACCTGCAATTTCTCTTGGCAGTTATATGGCTTATAAGATAACTTCATGCATATGCGTGAATAAAAACTGGCTGCAGATTGGTAGTTGATCACAAAATGGCTTTGTTTTTCAGCACACAACTCATCTTGTACGCATTAGTGTTGGGAGTATGTATAGAATCACCAAATTAAATATTTTTCTTCGCAAATGGTAAAATATCTTTTATGATAGATAATCCCATGAATCTACGTAAAAATCAGTACGCCTCTCTGGCCTCAGATCAGATGATGGAGAAGTGCCATCGATCGTTAATTAGATACAAAGTCAACAATTAATTAACATTTTACAAGTACTAAAAGAAACAAATTAACATATTTATAATCGTGTTTTGTTACGTACGTACCTTACTATCATTAAGCTAAATGATCTGATCAACGTGTCATGAGTACGTGCTACAATTATTAATTGCAGACGTACTATTTCAGGGATCGAATAAATCTATGATTTGTTTGGCTCGTTGATCATTGTTCAAGAGGTTCACGATGAAGAGTACTAAATATGCATGCCTAAATTGGAAAAAGTTCCCTAATTACTAGTAATATAATAAAATTTCAGCGAGAGATCATCATAGATGATAGAGTAGCCTCATTTATCTGATGTCTTCAACTCCACCTCCTGGCCTGCTTTTTATGACATTCTATAACTGTTTCTTGCGCCAATAATGTGCGATATCTCTTTTAAGAGTACTCTCAATAGATTCTTTATCTTATTTTTTAAAATGCATCATCAAAACTCATTTTTTCTATTTTACATACTGACTTTTACAATATGTCATCCATCAGCTTATCTATTTTTTCTTTATATCATTTAAATATTATACTTTTTAATATTTTTTATTTATTTCAAATATGTTATCTAATTACCAATAATATCTTCATATATTTTTGTAACGCCCTGACCCCGAGGGTCCGGAGAGTTAACTCATATAACCTGATAATCAACTCCAACAATACTAATATATTTCCAAATCCAAGAATATATACTTCCAAAACTTCAAATCAAACGTAAATACTTCAAATTAATAAACTATACATACTCACATATCAAATCCTCAATCCAACAACCCAAATAAAATATCAACTTTTCTTCAGGTCTCAAATAACAAATTATAATAAAATAAAATTGACATAAGTCTCCATAAACCGTCTAAATCCATTGAAATCAACTTAATAAATAAATAACATCCAACAGCAGCACTAATACCGCGAGATACCCAATAACTATTCACAGCTAATCTTGTTCACAAACTCTAATAATGATCCTCAGCTAAACCAACAACGTCATCTGAAAATATTATGAAGATTAAGGGATGAGTTATCAACAACTCAGTAAGCAGAAAAACTTATATTAGTGTGTAAACATGAGCCCTTTTTAGAAAGTTTGGTATGCAGAAGCAAAACATTTCATTTTTATATGCACATCTCAAAACGTATTAACAGAAAATCAGAGCGATTTTTCAATCTTTTCATATTCATAAACCATTTTCATATTCAAGAACGCTTTGGCATAACATAATTGAACATCTTCATATTCTCATATCATATCATATTGCATCATATCATTTACCATGTTTAACCCCCGTGATAGGGTTGTGCTATCCTCGGTGGCCAAACCAGGCAGTATCATATTGTGAAACTTCCCCTTTTTCAATCTCGGAGCCCCGAATGTACACACAGGAAAGAACACATAAAAGACCACTTTGTTTCCAAAGTGGGTGCACTCATATCATATCATATCATGTTGGTACCAACCATATCACGTGAACCAGTATCATCATATCAGAACCATATTCAGAATCAGAATAAAAACAGATAAGTATGCCAAAGGTTTTTCATATCCATATCATATCAAACCACGTGCTAAACATATTCATATCATTTCCATTTGATAAACAAACCCAAATCATTTTTAACAAAAATTCACAGATATCGTATTCTCTCTTTGCACATATACAATGTCATATAATTATGTCTTATTTTAAATTAATCCAAATTTATAAACTAAACTAAAATATAAATTAATTTAAAAAAATATTATATAATAAAAATATTTTCAAAGTATATACAATGGGGTTGTTGCATGTCTACAAGGATATACAAACCGATTGGAGTCATATGCAGGTTTTTATTTTTTAATCTGAGTCATATGCAGCTTTTTTATTTTTTATTTTTTGTTATTCATATGCATCTTGTTTTTATATATATAGACCGAATATTGGAGTCACCCCAGCCAACACAGAGGAAAGTGTGGGAGAGAGAGAGAGGGAGAGAGACCTGAAATGAAAATAGGACATCTGGAAGAAACAGGAAAAATGAGCCCCTAAAGAGAGAAATTAATTTAAAATGTTTACAACTATGAATAGTGTCCTCTACATGTAGCGAAATTACTGTAGCAAAATATAAAATAAAGATGATATAAACGATCCATTGGAGCTCACTGTTGTACAAATTTCTTTATATTTTAAAGGCAACTGTATTTTACAACATCTATTGAGAGTGCTCTTGATTGTGATTGGTGTGAGTCGATTCAGTCCCCTTGAATATTTCATTATTTATTTATTTTCTGAGCCTACTACTAGTAGATCAGTTGTACTAGTTTTTTTTTCTAAGCCATTTAATATATTAGTTGGTCAAATTAAAACATGATTGGCTTTTTTGCGTGTCATTTCAATATATATGGGAAAACTTTTGTGATAAATCTCACAAACAGTAGTTTTTGGTTAGTGTTGGGAGTAATTTGCTGGAACAAACAATTGGCCGCAAGCCATGCTAAAGATCTACTTGAGCAACTACAATTCTTTCACATAGCTTAGAGCAAAGAAAAAAGGACTTCATCATCAAAACAAGAGGGGAAAAGGCATTTTCCCTTGCTCTTCTTCCATTATCTTTTTTGCTTTTCCCCCCTCTTAATGTGTCATTCCATTGCATAGGGAAAGAAGGATTCAAACACAGAAGAGAGTGGGATCAGAAGGTTCTTGTGATTACCTTTTTCCTCTTTAATTTCTTTATTGTTCTCTTTCTCTCGTGTGTTTCTGTGGTGTTTACTGTAGTAGTAACTTTATACTTCATGGCTTTTGTGACTTTGTGTTCCCTTGAACCCAAACTAAGTAAATAAAGCAAGTATATACATATATATATATATATATATATATATATATGTATGTATTTCATTCCTCTTTCTTTAGAGCTAATTATTATCTCTTTGGGTTTATAGCTAATTACTATGATCTTTAATTAAATCAATCGACTTTGCTATGTTATGCTAAAACAAAAATGAAAATTCAAAATAAATAGCTATCCAATCCCCATCCTGATACATTAATTATAGAAGGTTCCGTTGAGGCCATAATTTTACCAATATGAAAAATCCCAATCAAAGGTGGTTCAAGTTTCAACAATAATAAATTTAAAGATTGTAATTATATATAGACTTCCCTTACTCAAAATACTCTCTTCTGGTCCGGCCCTTCGGGGTAGTTCAGCAGAATATGTAAACAGCTGTTTTTCCCCCTTTGCTGCTGTAATGATATTAAGTTCAGTAGATCGTCAATTTTGTTTTCCTAATAATTATGTATACTCTTTCGGGGTAATGCTTTTGTGTATTACCTTCAGCTTTTGTCCCCACCTTGAGCATGTGTATTACCATTAGTTATTATTAGTACCTTCACCTTTCTTAAATAATAGCAATTTACATGTTCTAAATATTTACTTTCCTAATTGCTATGTATAACTTGCAGCCATACTTTCTACGCTCATCTGGTAGCTCCTCGTACAAGGTATTAAATTAATCAGTACAAATACATTATAAATTTATCTTACTCACATGTAGCCTCGATTCCTTCTATGATATATTACATGCATTTGACTTGAAAACAAAAAGAACATATTACATGCATTTAATTAGTGAACTTAAATGTTTGGGTTGAATGCATGTACCATGTCTGTGATGCATAGCAATACGTAATAATATGAATTTAAGTACATTGTCCATTGTTTGCATTGTCTATTTTTCGTATTGTCATTATTGCCCAGTAGCAGCATACCATGGATGACATAGAGGTTCTACGCGATCGTGACCTGTGGGCTGGTGGGTTAGAGGAGATGTTGGTTGACATGTTGTAACAAGAAACATTGGAGGGTAAATTGGTGAGGTCCAAAATTACAAACCGTGACACAATCCGACCTGCCACGCGCCCCAATGAACTTGGTATTAAGCCAATTGATTCATCACAAGTGAAGGGAAAAGTCGCCCGTCTTTAGAGGACACAACGCCAATTTACAGATTTAATGGGCAAAACAGGCATGAGTTGGAACCCCATCACAGAAACTGTTATTGGTATAGAAGAATATTGGGCAAATGCGATCTGAGTAACCTTCTTCTTATTTTGGTCTAATTGCGGTATTTTTGTTTTATTGCATTATCAAATCAATGTAGGGCCAATTATATGATTAAATGCTTTTTACTTTTATAGTCAACTTGTTTAATTATTTTTACCATTTCTTAGGCCCGATCCCAGTGGAAAAAGTTTAAGACCAACGGTTGTGCCAACTACAACGTCCTTTGCACGATTTTTGGTCAGGCAGTCACAATAGGGTTGTTGCATTATGCCTCAAAGCAGAAACCCCCCTCTAAAGAGGAGCAGCTGCTGGAGGATGAATTGAGGCCCCAAGGTACCGTGTTGGGCACTTGCACTGGATTAGACTCGACCATTGATCTGGATGACATCAAGATGACTCCCTCAACTCAAGGAGCGATGCCATAGCCGATGAAGCCTCGTAGGAGGCGTAGGGACTCAATCGAGCCATCAATCTCACTAGAGCTTAGTGCTGCCTTGCAAACAATAGAGGCGGGTAGAATTGGATGCAAAGATGTTTGGAATATGCAGTTCAAAGCGCAGTAGAGGCGAGGGTTCGAATAGTGGGTCTGATGCAAGTTATAGCAGTGTTGCACAATGTATGAAGTTTTTTCAGGACATCACCCCTCCCTACTTATGGACATTCATCTTCGTGCAGCAAAAGCTTTTATGGATCCTAACATCCTAGTTGTCTTCCAGAACATGACTCCAGCACTGAGATTAGAGTGGGTTTGGTTGCTATGATGACCACACATTTTAGGCTTGCTATGTTTATTTAATTTGCCACTTTATTTTATCTAGAACTTTATTAGTTGTATCGATTTCTAACAATCTTATTTCGTTTGGGCTAATTTAAGTTACAAACATTGGCTTGATTTTAATAAAAGTACTTGCTAAGTCCATAAAAATATGAATTCCTTTTATTCCTAGTATTACAAATACATATACTAAGTCAGATTTCATGTTTACGTTGACATTATTTTTAAAAGCGCAGCATGGACAATGATAGCTGGTGGAATGATGAGGTAACCATTGAGAAGAATGAGGCGAGCAAGGAGGGCTCTATTAGTAACACATCAAATGCATTTGACAAAAATAGATGGGCAGAATGGGATGCATGGAGAAGCTGCAACAATGGTATGCACGAAGATGTGATCCTTCTGAACATAATGGTGGAGGAGCAACAATCTTGTGCCCAGCCTCCTATGCCCAGGCCACAACATAACATTGGCTTGCGTGGAAGGGAGTACATCATCGCAGTCTTAAATGGACATCCTGATAACTGTTACGAGATGTTATGAATGGAGGTATATGCATTCCGGGCCTTATGCAATCGGTTACGTAGAAATGTGGCCTTGTGTAATTCGTCACGAGAGGTCACCGTTCAGGAAGCCTTATGAATGTTTTGCTACACCGTCGGACATGGTGTGGTTCAACGAAATGTAGCTAACCTATTTCAACATTCGGTTGAAACTGTAAATCGACATGTGTACCCAACAATGCATGCATTATGTCGCCTATGACGCCATGTGATTAAACCAAGTCAGACGACGGGGGTGATGCCTTATATTGAAGGAAATCTCAGACATTATCCATGGTTCGAGGTAAATTTTTCTTACATTATCTGCTTTTGTAGATTAAATGCACTCTACAAACGGGGTTATGGGAATACACAATATTGAAATTTATGCAAATTCAAAACAAAATATGCAGAAATGTCATGGTTCAATGTATGGGGTCAAGATTGACGCAATTGTGCCGGCTTCCGTAACTAATGCATATCTAAATCGGTATCACTAGGTTGCCCAGAATGTCTTGTGTGTCTGTGATTTCAATATTGAATTCACATTCGTATACACCGAGTGGGAGGGCAATTTTGAAGTGTTTCCTAAAAAAAATAGAAGAAATTAATTATTTTCAATCCATTACAGTCATATATGTCTGAGATGCATGACTCGATTAGGTAAACATTATGGGTAAAATTTAAGGCCAATACACAGTAAACCCAAAATGCATGACTCATTTGGGCATTTTGTCGAGCACATGGTGCACAGTCAATACATGAAAAAAACCAACTCCCACTCGGCGTATACGAATTTGAATTTCATATCGAAAATCACATTCACACAAGAAATTATGGGCAACCCGGTGATACCGATTTAGATATGCGTTAGTTACGGAAGCCAGCACAGCTGCATCGATCATGACCCCATACATTGGAGCATGATATTTCTGCAGATTTTGTTTTAAATTTGCATAAACTCCAAAATCGTGTATTGCAAACATTACCCTGTTTGTAGAGTTCATTTAATCTACGAAATTAAATAATGTAAGAAAACTTTATCTCGAACCATGGATAATGTCTAGGATTTCCTTCACTATAAGGCATCACCCCCGTTGTCTGACTTGGTTTAATCACATGGCACGATAGGCGACATAATGCACGTATTGCTGCGTACACATGTCGATTTACGATTTCAGTCTAATGTTGAAATAGGTTAGCTACATTTTGTTGAACCACACCATGTTCAACAGTGTAGCAAAACATTCATAAGGCTTCCTCAGCGGTGACCTCTCATGACGAATCACACAAGGCCACATCTCTACGTAACTGATTGCAAAGGCCCAAAATGCATATACCTCCATTCGGAACATCTCGTAACAGTTATCAGGATGTCCATTTAAGACTGCAATGATGTACTCCCTTCCACACAAGCCAACGTTCTGTTGTGGCCCTGGCATAGAAGGTTGGACACGAGATTGTTGCTCCTCCATCATCATTTCAGAAGGCTCACCTTTTCGTGCATACCATCGTTGCAACTTCTCCATGCATCCCATTCTTCCCATCTATTTTTGTCAAAGGTATTTGATGCGTTACTACTAGAGCCCTCCTCTCTCATCTCATTCTCCTCGGTCTTTACCTCATCCTTCCACCAGCTATCATTGTCCATGCAGCACTTTTAAAAATAATTTTGACGTAAACATTAAATCTGACTTACTATATGTATTTTTAATACTAGGAATAAAAGGAATTCATATTTTTATGAACTTAGCAAGTACTTTTATTAAAACCATGCCAATATTTAAGTCTCACCAGTGGGTATCATTAACCATCATTCTCCCCCCTTCGTCTATGGAGCTGGTCTGGGAGTTTTACACGAACATTCATGACATCTCACCCGATGGTTCCTTTGACGTCAGTATCCGGAACATCCAATTCTGAGTAAGTCCGAGCATGTTAGCTGATTTGCTTAACACCCCTCGTGTTACCGAGGTCCCATATCCCTCTGACAGCACCTCTGGTCCAAGCAGCCCTGCTATCCACACACTCTTGTGTGGATATGAGGTTAGTTGGGATGGTCAGACACCACTTCCTACCAATAAGTTCTCCCCTGACTATCTACTTCTTAGTAGAGTCGTCCTCACTAATTTTTACCCAACTACCCATCATAGTGATATCGGCCTTGGCAGAGCCAATTTGCTTTATGCCCTAATCAATGACGTTCTCATCGATCTGGGAAGTCATCTTTGCAGGGTCATTCTAAAGTCTTATCAGTCCGAAAAAATTCAGACGAGATTGCCTTTTACGAGTCTTGTCACTCGCATTGTGATGTTTCACTCTGTTCCTATTCCAAAGATAAAGCCTAGAATCCCTCTTATAGCTCCTATTGGTCGTAAGACCATTTAGCTGAATCGTGCACACATTCGCCCATTCTCTTTTGATGATAAGGATCCAACACCTAGTTTGTAGCCGTCTCTTGCTAAGGCCATGAGATTCTCAGCCATCTAGCTCGACACCATCCATCCTTGCACCAGATTCGAATGAGCTAGAAATACAAATGGTACTTGATTCTTTGAGCCACATCCATACTCATCTTGGCCACATCAATAGTCGCATCGATAATCGTCTTGATCACATCGTTGCTGGTCTTGAGCACATCGATACTCAGCTTGATAGTTTGGAAGGTCATGTACATCGCATCAAGGATCATCTAGATACTCGCATTGATAGTGTGGATGCTCATGTAGATGGCTTATATACTCATCTTGAGAGCATGGATACTCGCTAGGAGAATCTGGTATATCGTTTCAATTCCCTAGTTGGTCACTTTGATATGCTCCAAAATGTTGTGCTACGACGCTTGAACAAATTTGAGGAAACTTTACTAACAAGCAATTCTAAAGATGATGGCCTTGCGGGTAACGTTGGTCACGCTATGTAACCACCTCCCCCGATGGTGGTCATTGAGCCTTGATCATTTTTTTTTTTATCTATCATAGGATACAACTGGGTAGGAGTAGGTTGTAAAGGAAAAACACGGAATTTGTTGGGGCACACATGACTCGTACTCCTTTTTATTTTATCAAACTCAAGTAATGATTTGTACTCCTTATGTGAATATTTTCTCGATGACTTCCATGCCTATCATGTCCTTCTTGTGTCTATACTTGTTCTTGCTTTTGCTTCTTCAATTCATGTGTTCGGTCTGTCATCACTATGTTTGAGGTTTGCTAGTGTACATTGCTATCTGTAGGTGTTTTTAACGAAATGTTGCTCCTCGTCATTAATGCTTTTCTTACAGGCATATATTTTTACAATTATTATTATTTTGGGATTTGAATAACATTTTAAGGGTTTCAATAAACATAATTTTGTATTATATATTGCGTGGAAAATTGAATATATGTAATGACAAGATACAAATTACTAAGCTCAGAAACATGTTAACTCAGGTTGTTGAGCTCAAAATGGCCTTTCAATACATGATCCAGAGAGTTTGCTCAAATTCGTAGCACCGCGTTTTGGAGTATATCAAAGTGGCCACCCAGGGTATCGAAACAATATACCAAACTCTCACAGTGAGTATCTATGCGCTCAAGATGAGTATATGCTTCATTTACACGAGCATCCATGCTATCAATGTGAGTATCTAGATGATCCTTGATGCCATGTACATGACCTTCCAGAATATTGAGCCGAGTATTGATGTGCTCAAGACTAGCAACGATGTGATCAAGATAACTATCAATGTGGTCAAGACTATTTGTATTCCTGGCTCATTCGAATCTGGTGCAAGGGTGGATGGTGTCGAGCTAGATGGCTATGAACATGATGGCCTAGCATGGGACGGCTGCAAGCTAGGTGCAGGATCCTCATCATCAAAAGGGAATGGGCGAATGTGCGCATGACTTTGCTGATGGTCTTATGACCAATAGGAGCCTTCAGAGGGATTCTAGGCTTTGTCTCTGTAATAGGAACAGAGTGAAACATCACAATGCGAGTGACAAGACTTGCAAAAAGCAATCTCGTCCGAATCTTGTTGGACTGATAAGACTCTAGAATGACCCAGCAAATATGACTTCCCAGATCAATGGGAACATCATTGATCAGTGCATAAAGCAAAGTGGCTCTGTCAAGGCTGATATCACTGTGATTGGCAATTGGGTAAAGGTTAGTAAGGACGACCCTACTAAGAAGGAGATAATTAGGAAAAAACTTATTGGTAGGAAGCGGTGTCCAACCATCCCAACTAACCTCACATTCACACAAGAGGGTGTGGATAACATGGTTGCTAGAACCAAAGGTGTTGGCATAGGGATATGGGGCCTCGGTAACACGAGGGCCATTAAGCAAATTAGCTAACATGCCCAAACTGACTCGGAATTGGATATTCCAGAGATTGACGTTAAAGGAACCATTGGGTGAGATGAAATGAATGTTTGAGTAAAACTCCAGGACCAACTCCACAAACGCAGAAGGGAGACCGGTGGTTAATTATAGCCATTGGCGAGACTCAAATATATGAGACAATATAGTCTTCTGAAGCTCACCTAGGGAGATCTCACTCTCAATAATGGGAGTGAGCTCGGAAAAGTTTTCAGTGTGGAGTTGTTGTGCCCGACCATTATGGAACACTGATTTGGCGGGAGCAGAAAGAGTTGTCCGGCCTTGCACCCATCGCATGGTATTTTTCTATAGGTATAATAAAGAAAATTAGACATTGAGGTAAATTAATGTGAATGACCCAATGTATAGGGTGATATTCAACAAATACTTGAAACAAACTGATTCTGTGAGTGAGTGAGAGCCTAGAACAATAGCAAAAATACGGTGTTTTTCTCCATCAATATCGAGGCTATAAACAAGTATATATAAAAATATTAGTATGATATTTATAAAATCCGACCATGTGATGTCAGTCATAAAAAGTATAAAATACAAATATTATTAATACCATCTAATAAGGGTAGATTCCCATATCACTCATATATTTTATAAATTATGTATGAATAAATATGCATTGGAAATAAAATTTTTCATTAAACTTTATAATTCCTTGGTTTCTCAAATGTCAGTTGAAAGACCAGTATAGGAGCTTAGAACGTTTATGCTCAAATGAGTAGTTTTTGAGGTGTTTCCTTTCAAAAAAATAAAAGAAAGTAGTTATTTTGAATCCAATGCATTCATATATGTCTGAGATGCATGATTCTATTGGGTAAATATTATGGGTAAAATTTAAGGCCAATACAAAACAAACCCAAAATGGATGACTCATTTGGGCATTTTGTCAAGCAATTGGTGCGCAGTCAATACATGACAAAAATATCTGATAATGCTGGATGCAAAACTTCCCAACTTGTACAAGGACAATGTACACATGCAAGAACATAAATTTCAATCCCGAAAGTGCTTGTATTTCAATGCATTTGATGAAAAACTGAAATACCCAAACTTCCCCAACCCATCAAATTACAAATCCCTAATTTCTAATAATGTGCAAAATGGAAGAGGAATTGAAGAGGATAGGCATACTGTGAGTGGAAGAGGATTTCACTACACTTCTAGGGGGAATGACGCACGTTCAAGGTGAGAAATGGAATGAAAAATGAAAGTGTGGAAAACGTACGGAGGAGGAACATGGGATGAAGGAAACAAGATTAGAAATAACCAACTCGCTCAAGCGGGTTTTAAATGCTACAAGTGAAATTATTTGTGCCTCATGCACTTGCTCGAGCAAGACCTCACTGTCTAGAGCTAACTACAAGCGAGTGCTAAATCCATTGGACATTTTACGGATTTTAATTTCCTCCAGCAATTGTTGGTACTTTTTTACTAGTAATGAAATAATATGTAAATCAATAATATAATAAAATGTGGCCATCAGCCATACGAATTTTATTAGTCATTATTCAATTTTGTTTTTATAAATTTGGAGTAATTAAATTTTGTTTTTATAGTGGGTGGAATTTTTTTTTTTTTTGTTCTAATTTTTTTACATGCATGGAGGAAAATAATGTTTGATTTATCTTCTTTATTAGTAAAGAAAATAATTATTCAATCATTACAATAATTTTCCAATCATTGGTGCGACATATACATTTTTCAACTTCTTATAAAAAATATTAAATTCATCTTAAAATCTAAACTCATTTTAGATGGGCCCCATATAACTTTCTCCACTACTCGAGTCACTACTATCTATAAAGAACTAAACTCAGCTCAACATCCAAATGTAATTTTACTCTGTAACCGCTAAGAGAGACCAAAAGACTTCATCTCACTCCAAGCTTTTGACACGCGACGTATCGGTTGGAAAAGAAGGTAAACCTTGGGCAGTGTAGAGAAAAAATGAAGAAAGAAATAGAAAAAGAAAAGATGTGTTGTAAAACATAAGGTTATCATTTCCCTTAACGGATGAGTTTAATATTTTTAGGTCTGCCTGATCACTTTTCTCTTTGAGCTACAGCATGAGTCTTTTCTCTTACCCCAGACGACGCTGAGGCATCAGGGGACGGGGTCACAGGTACGCTAGAGGCACCACACTAAGAGAGAAGCCACTTGGAAACACGAGGATGACATGAGTGACAAATATCCCTACCTACTCAATCTCGAGGACGAGATTTCTTTTAAGGGGGGAGATTTGTAACATACAGACCCCCAAATTAGGGCATTAAAATAGTTTTATTCTATTTATTTAATTTTAGTCTAATTATTATTCATTTATTAAACATTTATTATTATTTATCAAATATGATTAGTATTTTTTTAAAGGTAAATGTAGGTAATTTATCAATTTAGATTTTTGCTAAGTTTTTAATCATTAAACATTTTATTTTCGAATAGTGTTATTATTAATTGATAAATTTAGTAAAATTCAGATTGGAATGTTCCTTATTTAAATTATCAGTTTATTTCTCTTACAAAGTTTCAAATCCTACTCCGTTGACCGAGTCCCTGTCAAAGTAAACTACCGATCTTCGTATAGAGTTCTTCCACTTATTAAAACCTTAGCCTCTGACCGAGTTTCATCCTCCAGTGATTGACTTCAAGTTGAACTCATCCGACCATTCCTCCCGTCTATATATATATACCTTCTCCTTTGCAAAATTGAAAACATAACACCGTAGTCTTTCCTTGCCTCAACCCAGGTTGCACCTCAAGCCAACATTCCCTACACATACAGCCACTCCACCATCGACCACCACAGGGAACGCCAGAATCTTCCTCCCTTTCACGCTGGTTTTTCAAGTTGACATTTCACTCTCTCTCTCTCTCTCTCTCTCTCTCTCTCTTCCAGCAGCTTGTGCTGCTGGTCACCTTCCACCACTAGATCGACAGTCGCGAGATCAATCTCCTCTCTCAGTAAGCCTCTTCTCTATCGCCCACATATTTCTACGCTTCTCAGTTTTCTTCATTCCTCTAGAGGAGGCTCTATTTCTATGCAAAATACAAAGGTTTCCTTAAGGCCTTTAGCCCCAGTTAGTTATACTCATAGGTAGCTTTTTAGTATTTTAGAAATTGCCACAAAAACTTTTTAATATTTTTTACCAAAAATGACCATAATCATTTTTGGGATGGGCTCACTCGCATGGGCCTTGTTTTAATTGGGTTATTTAAGTCAGCCACCTCTTATTTTAATTATTTAGTTGGGCTTAATTAATATTATACAGATTTATGATGCTTTAGGTCCACGAAAGATTTAACTCTTTTAGAATTTAAAATGAGAAGACTAGATTATTAGGAAAAACAGGTCACTTAGTAGTTCAGAGCTAAATTTCTAAATATGTATTTAATTAGAAATTTACATAAGTCGCATATTTTATAGGTATTCAGTTTCGATCCAGAAATATTGGATTTAGCGCTACAAGGTAAGTAGCTTGACCATAAATTAGAATTAATATATGTTAGCGAGTTATATATATTATTATTAAAGCCAGTTTCTTTCAAAGCCAGTGTTTACGTACCACGCATGTTAAGATATTTACAAGCACAACATTCATCATGTTTCATTCCGCATATTATAGTTATGTATGTATTATGCATCTCATACATCTCATGTTGCATAAATCACGTAGCTATATTAAGTTCAAGTGCAAGATAATATCATATCAATATAACCAGATGGTCATTCAGATGCATGGTACCAATGCAATTTCAAGGTGGGCATGCAAACCACGGACTCAAGCGTGGTCCACCGTAGTACGCCAGAGTACTGCACTGTCGGCTTCCTTTAGTTTCAACAATGCTACAGACAACCGTCGGGTTACAACTGTTGGGTAACCAGCTGACGTGGCGTAATTAGCCGATATATTTATTAAGAAAAAAAGCAGACGAAATAGGAAGGAAGAATTTGGATTTTCATTTCACACACACAGAGAGAAAACTGAAAAACCAATCTCATTTTCTTTCTGCATTTTCATCGTCTTTGGGTCTCCCGTGTGTGAATCATAGCTTTGTTTCCTCATTGCGTCGTCTCTATGTCTATCTTTGTTTGAAAGTTTACGCATTTTTTTTGTGGTCCATCTCTGTTCGACCAGTTTGACAGAGAAGAATGTTGATTCAGTCGTGAGCGTGAAGAATTGGTAGATCGATCTTGTCATTTTTGCAGCTTTGTGTTGTCTCCGTGGCTAGCTTCAAGAAATATCCAAATGATCAACTTACCAATATGGATTATCGATACTCATCATTTCGTAGCTTCGTGTTGTCTCCGTGTTTTTGGTCAGGTATTGATGGTTTTGGGTCCCGATTTGAAAACCCACTTGCTGTTGAGTTTATATTTGGTTGTATTTGGGCATTTGAAGGGGAGATTTGTGTATGGAATTGGTTGTTGAGGTTATATTTTAGTTGTTCTTTTATCAACTTTCTTGGGGGTGAAGTGTGTGGATTGGCTTAATTGGATGTTGAGTTGCCGAGTTGGTCGTGGTTGGAAGTCTGAGAAATTGTGGTCTAATTGTGGGCTTTGGCATTAGGTTCAGGATCAAGATGTTGGCATCTGTTACTTCTATACATGCTTGAAATTTAACATGGGTGCCACAAAGTCCCTAAATCTATAATTGATTGCTAGTTAATGATTTGTTTCTGAAATTTAATAACATGGGTTGTTATACTGCCAATATATATAGCTCTCCTTCGGATTGTCAGCATGAAAAAATGAGAACACTCATCTCCGCTTACACCATCTAGCTCAAATACTCCAACTGCTCCAAACCTTTCAAATTACATGCACAGTTGGCATGGACTAGTGCCTGCATGGTCATCGGCTTTTATGCCATATCCAGATGGCAACCAATATCCAAGCTACATTCAGGTGGTGATGCAACTTTGATCGTGTATTTTTTTATAACTTTATATTTTTCTGGAAGTTTAATTGTTTTTATTTTTGTGCTTTAAGCAGAATGTTGGTTACCATTTTCAGTATGGGATGGGACCTCCGATTCCTCTCATCACTACAAGTTCTGCAACGAGCTTAAGAGTTTGTACAGAGAATACACCCGATTATAAGAAAACTGAAGCGCCATGTACTTCCTCTAGAGTCAATGAGGAAAGTAAAGAGGATGGCAGTGCCAAGACACCTGAGTGTGTCCAAGTAGATGGTGGTGATGAAATAGAGGTTCCAAAGTCGGGGATGGAATTTAATTCTTTTAAAGAATTATTGAGTATTGTAAACAATATGATAAGAAATTCGAGTTTGGGTGATGACAAAAAGGAGTGAGAAGGTAGACGATGGGACTATTAGATATGTCACCTTGCTTGTGCCCGTGGTGGGAAGGCCCGAAATAAATCATTGAATGTTGTCGAACCACATCCAACAGGAAAGACAGAATGCAAGGCAAAGATTAATGCCTTAGAAGTTGAGGGAAAGGTGCGGTTGACAACAGTTTATAATATCCATAATCACGCCTCAGTCCATAGAAATCCTGTTTCTTTCGTTGTAATAGAGAAGTTAGCAAGACCATAAAAAGAGTCCTAGATACAAATGACTTGGATGGCATCCGAATGAATAAGAGCTTTGGCAGTCTTGTTGTTGGCATGGGTGGATTCGAGAATCTCTCGTTTTTGGAAAAAGATTGTCGTAATTACATCGACAAGGGAAGACATCTGCGACTTGGGAAATGTGGCGTTGGAGCGCTTTGAGAGTATGTTTTAAGGATGCAGTACAAAAATCCTGGGTTATTTACATTGATGGATTTAGATGATGACGGGAGGTTAAAGAATTTCTTCTAGGCAGACTCCCGTAGTAGGGTAGCATATCAGGTTTTTGGTGATGCGGTCACATTTGACACCACATATTTGAGGAATAGATATAATATGCCCTTTGCACCATTTGTTGCATAATATTTGACGAATAGATATGTCTTCTGGACAGAACCCCGTAGATGGTTGCATAATATTCTGGTGTCCAATGTGTATTGAATGTAATTCATGGAAACGCAAACAGAATACGTTTTGTTGTGTATTGGATGTATTGAATGTAATATTCTGATGGGATCTTTTTGGATGTTGAAATGTTTGATGGAAATATGTGGAAATATTCTGATGGAAATAGTTTGAATGTAGTATTCTGAATGTGGAAAGATGTGGACAAATGGATCTTGAAAGGCTTAAAGACCTTGCTCATGTTATGGAAGGCAGAAGCTTGTCTTGCTCATGTAATATTCTGATGGATAGCTTTCTGATGTAATTATTTGTATTTTTTTAGCCAATAACATTATGATGGATAGCTTTATGATTCAAGCAGCCATGATTTCAAGAGTTTCAAATTTTTGTTAGGCATTCCAAGGGTTCAACATGAATCACATTGATTTTTGCACAGGTTCTGATAATTTACAAAAAAATAAAAATAAAAGAAACAAGAGTCACATTGATTTTGATTTTTGCACAAGTTCTTGATAATTTTCTTGATAATTTTCAAAATTAAAAAAAAAACATGAGTCAAATTGATTTTTGCACGGGTTCCTAATAATGTACACAAAAATGGAACATGACACATTGATCTTTGCACAGGTTCCTGATAATTTACAAAAAAAAAAAAAGGAACATGAAAAACTGATTTTTGCACAAGTTCATGGTTCCAGACATGAATTTACAAACCAAGACACAACAACTACAAAAGCCCAATAAAGAGTTTCAAAATCACTTAGATACTACTAAGCAACATGACACAACAACTACAAAGCCTAATACAATCGGAGTAGTGTGCATGAACGCCTTATTTCAACTTGTTGGTCCAGAAGCACCATCTCTCTCTTCTCAATCTCATCAGCCCTCTTACGGAATTCAATCTCCCTTGTAACAGCCCACTAGAAATTCATTGGTGGAATTTCTATTGACTTTAGGAATCTCGTAAAAACCCCATAAGCTTTTACGAATCGACCAATCGCATAGGTTTTAGTCTGTCAACCTAGTCAGTGTTATCACTCACTATGGTGCTAGAAATATGAGTTTTATTTATTTGTGGTGGTTAGAAGTGTCAGAATGCATTATGGTCTACGCCATTAGAGTCAGTGGATTATTTAGAATTGTATGGCGCAATAGCTTATTTTCATAATTCCGGACGAAATGTCTGTTGGAAATTGTAAAATTATTTTTAGGAGCACTTCGAGGTTGAATTTCTGTAAAAGATTTTCACTGTAATTTAATATGAATATTTAGAAATTTTTAGTGTTAAGTTTATGATTCACATTTTTGAATTGAATAGTAACCTCGATAAGCACACCAATTGCAGTGTTTCAAAATCACAGTGTGGAATGTCCAAATTAGATTAGAAAAATTTTATTTGGACACTTGGCAAGATCTTAGCCACACTTAGTGAATAATATTAGACACTTGGCACCATGAGGAGCATTTGATGGATTTGAAGGAATCAAGCTGTGAAATCATGTCACTTAAGCAAAACTTTGTTTCATCTGCTCAACCAAATTGTGCCAGATCAAAGAGGGCTTCAATCCTAGTAAAACCCTAAATGGTGGGAGTCCAATTGAAAGCCCAAAAACATGGTTGAAATCGGAACCCTAAACGGTTTCCCCAAAACCCTAATGTTGGCCTCTAAACCTTTTCTAATCTGATTTCTAGTATTGTGTTTAATCATTTGATTGGTAAAATGTTGTTTATACCCCAGAAAGGTCATTCTGGGCGATAAACTGGAGAGTGTGTTATATTTTGGAGTTTTTGACCAAGCTAATGAATATATCTTGGCCCGAAATTTTTATGGAGTACTGTTAACGTGTGTATATGATTATTGGTGGAGGATTTGTTGCATGATTAAAAGTTTTGGTGAAATATTTTCTTAGGTCTAGAAACTTAGAAACTGGAAAAGGAAAAACAGTTTCTGTTTTGAGAAAGTTTAAATCTTTTATGGTCTAATCTTATTCCAATGGCTTTGATATTTTTATTGGAAGATCCTAAGCCTCTTATATACATGTTAGAATGTTATTTTGAAGATATTTGATGTTAGTTTCGAAGATAGGAAATTTTATGCAAGGAGATATTCTATTAGGCCGAAGTGATGATGTTCTTGGCTAAATTTATGTTTTGGTTGATGTTTAGCCATGTGATTTTGAGTTTGATGCTTGGATCTGTTTTAGGACACCTTTTTAAACCATGTAATGTTTTGGTTTGAAGATCACATCTTTATAAGTCATGGATCAAGAGGTTGATCAAAACAAGTTAGAAACAAAAATCTGTTTTGAACTTAGAAGAGAAACCAAAAAGTTCAAGTATGGTTTTAGTGATTTTGATGACTTTTGTTCATGATTCAAAACATGATTATTCTTAGGAATATGTTATGAGTATAGTAGAAGAAATATTTTGGCTTAATCATGAGTTTTGAAATTTGAAGGAATTACAACAAAAATCAAAGAAAATAACCTTTGTAAGTTTCGGCCCCATAGAGTTTTAATGGTTGGGTTTAGTTTTAAATTTTTCTGAATTGATATTTGAGCTTAGAACAAAATTTACATAAGGTATGTATATTTTGGTGATTTTTGGAGTTAGGATGCAAAATCCTTAAGTTAGGGGTAAAATGGTCATTTTCCCACATGTAGAGGGTAAAATGGTAATTTTACTCTAAGTTGATATTTCTCCATATTCCTAATTGTTAGTGATTAAATTCTAATTTTTAGAAATCACTACTTTCAGTTTCTCGTGATCGCACTTGAGTTTTGTCTCGAAGCGCGAAGATCGAGGTAAGTTAACTTTTAACTTACTATCAGTTTAATGTGTATGAGTGATAAGCAAGGGAACTAAAGTCTATGTAAGCATGTTATCATATGTACCATGTCAAGTCATTACATAATTATCTATTACATAGAATTTATTCTGTCATGAATTATTCATCTGTTACACAAGATATTCTGTCACGTATTGTTATACATTGCAAGTATGTCATGTTAAGTTTAGTATGCCATATGTTACATGTATTTCATATCACGTAATATTCACTGTCACATGTTACGCTATGTTAAGAAATGTTGTCTGTTACATGGTATGCTATGTTACGAAATGTTGCCTGTTACATGTATGCCATGTTATGGTATGTTGTCTATTACATTTATGTCTCAAAGTACGTCATGTCTGTCGTCTTACGTTCATGTCACGTTATGCTACGTCAGGACTTCTGTCTTTTATGTTACGTTCATGTTACGTCACGTTACGAAATGACATGTATGCCAGTTAAGTTATTCATGCCAATCACGACCCTAAGCGCTAGGATGGGGTAATATCCTAGTGGAACTCCTTTGTTCACGCTGGAGTGTCTAAATAGGTGTGAAATTCCCTGGGTTGACGAAGTATAGTCAACAGGTTGCGAATGGGGCCTAATTAGCTAGTCACCGGAGCGCGCCAAGCACTAACGTCGATGGTGCCACTCTTTATGTTACGTGTGTCCACAGCAAGTGTGGCACAAACAAATAAGTCATGGGGCCACAACAACTGTGGAGCATGAAGTATGGGGCCACACCAACTGTGGAGCATACACTACGTGAGACACAGCAATTGTGACACGTAGAATATGTGGGGCCACAACACCTGTGGAGTACGTATTAACGCACTCACAGCTGGTATAGAAACCTGTGATGTGATGCGGTAATCAGCAGGGACACACGGCTCAAGGGGACCTGTGTAGCACCCATATGGTCACTTTAATGATTAAGTCTATTGAATAAGATTCCAAGTTCAAGTCATGTTTCATCTTATGTTATGTTCAAGTTTACGTTCATGCAATCATGGTAATCCCATGAGACAAGAATATCTTTTAAGTTCATGTTATGTTATGTTCACGTTCACATTATGTTCCAAGTTCACATTTATGTTATGTCATGCTCAGGTTTATGTTATGTTCATGTTCATGTTCAAATTATGCATGTTCACGTTCATGCTATGTTTCAAGTCCATGTTATGTTTTAAGGTCACGCTCATGCTATGTTTCAAGTCCATGTTATGTTTTAAGTTCACGTATATGTCATGTCACATCAAGTTAAGTTTAAGTTCCCGTTCAAGTTATGTCAGCTCATGCCATGTTATGTCAAGTTACGTTATGCTTATTATTTCATGCCATGTTATGCCAGGATATGTTATGTTTTCTATTGATTTGATTATGCATTCATACTTTTACTGTCATGCATGCATCATTAACCTGTGTGGAAGTTTCCAGTTAACTTGCTGAGATTTGTAATCAAATCTCATTGTGGTAGTCCCAACTACCATTCCCCCTGAATGGTAGATCTTATTACAGGATCTGAAGGAGAATCGAGAATCGACCAACTGGAAACAGTCGACTAAGCGACAATGCGACGTAGGTGTTAGTACAGTAGTTACCTCAAATTACTACTTGTATTTGTGGAATTCAATCTCAAGCACTCTTTTGATCACAATCATTTTGGACTAGTGTTGTGATATCTGTTTTTAAGTATGTCATTATGTATGAAGTATGTTTTAAGTATTTGGGATATTTCAGTTTGGTGCATAGTATTGCTAAAGAAAAAAATTATCCGCTGCGAATATTGCATAATGCTAGATGCATGTTAGGAATATTGCATCTTATATGTCATGAACGTGGGCAGGTAACCTTGTGTTGCATGTCTCGACGCTTCAAATGTCTATCCAATCCCAAGCGGAATTTGGAGGCGTCACATCCCTCTTCTCAATATCGCGGACTCTCTTCTCAACCTCTTTCGCCTTCCTTAACAGTTCATTTTTTCTTTCTTGTAGATCCAGCTCTATGTATTGATCACTATCTGCCCATTTGAAATACTTGCAGTATGGTAATCTCTTATATTTAGAAACATATATAAAAAATGTTAGATGTACATAATATTAATCAATTTATTAAACATATTACATTACAAGTCATGTAGTTACCTTTGTGTTGTACTTTGGACACCTTAAGAAGGGTCCTCCTGAATTTCTTACAGTATTTGAATATCTCAGTGTGACTTGAGCGTCACAGAAGCAAAATAGTTGACCCAAATTAAGTTTAGCAAAGGATGAAGAAGTCATTAATGACGATGATGACATCTGGATGAAAGATCACATAAATGTGCAAGTAAGTACTGTTTGGAAGGCTTGAATGAGGCACAAATTTTAAAGGCACTTGAAGACCTCGTGAGGCATCTCTTAAAGCCTAATGGTGATGCCATTGATATATATATATATAGACACTCATATATATATATATATATATATATATATATTAGAAAAGTTTCTAAGCTCAGTTAGTAGTAGGCCATGGGGACAGCACTGAAAACTAAAAAAGGAGGCCAATATAAATTTCAAAGTGCTTTATCCTGATCTAGAATGTTGCACTAGTGGCCACCATTTCTTTTATTTTTAAAAAATATTAGGGAAAACTCAAATACATGTCACTTTTTTGGTCACAAAAGAAAGACATTATTTATTACATTGCCATCGAATTGATGTCTCTTTTAGAGGAAAGGAAGTGCTGGTGATTTTATGCAATATTAATTGGTCCAGTTGCGATGCATGCAAATGCACCGTATATGCCAACAAACTTCATATATAGACCAACAAGTACTGATACTAACTTACATTCCAATGATTGGCCTCATTGAAAACTTAGAGATCCTAGGACCCAATATTCATTATAGCTAGACCAAAATATTGTTAAAGCTACCAATAGTGTAGGCTTATATATAAAGCAAGCATTGCCCCCAACTATATATATATTTATATATATTATAATATGATGATCATAATCACGGCCTTCATGGTGCATAATATAATATAATACATAGGAAGGATAATTAATTGAGTCTGGATCGCTTGAATAACTAATGTATGCAATTGGTGGTTAACTTAAGATAGCTAGCAATTAGTAATTAAGAACGAAAAGTTTACTCTTCAAAGGAGGGTAGGACAGAGCTGAAAAATGAGTCCAATATAAATTCTGAAGTGCTTTATCCTAAGTTTACTCTTCAAAGTTTATGATTTCATGAATGCCAAGTGGATCCCTAGGGCAAATCAACTTTTCTCCTAAAGTTATTATATTGGTATAGACATATATGTCTCCGACTAGGCACTAACTACGGTACCATATATATTCTGATAAAATTCTGAACCCTAAACCATGCCGCATACTACTAAAGATGCAGTGAGCATTCTTTGATATTTTTTTATACAATTTTACATCTGTTTTCATTGGTATGTGACAAGAATGTTTTGACTAGGATGGAGTAGAAGGTAAAATAAACAGGAACCAATACCCCTGCATCTAACACCCCTGTAAATAGTAACAAAAGTTACAAATCACTGATGTTTCTAGGAAAGAGAAAGAAGTTGCCAGTAGCTTGCCAATTGTTTAGTAGATTCAACAGCTAGCTCCTGTCTTAATTCACAGATCACAACAAAAAAATACAGAATTTTCAGCATTCGATATGCACCGGTAACTGCCTCAAAAAATGCCGCTAATTAATTAGCGGCGGTTTTTTGCTGGCATAACCAACCGCTAGTAGTGGGTCTTCAGTATTTGTCCATTCCGGCATTTTTGCAAACGCCGGTAATTGAACATTTCATTAGCGGCGTTTGTATACAATTTAGCGGCATTTATTTAAACGTCGCCAACTTTTCTAAATTAATGGCATTTATTGATATGCTGCCATTAGTTCGTTGCCATCCCATTGCATAAAATAGCGGCATTACAATAAACGCCGCTGCTAGTACATTGCCGGCACATCATATAAATTGGTGGGATTTATGTAAATGCCACCAATAGTACGTTGGCAATACATTGAATAAATTAACGACGTTTATCTAAACGTCGCTATTAATACAAATAGTGGCATTACAATAAACGCTGCTGCTAGTATAGTGCTGACGCATCATATAAATTGGTGGCATTTATTTAAACGCCACTAATACTACGTTGGCGACACATTGAATAAATTAACGGCATTTAGTTAAATGCCGCCACTAATTCAAATAGCGGCGTTACCATAAACGCCGCAACTAGTACGGTGTCAGCGTATCATATAAATTGGCGGCATTTATTTAAACGCCATTAATAGTACATTGTGAGGTATTTATTAAATTAACGGCATTAATATAAACGCCGCCACTAATTAAAATAGCGGCGTTATCATAAATGCCGCTACTATTACATTGCCGATGCATCTTATAAATTAGGAACATTTTTTAAATACCACTAATAGTACGTTAGCGACACATTGAATAAATTAACGACATTTATATAAACGCCGCCACGAGTACATTGCCACCGCAATCCATAAGTTAATGGCGTAATGTAAACGCCTCCACTAATTCGTTGTCCGCACATTGCATTAATTAACATCGTTTAGGACGCACCAATAATATGATATACCACAATAAAAAAAAAAATAATATATAAATTAATAATAAATATGATATAATGGATCATTATTCATATAATAAAAAAAATTACAAATCAAATCACATCAAAGTGATTTAATAACTATTTATAAAATCATTACATGTGAAAAATTCCTAAACATCTCAACTCACAAAACATTTTGAAACTCTGTTACAGATAGATTAGCCAAACAGAATTTGTACAGATTTCCATAGTTCATTTCTTAGCTGCCTCTCGTAAAAGTTTACTTCATCTCTTCTTTTCACAAACAATGCAGAGAAGTGCTTCTAGTACCATAACATCCCTATGCCTACGAGAGACATCAGAAATTGACAGATCGTAATAGATGGAAAGTGGAAAAAAGTTAAACAAAATAAGGATAAATGATTGATCTTTTTTTTCCCTTTTCCAAACATATATATATTTGCTCTAATTAATTCAATATGTTAATTAGATCCAACCAACCCAGTTCCTTTTGTCAAAAATAATGTAAGACATATGCTCAGAACACAAAAAAAATAATTATGGGGTACTGGCTAGTTATATAAAATATATTTCTTTCTACATTTCCCCACTTTCTGCATTTCTTCATGTCAATGTGTATGGGGTACTGGCAAGTTATATAAAATATTTAACTTTGTCAATGTGTATGCAATACTACATAGCTTGAAACAGAGTAGTTTGTTCTACATTTTAAAGGAAGATCAGATCACATGCCTGTCAATTAATTAGGTCGCAGCTGCAAAGTGGGAAAAAAAATTAAACTTGAGATCAGGATTTCTGATCCTCCAATGCATGCAGTCCCACAGAAACCTAGTTCAACAAGCTACATCAACAAATAAGCATAAACATGAAGAAGCAAAGCTTGATGAAGAGCATGGACGGATGAAAAATGAGAGGAGGTACCGCGTCTTCCTAACAGCAAAGTCATGAGAGCAGGACCAAACAGGGGTTGTGCGACGGAGACTCTCCATGAGAGCAGCTACGAAGCGGCAGCAAGGTGGTTGGGAGGCGGCAGTGTACTGTGGAAGCAGGGAGAAATATTGTGATGAGAGAGAGAGAGAGAGAGAGAGAGAGAGAGAGAATGTAGAGAAAAAGCATGATTTGAGGGGGTTTACTCATAAAACGGGGTGGGATCGGAGTTGCGGACATTGGTGCTGAACAACGATAAACTAGGCGGTGGAGGCTTGTTTTCTGCCTCACAGCATGTTCTGTTGCTGCTTGCAGTGGCGTCGTGGCCCAACTGCACCAAGACATGGCCCTCGGCTTGGAGATAATGCTCTATTCTTCTCGCTTAAAATAGAGGCTGCTGCAGGATCGGTACTTATATATATACAGGTGGTTGCTGGTTCTTGGCGTACTCTCACATGTGGCTTTCAATGCAGATTTCCAAGAGCAGAGGGTGGCAGCGTTGTTGGTTGGAGGGACTTCCGTTGTGCATGAGAGGACTCGGCTGCATTGGGTGGTGGTCATACGCGGCTCATGTGATCTGTCCTAGCTGATCATTTCATGATGCAGTGGCGCATGGAGTAACGGCGTGAAGTGGAGGCTGATCTAGGCGTTGCTTAGTGGTTCTTTGGTTCAGGATGGCAGTGGCGTGGAGAAGCTGTGGTAGTGGCTGGTCTTGTCTGGTTCTCCTAAATTGAAGGTTGACGTGTGCATGGGCATGCTGGCATCTCGTTGGTTGATGGCGTGGGCGGGGCTGAATCTCGTTGGTTGATACTCATGATCAGAAACTCTGGAATTGAGGGAATAAAGGCGCTAATTCATATACTATAACTTGCAGCGTAGCCCGTAGAGGGAAATTTAAATTTCATGAAAAATTGAGGCAGCACGCCAACTTAAATTTTCATTAGTTTTCATTAGTTCATTTGGAAAGTGCGGAACCACGTTTAGGGCCCCAAAAAATTTTATGTATAATTCAATATATTTAGAAATGTCTCTCTCTAATTTGTTTTCTTATAGTTCTTAAATTTTGTATAATTTCTATATAATATCTATTTTCAGATATGTGATCCCATCAAAATTAAATTAAAATTAATAAGAGAAATAATAAACTTGTTAATTTCTATTTATTTTACATAAATATGTCATATAGTAAATATAATCGGCCCCTCTTCAAAAAAATTGTTGGTTCCGCCACTTTTTTTCTAATTTGTTGACTAATATTATGTATATACGCCTCTTTCTTTTTAATTTGTTTACTAATATTAAGCTTGACCAGTACTCTTTGATCCAAATATTCCAATCCTCTCTGTAATTGAAATGCTAATATAATATTTTTTGTATTATACATAATTATATTATATAATAATATTTTATTATATATATTATATATAAGATAATGTTATTATAATTTTATGTTAATATAAAATATATATAATAAGGTTATTATAATCTTAAACATGAATATTTATTTGATTATATGCTTTAAATAAAATATATATTAATAACATTTTATGGCTTAATAAATTCTCAATATATTAATCCTTTTGATAATTATATTAGTAAATTAGTAATACTAATATACATTAGTATATAATGTATATTAATTTCAATTTATACTTTATGGTCTTATACTGACACTTTATTACTATTAGCAATATACTTTAAGTCTATATATAAATTATTATATAAATCACTATAGTATTAGTATAACTAATACTACATCACTTATGATACTATTAACTATGTATAGTGATATAGTAATATTAATGCTATTAATGATATAAACATATATACTATCAACACAAACTCTTCAACACCGTTTTATATTGCCAATGAAATTGTGGCCGCCTAACCAAAATACAAGGCTACCGCGTGTAGATTGAATGATCAAGAAATTGCTTAAGATCTTGGACAACAAATATATAGAACTTGACCATTAGATCTTAAACAAACTCTTTAACTCCTGGTTTTAAATAATAGGTTAATGTAGTTAGACTAATGCCGGAACAGACCTTGAAATAACACGGATATTATATACAACTTGACCACTAAACCTTAAAATAACTTTAGATTCAAGCTATTATAATGTATGAAATGTAATTCAAGCAAATTTACTAGAATCATTTATTTGTTCAAAACTAAATTAACCAAGCCTTTTATTAGGACATAAACCCTTAAAATAAAGCCCACTAAGCTCTACTTATAGAAATAAAGAAGATCCTTAAATTTTCCCTAAGTAAAAATTTATTAATATGTAGACCTAACTTTTGAATTTGAAGCCTCTAGGCCTGGCAAAGTGTCATTGTAGGTTGGCGTGAGGCTGCCAATTAAGTGTTACTTCTATTTTCTTCTTTGGTTTCTACCAAACTCTCTTCTTCTTCTTCTTCTTAATTCTTTTCATTTCTTCCCATGTAGCATTCCTCAGTGGCACTTATGTTTCATTATTCTTTTTTTTTCTTTTTTCCACGTTGCATTAATAGTAGTAATTATTAAATAATATATCTTTATCAGTTTTAGACTTCAATTTTGTTGTGATTTGAATTTTTTTTCAAATTTAAAGAAAAATAAGACTAAATTTTTAGCTGCCTGTCGTCTAGGGACTCTCATCAGTGTTGTTTGGATATAAATATTAAGTTAAATTTTTTAAGATGCTAAAGATATAATATATATCCTTCACGTGGGCATATATATATATATATATATATATATATATCAGTACGTATAACGTGGGCATATAACGTTTTATCTTCCCAATGTTTTATCTTCCTAGTGTTTTCAAAACTCCAACAATACTAGGGTTGCCGAATGTTTTAACCAAACACAGAGCATCGTGCCGCGCATATACGTATGTTCCCACATAACAACGCCTCTGATCACTCCATAGCAGGGCAAACGAAGGTCGTTCCTCCACCGATAGACGTCGGTTTCCTTTGTTTTGGACCCTCAAAACAGAGCAAGAAATAGCAGTGCAAACCGAGAGTTTTCCACGGATCAAACACCCACCATACGTAAGTCTCCCGTTAAACTAATCTCCATGAATTTACTATTCACGTTATACTGATCTCTATATATATACTCTATGTTTCTGCTTCTCTAAGTATTTACTCTATGAATCTGCCCCTCTATGTATTTACTCTATGAATCTACCCCTCTATGTATTTACTCCATAATTTATTGAAATCCTGCTAGCTTTGAATGGGATAACGACCCAGTAGAACAGAGATTGACTATAAATAGGACTCTCCCACACCGAATTGGATTCAAAAGACACCAACACCTGAATGAAGTTTGACTCCAAATAACCATCAAACAAACTACTGTATATGAAGACACCTACTAAATCTATACATGCTCATGCAATATCATATCTCATCTCCAAACATAACCATTATACTCTTAATTGGAAACAAAAGATGGCATCAATCCAACTATTTAACAAAAACCGTTTAACTTCTATTGATGGAAAACAAACAATGCTCTCAGACCAACCTTGGTGACCAACGAATTTAACTAAAAAGGGAAGTGGTAAGAACATGTTTGATGCATGTATGATTCACAATGCTTGAGAGAGAGGGATTAGGGCCAAAGTTTCCTTTGACTTCTGCATTCTACGGAATGAATACAAGAATATCAAATAATTCCTTGTAAACTGATCTCAATAATTCCTTAATCAATCATAACATGGAAAACAAGACAACACATCATATATTTTAATCACCAACAGCTACATTAAAAAAAAAAAAAAGATGACATGTAACCACTCAGACATCAAGCCTCATAATATATAGGGAATAATATTTCAGAAGATCCAATTATCCCTACAATCAATAGATATTTTGTAATTTAATTTTCTGGTATGCTTTGTGTAATTTAATTTTGTGAAGTGTACTTTTTACAAACACGTGTTGTAAAAAATAAAGTCTATATATTGTACTGGCATACATTGGAAATGTACGTGAGGAAATATTCTGAATCAAATGGGATTATTCAAGAGCAAAATATTCTTTAAGAACTTTTTACAAACACTTGTTGTGCATTGAAAGTGTATGTGAGGAAATATTCTGAATCAAATGGGATTAATCGAAAGCTTTTGTTATCAGAATGAGTGTTAAAATATAGATGCTCTTTGTAGCCAATGATTGCAGGGACCAAATTAATGTGACAAGGCTACTTTTATTATTATTTTTTTAAAACGTATTAAGGTGATAAGGACAAATGAATAGATTTAAATCAAAAAAAGAAAAAACTATATAGGTGGTCATTTGAAGGGGAAACTTTATAGGACTGCTATTAGACTAACTATGTTTCACATATCACATATTATAAGTTTGGGGTTTTATATTTATGCTATCGAAACCTTCATGGGCCGTGACATAGTTGCTATTGATACTTATATTTATGCTTTATTTTGCTTTACTTTCCGAAGTTCAATATTATTTTCCATACCATGTTTTAAGTTATTGATGATCTTGATGATCTTGCATTCTCATTCAATTCTATTTTCATATTTCAAATATAGTTAAGTTATGGATAAAAGTTGGATGAAAAAACCTCGACATACAAAAGAGTATGTCGATGGTGTTAATGAGTTTTTGAAGTTTGCATGTAAGAATTGTCCTACAGATTCGTCGATTTGTTGCCCATGTAGAAAATGTGGATTGCGTATGATGTTCATGCCCAACATGGTATATGATCATTTGATTAGCTATGGAATTTCTCAAGGTTACACCATTTGGCATGCTCATGGGGAGAGAAAAGGGGAGGCATCTTACCATGCTATTGGTGCCCAAAACAATAATGAGCAAATAAATGAAGGCTCCAGTGGGATGACAACCATGTTACATGACGTTTTTCCAATGTTTGATCCTGAAATAGTCAAAGGTACTGGGCCTGAAATATGTGTAGAAGCTGGAGAAACTGGAGTGCAATATGAAAATCTACAAGATTCAAATGAGAGAGTTAATAAATTTTACAATATGTTGAAAGATGCTGATGAGCCATTATATGAAGGGTGCACAAAACATACTAAGTTTAGTGTTATCGTACGTCTCTGGAATATGAAGCGTTTGGGTGGATTGAGTAATAGCATATTTACAGAATTGCTTGAATTTGTGAATGAGTTGCTCCCACCAGGAGCATCATTGCCTAAAAATACATACGATGCGAAGAAGTACATGAATGAGTTAGGGCTTGGATATGAGAAGATCTTAGTATGTCCCAATGGTTGTATGTTATTTTGGAAGCACAATGAGAATCTGGAAACATGCGTGGTATGTGGAGCGTCAAAGTGGAAGCAAAAAGAATCTATAGATGAAAGGTCTAAAACAGGTAAAAGAAGTCCAGCGAAAATATTATGGTGGTTTTCATTAAAACCAAGGTTGCAAAGGCTTTTTATGTCATCGAAGACTTCTTCACAAATGAAATGGCATGCTATAGGCCGCACAAATGATGGGGTACTAAGACATCCAGTAGATGGTTTGGCTTGGAAGACGTTTGATTCACAACATGATGAGTTTGCCTCTGACTCCCGCAATGTTAGGCTTGGTTTATCTGCAGATGGCTTTAATCCTTTTGGTAACATGAGCATTTTCTATAGTATCTAGCCAGTTATGTTGGTACCTTACAATTTACCTCCTTGGATGTGCATGAAACGATCAATTTTCATGCTATCGTTGATTATACCGGGACCGTCATCACCTTCAATGAATATAGATGTATACTTAGAGCCTCTAATATCATAATTAAAGAAATTATGAGAGGTTGGAGCACCAACCTATGATGTTTGCTCTAGAGAGATGTTTACAATGCATGCGGCTTTAATGTGGACGATAAATGATTTTCTTGCATATGGTGATTTGTCTGGATGGAGTACAAAAGGTCGTTTAGCATGTCCTTGTTGTATAGGTAATACACGATCTAGATGGCTAAAACATGGAAAAAAAAATTTCCTACATGGGGCATAGACGACTCTTGCCAAAAAATCATAGGTGGAGAATGATGGCAAGGACATTTGATGGTACACAAGAAATTGATCCTCCACCAACTATGCCAACACCTGATGAAATTTTGGAACAATTAGATGATGAAAGATGCAATGCTAGAACAAATCGTAAAAGAAATAGAGTTGTGGGGTCCACTACCGTTAAGGAACACTCATGGAAGAAACGTAGTATTGCGATGCACAATGAAACAAATGTGGTGGATAATATTGTTGGCACACTGTTAAATATTGATATGAAATCGAAAGATGGCATACAAGCACGCCTTGACTTAAAAGAGATGGGTTTATGACCACAACTTCATCCAGTTATCACAGCTGCAAACAGAACATATTTGCCTCCAGCTATTTTCACAATGAGTAACCAAGAGAAAGAAAACTTGTTGAAGGTTATAAAAAATGTATAAGTACCAGATGGTTATTCTTCAAATGTTTCATGTTGTGTCAAGCTTCAACACCGTACTATAGTGGGCATGAAGAGTCATGATAACCATATACTGATGCAACAACTCCTGCCAATTGCATTATGTGGGTCATTACCTAAGAAAGTAATAGAACCCTTAATTGAGCTATCTGGATTCTTCAGGGGAATTTGTTCGAAAACGATGCGGCTTGAAGATTTGGACCAATTGGAATCTTGAATACCCTACATATTGTGCCGATTAGAAAAGATATTTCCGCCATCATTTTTCACAGTTATGGTACACTTGATTATACATTTAGTTGCAGAATGTAAACTAGGAGGACCCGTGCATTATCGATGGATGTATCCCGTTGAAAGGTATGCTATAGTTATTGAATTAAAAACACATAAATCTATTAAAGTAAAAAATATTTTTTAAAAAATAGTAAAAGGCATCTCATGATTTTTGTTGTAGATACCTACACCGACTTAAGTTTCATGTGCGTAACAAAACTGCTCCAGAAAGTTCCATTGCTGAAGGATATTTGCTGGAGGAATTATTGACGTTTTGTTCTTATTATTTAGAATCTGATCAAACGGTTTTCAATAGACAATCTATAAACCTGGATGATTCTAAACGGAAAGTTATTGACGTTCGCCTCGATTTTACGGCATGGAGTCAAGCACATCGCTATATTCTCTTCAACTCTAATGATTTCACTCCATTCCGCATGTGAGTTGCAATGCTTAATACGTACGAATTAAATTATATTTCATTGATATTTGTGTAATTATAACAGACATTTGTGATGTCGTGAACATATGTAGAATGCACTTGGAAAATATTGAGGAATACAATTGATGAGAGGCATGCATCAAATGACGAACTACAGAAGAGGCACCAAGATCAATTTTATAATTGGTTTCAAGACTATGTACTATTTACACCCCATTCAATATTATATCACATAATTTGTTATGTTTCACTAGTTTTCGTCATTTACTCAATTCTAAAAATTCAACCTTTCAGGTAATGAAAGTGGATGACAGTGGAAGAAGTGAATTGGACCATAAAGTCGTAATGCATTCTAAAGGTCCCATGCAAGTTGCCAAAGAATTTAACCGAATTGTCATCAATGGCACAAAATATCGCACTAAGAATTACGAAAATGGGAAGAAAACTCAAAATTGTGGTGTTAGTGTGTGTACTGAAGATGGCCCTGCTTGGTATGGCCAATTAACACACATAATTGAGATTATGTATTTTAATGGATCTCGATATGTATTATTCAAATGTGATTGGATAGACGTTACTAGGGGTAAAGGTTTCAAGGAGGACGAGTTTGGGTTTAGTCTTGTAAATTTTTCTCACCTAGTACACACTGGTAATCGGATAACTGTTGATCTGTTTGTTTTATCTTCCCAAGTATCTCAAGTATATTATGTGGCAGATGAAAGATGCCCAAATTGGGTTGTCGTCGTTAAGACAAAACCAAGAGACGTGTATGACACTGGTGAAGAGGAAGTGACTGACAACGATAAGGATGAATATTTAGTCAACGAATGTTGTAACACTTCCAACGATGAAGCTATTGAACCTGCTACTGACGATGTTGTGTGGATGCGAAATGACATAGATGGAATGACGATCGAAACTTCTCAATAGTGTTGAGTAAGAAATATATATTTAGACTTTTTAACATGATAACTCTTATAACTTTACTTCTATCTCATATCATGTTCTAAATATTATTATTTCTATTGATTTGCATATATGTAAACTTGTTTTTGTATAGGTACAATGGGTCCGAAAAAGAAGGCAAAGACAGTCAGGCCACACTTGCGAAGACAATCTACTTAATACCAGCTGTTCATAGTGAGACACAATCATACCCATTCCTTGATAGGGCGGCCCATTCATTACCCTCTGTCGATGGGCCACCCCCTTCCGTTGATAGGATGGTGGAGTCATCACCTTCAGTAGATTGTCCTTCTCAGCCCTCATTATCTTCACAGAAAGGGACCCAACCTTCTACATCAATACAAATGGGAGGCCAACTACCCAGACATATAGAGATCAACAGAGAGACCCAGCCATGCACACCTATACCAATAGAACCACATTCGGAAGCAGAAAATGTCGACTTGTTTTCCGACATTGGAGATCGTTTTGTTGTCATTGTTGGTAAGTTTTTGTTTTTCTTACTTCTTATTTATTTTACTATGAATGCACATTTACAAAATAGTAACAATGTCACTAAATTCATTTTTTGCAGATAGTAATGGAAGTAGAGTAAAAAGACCATTGCACTCGATTCATGACATTTGGCATCTTTCAAAAGGGGAGCGAATTGATATGGAGCTCAATAATCTTGGTCAACCCATCAAAAAGCAAAACTCAAATGTGGTAAGGTTTGGTCGCCTGATAGTAAGAACTAATAAGCTGGTTCCAATAATTTACAAGGATTGGAGGTCGGTGCCTAAAACCATAAAGGAGGAAGCATGAGGATCTTATAATGTTATAGAACTTGTATTAAACCATTATTATTAATTAAATAAGTATATTTTGAAAATTTTGTTAGAAATCAAGACATATACTTGTGTAAATTTATTTTGACTGTAGGGCAAGTTTAAAGTTCCTGATGACAAATTGAATGCATTCAAAAAATGGATACTGAAGGACCTGGGGAAGAAATATAAAGACTACAAGCGCGAATTGAAGAAAAAGTTACTTCATGAAAAATACACCTCTTCAGCACAAGTTGTGCAAGGGCAAGTCTCGATATGGTGGACTTATTGCAACTAGCGGAGTTGGCCAATCTTTGGTTTGATCCAGAATATAAGGTAAAAATGCGCGCATTTCTCTTAGATTTAGAAAGTCAACCAACTAGTTATTTTAATCATAATTCTCATAATTTTTGTGATGTTGTAGTCAAAATGCAATAAAAATAAGGAGTGTCGTAAGAAGCAGATGGTTGTTCACAGCGGAGGATCAAAAAGTTATGCAAGATATGCCCATGATGCAGTATTTATTTAATTAGTATTTATTATAAATTAGTATTTATTTACTGTTGAATATTTGTTAATTCTTTGTTTTCGATATATGTGTTTAATCTAGAATATTGGACGCAGAAAAAATCAACTGGGACATTGCCAAGTCGAGCCCAGTTGTTTGTCATGACCCATAAGAGAAAAGATGGCACCCACTACAATGATGCGACGAGGAAGAAAGTGGTATGTTTATTTTCAAATTTATTACTTTTTAATTTTAATGGATTTATAAGATGAATAATGTGTATTTTTTATTATCTATTACAGGCTTAGATGGAAGAACTTTTAACACAGGACACATGTCCGATAGAAATGGGGTCTGGAGGAACCATGACTTGGACATCAGATGATGTTTATTCTAAAGTTATGGGCCCAGAACGGCCTGGACGTGTGCGCAATTTGGGGTTTGGGCCAACCCCTACAAGGCAAACTTGTCAACATTCACTACCAACTTCTACGCAAGAAGATGTTACATTCAAGGAAGAGCTTGATAAAATGCGGAACGAATTAACTGAATTGCGAAACTTAGTAAACACATTTGTGCATGCACAGGTGAGCACCCCACATATGTTTAGTTGATATCTATCAACCTTATTTTGGAATTTTTGGACTCTCATTTGAATTAATTTTCAGGCTTCAGGACAAAATCAAATAGAGAATGATGAGGAAGAGAAAGATGAAGAAGAGGGGAATGATGAAGAGGAAGATGAAGAAGAAGAAGAGGAAGATGAAGAAGAGGAAGAAAATGACGAGGACGAGGATTGAGGGGATTATAAGTGAAGAATCTGAAATTATATTAATATTTTAGTTTAATAGTATTTGCAACTTTCCTTAATTGAGATAATATTTATTTATGCCATATATCGACGTTAGCTCTGTTTTGCTAAGTTGGAATTGGAATGAATTCTAAAAGTTTTAAAGTCAGGTGTTAGATGAAGTGGTGGATTTGCATTAGTTTTACTACTCTTTTTCTAAATTGTGAATCTTAGTAAGATGCCCTTTACTAGTTTGGTTTATGACCCATTCATTGAATGAATAATTAGTGATTTATAAAGAAAAATTATTATTCAAGTCTCTTAATCAATTGTCGGCCTTTTTTTAAATGCCGCCAAAGCTATATATTATTACTGACAAAACAATATAAACGCCGGAACACTACTAATTTACCGGCGTAAAATTGATCAATTGTAAATGTTTTTTAAACAATATAAATGCCAAAAAACTCAATAATATACTGGCGTAAAATTGATCAATTGTCGGCATTTTATTAATCACCGAGAAAGCTATATATTATTTCCAGTGTAACAATATAAACGTCGAAAAACTCAATAATTTACCAGCATAAATTTGATCACTTTTTAGCATTTTTTTAACACCACCAAAGCTATATATTATTACCGGTGTAATAATATAAACACCGAGAAACAACTAATTTACCGGCATAAAATGGATAAATTTTTGACTTTTTGTACACGCCGGCAATTCTTACTTTTTTTGTAGTGTATATAGATTGTTCTACTGATATAATATTGCCCAAATCAGGCCTAATCCAATTTGTCGAATTTTCTATTTGAAAATTTTATTTATGAGTTCTACTGGCATTACTTGACTTGTTAAAACTAGGTAAATTTGCAAGGGTTTGAACTTTTGACAAATGTGAGTACACATCCTTGAAATGGGGCATATACAATATTATAAGTAAATCTGCAAGGTTTTCAACTCATGTTGTTGCTATATTATAAAATCTCCGTCGAAACTAGTTACCTCAAGGCTTTCGTGTGTGTGAGCTTCCTTCCAAATCAAGTGAGGTCGAAATGTTTTCTGTTGTGGAAATTGAAATCGCTTCCTTCCATTTTGTATGAGTGTCTCTATGAACTAAATTCGTGTGTGTGAGCTTCCTTCCGTTTCATGATGGTCTTCATCACTAGTTTCAAGAAGGGAGGGATGTCGATGGTATTAGGGTTAGGGAGAAGGGAGAAGGATCAACCCGTCGAATTCATCTAAGTAATGGTGTGTTTTGACAAACTCAGTGAAACACACCATTTCACCAAGTCCCACCTCCCTCATTTGGGAAACCGATTTTCATTTTTCTCTTAAATGAAACACACTGTTTCATTAAGATGAGTTGGCGTGTACCCACCGGTTGCATGAGCCAGTTACATTCAGAATTTTTCTCTGTCTCTTTTATGTTTTTAGAGTAATTCTACATACAATCGTGAAGTTCGTAAACGCCGCGTATCACTTTGAAAAAGAGTGGGGTCCACTATTTAAAAACTAATTTTTTTTCATGTGGGTCCCATTTTTTTTTTCAAAGCGATTACGCGACAGTTGTACAATTCATGGTTGCAAATATTTTCTCATGTTTTTAAACCACCCCAAGTAAGCATGATGATGAGAACGAGCAGGCGGGTTAGGCTTAGATAGAGCAATTGATGAAATTTCAGACTTTATAGAATAAATTATTTTTTTAACATAAGTTTTATTCAATTTATTTTATTTAATATTGCTTGGAGACATGCTATTATTAAATAAATCTTTTTATGAAATAAATGTAAATTTTTATTTTATTAGAAAAATGAGATCGCTTGCTGAGATATTTTTATGAAAACATGTGACATCTCCATCTCTACAGTAAGGGGTGTTACAATATGAGACACATAAAAAATTATTTATCAAAAAAAAAATCATTAACCTTAACGGAATAAGCTAGCAAAAACATTTGCATTCATCTACAAATCTGCAGGACGGTGGGAAATTTTTTAAAACCCAACCAAATGGCTCATACGGTAATAGGGGAGTTTGACTTTTCCTCTATTTTCCTCATAAACCCAGGATGGGGTTACTATTTTCCTCATAAACCCAGGATGGAGTTAATATTTTACTGATGTGATGCTATATATTATTTTGCAAGTTTCATATTGCATGATTTATTTCCACAAAACAGAAACAAATGCAGTAAAATAAGATAGCTATATCTCATGAAACTATCAACGACTTAAAGAAACTATGGAAGTTTTTTTATGGGTAAAAGTGGCATTTGCGGCTACTTTGATTTCCGGTGACGTAAATATTATCCCAAAAAAGCTATTTTACTATTTGGGTTTAACTTTTGTGTCAACCATATTTGATTTGAACAAATAATCATATTTGATCCTGTTCGAATGAACGGAGTTCGAGCCAATAAATTTTGTTCGAATCACTTTTGTTCGAATATAAATTATGTCCGTTCGAACAAACATCTTATTTTGTGAAATTCTATCCGTTCGAACGGTGTTTTGAAAATTAATGTTGTTCGAAGAAATATTTTATTATTCGAACGTTCGTACGGACTGTATTTCTCGTTTGTCGTTTGAATTGGTTATTTTCTATTCGAATCCGTTTTTGTTCGAATGGATTTATAAATGGTAATTTACCATTCGAATGGTTATTTACCGTTCGATTGGTATTAATCATACAAAACAGAATTTAATTAATTAAAAATATCATACTAGTGTTACACAAATTTCAAACATTAGTTGTTCAAATATTTTGGAACAAAATAATAGAAAAAGACAATAAAAGAAAAAATAAATTTTAAGATTGTGGTGGTGGTATAGAGTTTTGGGACATAATTGACTACAATTGTTCAAGCACAACTTTTTGTACCTCCGTCCCCAGTCTCCTCTGCATGTTCTCTTCTAATCTCGCCTCAAGATCTGATGCTTGATCTAATGGGGTCTGCAACTCTTTTTCCTTGGACTTCAATCGTTCTATTTCAAGTGTTGTTTCCTCCAATTCCTTAGTTTTGTCGTCATTCGATCTGGCTCGAGAAGAGGATGATGATGTTGAGGATGCCTTCACGCAACGTCCTAAGCCCCTCAAATATCTAGAACATGATCCAAGAACTTGAGAAAGGATCTAAGCATCGTTGACAGATGATACATCAAATGGATCCACAGCAGTTTCCTTAAGAGATATCATATTGTCCTACAAAACCAAAAACATTAAAGTTAGTATAAGTAACAAAAATATTATGTGACAATGGAATTAAAGAAACTTAAACTTACATAATTTGCCTCTACTTCGGGACTGGCCCAAACATCATCACGATTTTTATGTGCTTTAGTATACAATTGGGTCAGATCATAGTCAGCAGGACTTTCTTCTTTCGGCAAAAGAAAAATCTATATTAGAACTTAAATAAAAAAAAGTGTATTATATGTTAATATTTAACGAGAACTAAAATAACTTATCATTTTGTTAGACAAACGATGAAAAGATCAAGAACCAGCATGATGGTATATCGTTAAATTTGATCTATTTGCTTTGTTTACAGTACTCCATTGCTAAAAAAATATATTAGTCTATATGTCTAATACATCTATCATATATTATTAAAAAAAGATAGCAGCGAAATTATCTGATAAGCAGGATCTTCAAACATATCATAAACTTTCTCCTATTCGTTTGGTGGAATTGCTTGGAATGGATTTTGGCACGCCTCTATTGTAGTACTGAACTTCTTATAGTGTGTATGACATCGACATTTGTACCTTCGAAATGCATTCGACATCAGTTCATCAACCGTTAATCGATCCTCTCGTCGATCAAAATTAAGCTCAAGCTCATCCTTTCAAAATATATAAACAATTAGTATATGGCATCGACCTTTCAAATCACAAATAGGTTGCAAAATTACATTACTAATCACCAATATTATGAATGTTTTACAAGTATTAATCATTCATTTAAGTATTAATAATTGCTATGTTATATTATATTTTAAGTTTCCATTTTAATTTAATGGCAAAATATTTTGTAATTATACTATATAGTTTTTTAATTAAATATTTTATAAGTATTAAACATTAATTTAAGTATTAATAATTGTTATATTATATTTTAAGTTTCCATTTTAGTTTAAGTTCAAAATATTTTGTAACAATTCTTAAGTATTTTATATTTTAAGTATAATTTTTATATATCTTATTAGTTTGTAAATAAAATTTTGCACTTAAAATCTTATTAGTCTGTTCAAACAGGATTCTGTTCGAACAAGATCCCATTCGAACGAACATTATAGCGCTCCAATGGGACAAGCCCAGATTCCAGACATGAAACAGAGGCAAAACATTCGCCACAAAACACAATCTTCACAAACACAATTTCATAAGATGCATTTTGGTTGACGACACATTTTAAATGGGTTTCACAAACACAAATATACCAAAAATCATAACATAATTAATTAAAAACTATAAATTATCAAAAATCTAAATATTATAAATATTACCTCAAATTTAAGCAATCGAAACAAAATATGAATCCACAATACCAACATAAGCATAAAACACATTATAAGAAAATCCTAAATCATGTGCAATAAAATAACATTAATGAAACTCGAAATACCAAAAAAAATATAAACAAAAGTAATACCTCTTATAAACCTCTCATCTCTCTCAAGAATCCCTTCTCTCTCACTAAGTCTGTTCCTTTCTCTCTCCACAACACTCTCTCTCACACACGAAATTGCCTGTCGTGCTCTGCCTCCAAAGAAATCTAACTTCATTGTGAAAATGAATTGGAGTTTGAGGTATCTGAATCTGTGAAGTCCCGTTCGAACTAAACATTTACGCATTCGAACACGAAAATTTCGAATAAGTGCCAAATCTACCGCGATTTAATTCTCGTTCAAACGTGTTATGTTGTCGTTCAAACTAATAAATCAGAATATTCCTTGGGATATTCTTGAAATGTAGAGAAACTCAAAGGGTATTTTCGTAACACAATTCGACCAGTGTATTCGAATGATGAATTTTTACATTTGAATAAACTAACATTCAGAGTATTTGGCGCGAAGTTTCCCTCCAAACACATTCCACGAGATAAATTCGTTCGAACGGGACGTTATTGGGTTCGAACTAATAACAGTATTATTATACTTATAAGTAATTTCTTATAATTTTAATAATCTATTGTATAAAATATTTTAATATTATATGGTATATATATATATATATATATACACTATAGCAACTATTTTATATTATAATTGATAATATATAATATTCTTTTGGTCTAATAGTTAATATAATACTTATACTATATATACTAATTATTAATATATAGTACTTATTAATATATACATATAGTTACTTCTAATTTTGCACTATATATTATATAACTTGTTACCTTGTTATATAAAATATAATAAGTATAGTTATCATAACTTATAATAGTAAGTACTAGTAACTATAGTTTGTAACACCCTGTCCCCAATAAAGACATTTTAGAATTTTTGGGGAGCAGGTGTGCTACTACTAAACTTGAACTTAAAAATTTTCTTTTTAATAGCGCCAGATGATAAAGATTCTATAAATAAAACGAAATTTAATAAATACTTAAAATCCAAAATAGAGTCTGCGGAAGCACTTATTAAAGAAAATACGAAAGTCTCATGTGTTTATCAAAATAATTTATTTAAACCTTAAACCATAAAAATAACCATACCATAATCTGTCTAGGCCTCTGTCTTGCCTCTCGAGGTCAAGTATTGTCCTGCAGTCTCATCTTTATAAATATCATCACCTGAGGTGGTTTAAAAACATGAAAACAAACTAAAATGAGTTGAATACTCAATAAGCAACACATCATACAATAAACATAATAAACATAAGATTTCTTGAAAAACGTGCATATTCATAAATACATACATAAATAACATGAACATTAACTTATTTTTCACTTATCATGGGTCATTACCCATTGTTGACCCCTATGAGTTAGGGTAATCGAATCTAAATAGATTTCGATTCTGCCGATGGTCGCTGGTTGTGGAATCCATACATAAGGAAGATATACTGGGTGCACTACCAGCATGCAAGACCTGGCAATGCAATATGCCCATAACATAGGTACCGTCTTCATATCATAACATAGGCCGTTACATATCTTATCATAATCATACTTGCATACTTCTCACTTCATAGATTTCAAAAGAAATCACATACATACTTGTCATATCATATCATAGATTTCAAATAAAATCGCATTCTTTCATAAATGTCATGATACATGTTTCCTCACATAAATTCATGACTTTTCATAAATAATTTTATGCATAATTCACATAAAATCATGCATGACTTTCCATAACTATTTTAATGCATAAAGTATCACATGATAAGATCATCAATTTTCATCAACCTTCACATAAAATCATGACTTTCATAAAATAATTTTATCCATAAATTTTCACATAAAATCATGACTTAGGTAGGTAAAAAGGGGCTTCCAATGGAGGGCGTACATGCATAATACTTTTATAAAAGACATGTCGTTTACCGTACATACGTGTAAGGGTATGATCATGATAATTACCTTGCAATGCTAATCCGCTATTTTCAGCACGAAATTGGTCGCCTATAAAAATAAACACGTAATTTGCATAAATTTCTAATTAAAGAGGAGATTTTATTGAAAATCTAAACTATTAAAATATCTTATATTTTCTAAATCTAAAATCTTCTTAACACTGAATTATTCTAAACTATTAATCTTTGTAACAAAAAGACTTAAGCCCGTAGATAAGAGCCCACATAAAAATCAATGCTCAATATAAAATATAAGTTCAACACGTACATTGTTTGGCGCATAACTAAGGGACAAATATGTAATTAAATTAAAGAATCTACCCTCTATAATTGAAACCGACAGAAGCTTAAGAATTCATTTCAACTTTGAAGACAGAGGTATTTTCTTGAGGGAAACACAAGCCGTTCGATAGATCCTTACCGAGAAAGGAAGCACCCGACGAAGCTGGGGCTGAGGCGAGGGTGGCGAATGCGGCGACAGTGTTTTGAGAGAGAGAGAGAGACGAAGAGTGAGAGAGTGTTTACGGGGGAATAGAAAATGCCGAGAGGCTATGCATGGAGAGGGTCGGCATGAACTTACCGAGCAAGGGTGGCAGCTTGTTGTGGAATGCGGTGCCAGGCAGCACTCTCTGTGCAGTGTGGTGACGACGTGGAGGGGGTTGGTGCCGTGGGGTGGCTGGGCTGTGGCTCACGGTGGGGAGAAAAATCCCCTGTTTTCGGTGGTGAAAACAGAGCATGTTCGTGTGTTGGTTGGGCGGTGGGCTGGCGGATAACTCATTTATTGAACCTAATAAATGAGTTATCCGATAAATCTAGGTTCAATTAAAAATAATCTATCCGATAAATCTTTTATGGGTTTTAACTCATTTATTGAACCTAATAAAATTATTCAACATTTGTCCCTAATAATATAGGATCGGATTGTTACATAGTTAATGTTATATTATTATATAACTTATATGAGTATAGTTATCAAAACTTATAATAGCTATATAGTAACTATATATAATTTTTTTTTTTAAAAAAAGAGCAGGAAGTCACATGTCCAATAGTGACCCCTCCCAAATTTATTAATAATACCCTCAGTTATGGTGGAGGAATACCATGGTAACAAGAAAGGACCATGAGAAAACTCATCAGACCCACAACAAAGAATAGCAAAACAAGGACAAACTTATAAATTGACTATAAACAATAAACCACAAAACCCAGAATAAAAACTAAACTCTTAAAGATGGAAGGCCTAAGAAATCCAAACGGAGCAAGCGAAGAGTCCGTGGCAAAACACAGTTATTAGAAAAAGCCAAGTCGGCACTTGAGGCACCTGCCTTGGCTAACCAATCCGCCACCATATTACCCGCATGGAAAACATGTTGAAACCGGCAATGAAGAGAACGAGTCAAAACAATAATTTCTTCCCAAAAATCATCTAGGTACCACACACCACAACGCCCTCTCAACCACCACGATAACACCACCATCGAATCCATTTCTATTATGACGTTAGAAAGATTTAAATCCTTGCAAAATTTCAAACCATGGAGAAGCGCCAAAAGTTCCGCTTTATTGTTGGAACCGACACCAATAGGAGAGGCAAAAGTCTGGACAAAACCTCCTGAATTACTACGAATAATCCCAGTAATGCCACAAGATCCCGGATTTCTGAGACTACTACCATCTGTGTTTAATTTATACCATCCCGACGGTGGCTTAAATCACTTAACCAATTTGCAACAAAGAGCTTTAGGCATTATATATAATACTTACACTATAGTAGCTATATAACTAATGAGTACCATATATATAACTTATTACTATATATTAATTATATTACCTTGTACAATTATCATAACTTATAATAGTAACTAGTAACTATAGTTAGTGTTATAATATTATATAAACTATACGAGTATAATTATCATAACTTATATATAGTAGCTATATAATTAAGTCATTGTAATTATATTAAGTACTTAGTATGTTATAGGTAATACAATAAATATATTTACAAATAATATACTAAATATCTTAAATAAAAGTATTATAATACAATTATTAGTTTTATTTTTATAATTTTGTACTTCGTAATATTAGTATTATTATATATTTCTATTAGTAATATAATTAGAAATATATTAGTATAATAACCATTCGAACGGATATTTATCTAGTTTGAACGAGATGCCATAGTCATTATATACCCAGTTTGAATACAATAAAATAAATCACTCCAGCTCGAACTAGCAGCCGTCGAGAGCAAAGATTTTGCCCCTTATCTCTGCCTCGAAAACTGCCAGTCAACCACCATAGCAACCCCATATTTGAACTTCTAAGAGGTATGGGTCAACTCTCCACATCTACTGTTTGGTTTTATGTTCAAATGGGTTGTGTTTGGAGTACTATCGATTTCGAATCCGATATCCCCCATTTTGGTGTATTCCATAAAAATAACACCAAAATAATCTGTAGAAATGATTGGGCTTCACTCCTTAATCATTTCTACCGATTAAAACAAAGGATAACATCTAGATTGGGTTTTTTTGTTTGGGACTGAGTCGACACAGCCATGTCTGTTTGGCTTGTTCCTGTTCAAACGAACTCTAGTCCGTTCGAATGCTCAGTTTCAAAACAAATTTATTTCAGTTTGAACAAAATAAAATCATTCAAATGAACAAAAATTACGGGTTCAAATAAATAGAACAGTCCATTCAAATAGATTTTACTAGTTCAAACAGAATATGTTCCGTTCGAACTAATTATTTCAAATCAATTCAATATAGTATAATTCTTCAATAATATAATTTAAACTTTATGGCTAATTATATTCTTACTTTTCTTGTGGTTAAACAGTATACTAATGGCATCTAGAGGAAGAAAACGTTCAAGAGATCAGCCTGGCCAAAGTAGTGGACCAGCTCATGCTCAGGAGACGAGGCCTATACTTGTCGAGAGTGAGATCATTTTGTTTAACTTCTCTAATCTTTCAAGAGAGGGACGGAGCATACAATCCATCTTCATCGATTGGGAATGGATACCGATCTGTCAGCAGCGGAGGACTGCATAACCAGAGATGGTCGGTGAGTTTTATCGTGCCATGGGAGAGGATAGTGTTGATGCTCTGTTTTACACCTTATCAGTCTAGGGAGTGAGTATTACTTTCTCTCCTCGCATTATTGTTGAGTTCCTTAAGATCCCGCACGTAGGTGACGCATATTCTACATTGGCTACACGGGGACCAACAGCTGCATCATCTGATTCCGACACACCAGCCGCATCCTCCACGCTAGCCCCGAATGTAGAGTCGGATGCTAGTTCGGATGGTAGTGAGGATAAGGATCTACGTGATGATGGTCTCACAGCTATCAGGTGTGTTAGCAAGGTGATCCGACAGGCCGATTGTATAGCATTTTTCAGAATGCTTCATTTGATTGTTGGCTATAACATCGATCCGAAAAAACAAAAGACTGATTTTGGAATCGAAAGCACGGGAGAATCTCATTGATCTGACATTGTATTTCTTCCTCCGCATTTGATTGGAGTCACGCTATTTCAGTGGAAGTAGTCTACCATTTGCACTACTGATATCTAACTCCTACTTCCGATTGGGGGTTACAGTATCTGTGACTGAGCGAAGGTCGCACAGATAGGGCTCCTTAACAAGATCACATTCAGCAAGAGCAAGGGGCACTTGCGAAAGACTGCACTAGAACAACCTCGTGCCACGCCGACAAATCCAACTTCTAGTAGTACTGCTGCTATTGAGAGACAGCCTCCTGGGGCTACTTAAGATCAGGTACGAGCTCTATTTGTGGAGTTCATTGAGCCTATCATGGAGAAGCTTAAGGATCTGGAAGAACGGATTAACATTTTACAAGAGGATGTTGATCTACTTAACAAATATTGATCGTTTTAGTTATTATTTTACTTTTTTATATCGTATTGAACATTATATATTTGGGATGTAATTAATATGTGGTTTTTATTTTTTGTATTTGCTACCTTATTTATTTTTTTCATTTTACTTGCCGTTCATGATAATATAAATATGATACTATCTTTAAAGTTATATAAATTTAACATAAAACAATAACTCTAAAGTATTGAAAATAATTACGTAAAATTAATTTATGAATTTATAAATATTTTAACTCACTGTAAATCATAATATATAATATATACACATTTTAATATTTTCAAAATGATAACAAATTAATGGAAAACAATATTTATTATTTTAATGGAAAAAATATATGCACAAATTAATGATGATAAACAGATTAATGGAAAAAATGTCCGTTCGAACAATGAAATTTAAGTTCTACGGTTATTAACTTTTCCCGGAAAATAAAAATAAAAATAAAAATAAAAATTTCCCACCAATATTATTATCCGAACAGATTATATATTGTTCAAACAGATATTAATTTCATGTTTGAATCTATTTTGTTCCATTCGAACGGTTTTCCTTTTTTGAAACGATTTTGTTCGTGACAAAATATATTGTTCGAATGGATATTTATCCGTTCGCACAAACTTAGTAGCTCAGGCATGTTCTGAGACGATATGTAAAATTTCATCTCCAAAAATTACTTTTAGGCCTAATAAATTTCGTCCCTAGAAGTCATTTTCGGAGACAAAATGTCTCCAAAAATGCCTGAGCTACTAAATTCGTTCGAACGGATAAATATCCATTCAAACAAAATATTTTTGTGACAAACAAAATCGTCTCAAAAAAAGAAAACCATTCAAACGGAACAAAATAGATTCGAACATGAAATTAAGATATGTTCGAACAGTATATAATTTGTTCAAATAATAATATTGGCGGGAAATTAGTTTATTTTTCCGGGAAAAGTTAATAACCCTTCGAACTTAAATTTCTTTGTTCGAACGAACATTTTTTCCATTAATCTGTTTATCATCATTAATCTGTTTATCATCATTAATTTGTGCATATATTTTTTCATTAAAGTAATAATTATTTTTTCTATTAATTTGTTATCATTTTCAAAATATAAAAATGTGTATATATTATGATTTACGGTGAGTTAATTTATAAATTCATAAATTAATTTTATGTAATTAATTTCAATACGTTATAGCAATTTCTTTTATGTTAAATTTATATAAATATAACTTTAAAGATAATATCATTTTTTATATTATCATGAACGGCAAGTAAAATGAAAAAAAAAATAAGGTAGCTAACACGACAAATAAAAATCATACATTAATTACATTTTAAATATATAATGTTCAATACAACATAAAAAAATAAAATAATAACTAAAACGATCAATATTTGCTAAGTAGATCAACATCCTATTGTAACATATTAATGCGTTCTTCCAGATCTCTAAGCTTCTCCATGATGGGCTCAATGAACTCCACAAACAGAGCTTGTACCTTATCCAAAGTAATCCCAGGAGACTGTCTCTCAACAGCGGTAGTACTACTAGAAGCTGGATCTGTCGGTGTGGCACTAGGCTGTTCTAGTGCAGTCTTCCGTAATTGCCCATTGCTCTTGCTGAATGTGATCTTGTTAAGGGGCCCCATCTATGGCGACCTCCGTTCAGTCACAGACACTATAACCCCCAATCGGAGTAGGAGGTTAAATATTAGCAATGCAAATGGCAGACTACTTCCACTGGAATAGCATGACTCCGATCGAATGCGGAGAAAGAAATACAATGCTAGATCAATGGGATCCCCTGTGCTATTCGCAGCAAAAATTTGGCTTGATCGATCCCGAAATCAGTCTTGGATTTTTTTGGATCGATGTTATAGCCAACTATTAAATTAAGCATTCTGAAAAATGCTATACAATCGGCCTGTCGGATCACCTTGCTTCCATCAAATGGAGGAGCCGAAGGGTCTCACACTAGTTGACGCACTTGATCGTCTGTGAGACCATCATCAGATAGATCCTCATCCTTACTACCATCCGAAATAGCATCCGACTCTACATTCAGGGCTAGCGTGGAGGATGCGGCCAGTGTGTCGGAATCAGATGGTGCATCCACTGGTCCCCCTGTAGCCGCTGCAGGATATGTGTCGCCCACGAGCGGGATGTCAAGGAACTCAGCAATAATGCGAGAAGAGAGTAATACTCACTCCCCAGACCGAAAAGATGTAGAACAGAGCATCAGTGCTATCCTCTCCCATGGCACAGTAAAACTCACCGACAATATCTAGATATGCAGTCCCCAGCTACTGACAGATCGGTATCCATCCCCGCTTGGTAAAGATGGACTGTATGCTCCGTCCCTCCCATGAAAGATCGAAAAAGTCAGACAAAATGATCTCACGCTCGGCAAGTATAAGCCTCGTCTCCTAAGCATGAGGTACTCCATTATTTTGGTCGGGCTAAGCTCTCGCACGTTTTCTTCCACTATATGCCATTAGTATATTGTTTAACCTCAAGAAAAGTAAGAATATAATTAAACATAATATTTAAATTATATTATTGAAGAATTACACTATATTGAATTGAATTGAAATAATTAGTTAGAACGGAACATATTCTGTTCGAACTAGTAAAATCTATTCGAATGGACTATTATATTCATTCGAACCGAAAATTTTTGTTCATTCGAACGAATTTATTTGGTTTGAGCCAAAATAAATCTGTTTGGCAACTGAGCGTTCGAACGGACTAGAGTTCTTTCGAACAGGAACAAGCCAAATAGCCATGGCTGAGTCGACTCAGCCCTGAACGGAAAAACTCAATCCATATGTTATTCTTTGTTTTAAACGGTAGAAATAATTAAGGAGTGAAACTCAATCATTTCTACTGATTATTTTGATGTTATTTCTACGGAATACACCAAAATGGAGGATTTCAGATTCGGAATCCATACTCCCCCAAACACAACATACTAGGTGTGGAAACTTGACTCATACCTCATAGAAGTTCAAATGTGGGATTGCTACGGCGGTTGAAGGGCGGTTTTGCACGACGGAGATAAGGGGCGAAATCGTTGCTTTCGACGGCTGCTGGTTCGAGTTAGAGTGATTTGTTTCATTGTATTCGAACTTAGTATATAATGACTAAATATCCATTCGAACGGTTATTATACTAATATATTTCTAATTATATTACTAATAGTAATATATAATAATATTAATATTACAAAGTACAAGAGTATAAAAATAAAACTAATAATAGTATTATAATACTTTTATTTAATATATTATTTGTAAATATATTTATTCTATTAACTATAACATACTAGGTACTTAGTATAATTTCAATGGCTTAATTATATAGCTACTATATATAAGTTATGATAAGAAGTATACAATTACTTAATATAATTAATATATATAAGTTATGGTAACTATGCAAGTTAATATAATTAATATATATATATATATAGTACTTATTAGTTATATAGCTACTATAGTATAAGTATTATATAATTACTATATAGCTAATGCTATAGCTATTATAAGTTATGATATTTTATATAACAAGGTAACAAGTTATATAATATATAGTGCAAAATTAGATATAATAACAAGTTATATAATATATATATTAATAAGCTATGATAATTATATTCATATAAGTTATATAATAATATAATTCTAACTATGTTATAAGTATTATATATTAATAATTAGTATATATAGTATAAGTACTATATTAACTATTAGACCAAAAGTATATTATATATTATCAATTATAATATAAAATAGTTGTGTTTGTTGCCGGTTGATGTATGTAGAAAGCTTACTAGAGATGTTTATACAACTCTCACAAAATTAGGGGCTTTCAGAGACATTTGTAGTAAAACGTTGAAAGTTGATGTATTGTTAAAAATGGAAGCTGACATTGCAGTAATATTGTGTAAATTGGAGAGTTTGTACCTGCCTTCATTCTTTGATGTAATGGCTCATTTGACTGTGCACCTATCTCATTTAGTCGCTAGCCCAGTTTAGTATAGATGGATGTATCCTATTGAACGATTTTTAGAAAAACTTAAGCGATCTATGGGAAATAAAGCTCGTCCAGAATGTTCGATTACAGAGTCATATATTGATAATGAGTGGCATAGCTCTTGTTCAATGTATTTTCATGGGGTTGATACTAGATTTATAAGACCAGACCGAAATTATGAAGGTGGATGAGAGATGGGAGTCTCATCGACATTTATTGTGTTTTCCCAGAACGTACGTCTTATAGGAGCACAAGGGGGCTATGACCTATGTGGGCGAGAGTTTGAAAGAGCTCAATGGTATGTCTTGAATAACTGCGCAGAGATTTACCACTATGTGAGGTGAGAGTTTTAAGTCCATGTATAATAATATAATATAACTTCAGACAAATTAACCATTTACATATACAACTACTTCGCACGAATGGTGTAAATGTCGTAGAAAAGACACACGAAAAGGAATTTACCTCGTGATTTGAACATACGGTATTATTGTAAAGCCTCATTTTATAATACGAACTTCATACCACTAAATTCTATTTTTTTTCTATATAATAATATTTATTGATGTAGATTGTATCGAAAAATGGTGAAAATTCAGAAGAAATCTCACCAAAACTGTTTGCTCTGACATGTGGTCCGTCCAAGCAGGCCATCCAGTACTTAGGATGTTTGGTGCGTGGATATAGATTTCACACAACTACAGAGAACGATGTAGGAAAACTCAAATTTGTGGGGTTGTAGTCGAAGGAAACCATGAGGATGATAACATTGACTTCTACGGAATTGTGGAAGATATCATAGCGTTAAAGTACGTGAGGGATATATGGTCTGGTTGTTTAGATGTAATTGGTAGGATGTCTCAAATCCTAGGTTGGGAGTGCATAACAATGATTATTTCGCACATAGTATGAGGACGATCCATTCATTCTCCCTTCATTATTTAGATAATCCAGAGTACAGAAACCCATGATGGGTAGTGGAGAAGTTTGAACCAAAAAATGTATATGATTACATTCCAAAGACAGACGAACCACATGAAAATTTTGATAGTCCAGCAAATGAAAAAGCATATCAAGAAAACAAAGTAGGCATCAATCTATTTGTTGATCTAAGCCAATATGATATGGTTCCATTGCGTAGAGAAGATGTTCAACTAGAATTAATTGAGGGTGAAATATTGGAAAAAGATAAATTAACTGAAGTGTCTAGTGAGGATGAGGGCAACTGGTCTAGCAAAACGGATAGTGAATGAATTTCAAACATGAGTTTTTGTAAGTATTATTCTTATAAATATCTGTAACTTTTGTTTGAATATTAATTTATTACAGTTTCAAATAGATATGTCTTTCAAACACAAAGCAAAACGTGTGTCATCACATCCATTACTGACTCTCCATGTGGTTCACTTGCCAAGAATAGAGAGCCAACATCACCAGACCCAGAAGAAGTTATTTTATCAAATTAGATACCACATTTTATGCTCAATTTAAGTAATATATCTATACAATAAAATAATTTAATTAAAATACATGCTTTAATTTATGTATATATAGCTGTAGTAAGCCACCGCCGAGGTAGAGGCACTACGAAGGGTGTTTACATAGAGAAAGTAAGGAAAGTGGATAAAATCAAGATTGATATTCCTGATAATCACACCGATGGCTCCGGAGATTCTACAGCATGGCTTGCTTCTTATGTTGGTACACTTACTCGCACGTATGCACCAATTGCTACATCCTATTGGTCTAAAGTTTCCCAATATGTGAAAGACCACATTAAAAAGTGTTGTTTGGTAATAAGCTACATCTCAAGCAACTAAGTATATAACATGTTACTTTCAAGTTACTTTGTATTTATACTAATTGTTTATAATTTTTGAAAAAATGAGTTTGAGTTTAATTTTGGCTGACGAGAAGACGATTAACGATTGAGGAACTAATGTCAAATACATTCTTAAGGTACAAAGGTCGATGCTATGCACATTATAAGAAGTTTAGTACTACAATAGAGACGCACCAAAATCCATTCCAAGAAATTCCTCCTAACGAATGGGAGAAGGTTTGTGATATGTTTGAAAATCTTGCTTCTCAGGTAATTTCGTTACTATATTTTTCTAATAGTATATGATAGATGTATTAAACATATAGACTAATATTTTTTATTTTAGTTATGGAGTATTGTGAGCAAAGCAAATAGATCAAATTTAACGAACACCATCATACGGGTTCTCGATCTATTTATCTTTTGTCTAACAAAATGGTAAGTTATTTTAATTCCCGTTAAACATTAAAATATAATACATTTTTTTTATTTAAGTTCTAATATAGATTTTCTTTGTGCAGAAAGAAGAAAGTCCCGCTAACTATGATCTGACCTAATTGTATACTAAAGCACATAAAAATGGTGATGGTGTTTGGGCCAGTCCCGAAGCAGAGGCAAATTATGTAAATTTAAGTTCCTTTAATTCTATTGTTACATAATATTTTTGTTACTTATACTAACTTTAATGTTTTATTTTTGTAGGACAAGCTGATATCTCTTAAGGAAATTGCTGCTAATCCATCTGATGCATCATCTGTCAACGATGCTCAAATCATTTCTCAAGTTCTTGGATCACGGTTTGGATATTTTAGGGGCTTAGGACGTTGCATGAAGACATCATCAACATCATCATCCTCTTCTCGAGCCAAATCGAATGATGACAAGACTAAGGAATTGGAGGAAGCAACACTTGAAATAGAACGATTGAGGTCCAAGGAAAAAGAGTTGCTGACCCAATCAGACAAGCAGTGGATCATGAGACGAGATCAAAAGAGAACATGCAGAGGAGACTAGGGATGAAGGTACAAAAAGCTGTGCTTGAACAAATGCAGTCAATTACGTTCCAAAACTCTATACCACTACCATAATCCTCAAATTTATTTTTCTTTTATTGTCTTTTCTAATATTATGTTCCAAAATATTTGAATAATTGATATTTGAAATTTGTGTAATACAAGTATCGTGTTTTTAATTAATTAAATTATGTTCTGTATGATTAATATCGTTCGAATTGGTAAATTACCATTTATAAATCCATTCGAACAAAAACGGTCTCATTCAAACAAAAAATAATCAATTCGAACAACAAACTAGAAATACAGTCCGTACGGACGTTTGAACAATAAAATATTTCTTCAAACAATATTAATTTTCAAAACGTCGTTCGAACAGATAGAATTTCACAAAATAAAATGTCTATTCAAATGGACATAATTTATATTCGAACAAAAGTCATCAAACAAAATTTATTGGTTCAAACACTTCGTTCGTTCGAACGGATCAAATATGGTTATTTGTTCGAATCAAAATTTTAATTTGTTCGAATGGAAGGATCAGTTCGAACTGAAAAATATTTCATTCAAACAATTTTTTGAGATGAAATTGGTTCGTCTAAAAAAAAACTCTCGTTCAAACAGTTTCGACTGGTTTCGCCAAATTTCATCCCTAAAAATGATTTTTTGAGGCGAAAATTGAATTTCGTCTCCAAAAACCATTTGAGATGGTCTTTTAGAGACAAGATAGAGACGGAAAATTTTCATCTCCAAAACTTATTTGGGACGAAATTGAGGTTTTTTGATACAATGTTTTGTCTCAGAAAACCATCTCTTGTAGTGGCTTTATGTGCTCAGTTCTCATGGGCCACCCCACCCAGATAGTATTTTTATTGTGAAATCTCATGAATTGAGTGACACTACAAATTAGCCAAAAGCCAGTTTTTCATGATTCAACAATATCATCTTTGTGATTTTGAAGTTTCCTTACTCTGGTATTCTTTATATTTCAATTGTTTGCAATAATATAGTGGGCAGAGTGTTAACGGTAGTTTATTGTTTGTAAGAGTTTGGAGCTTGGTTTTTAGTTCAACAAAAATCATCCAAAATTAATACCCGACACTTCTTTCCATCGTACTCCTTGTGCAATTCAGGAAGTGGGATTTCATTTTCATCAAATCCTCCAGTAGGAGAAGATCGTATGGCTGTGGACAACCAACACAGACCTACTCGTGCTCTACCTTCTTCATCCTTAGTAAGGATGGTGATGAGGATCTCCAAAGCAAGGTGGTTCTCTTTCTTAAGAAGAGTATTCCACTACCATAATGGATCAAGATCTGATCTTGGCTCTAATCCTTTCAATACAAGCACTTGGATGCTAATGGAGTTTATAGTTTTGGTAGTTCAAATAAGCATCACAACATTTACTATAGTCATTTCCAAGGAGGAGAAGCCTATTTGCCCAATGAGTATGGATTGTTGGTTATAATATTGGTTGTGTTCTTAGTCTGCTGCTACTCTACCGCCGTTACCGGCATCATCTCAATCATGGAGATGGTTTCAGCCTTTTTGATGTGGAATAACAGAGGGCAGCGAAGAATCTAGGTATGCTAGCTTTACATACAGTTTGCTCATTCACCTTCTATGATTCATTTATATTTTTCTCTTAAACAAAATCAACGATTTCCATACGATGTACTAATAGTGACAGCTCATCTGTTGGGATCATTACAAATATTTGTGAGCTAGTTATAAAACAACATGCAACTATTATTGAGTATAAGTCTTTGATTTTGTTCTTCGGGTGGAATTATTAAGGAATTATGCAAATAGCTTAGTAGTGATGAACCCTTAGTGACATGATTAAAAGCCTCAAGTTATAACAAATAATTTCAAATCAATTCGATAATGGTTGGTGGTCACTATATTTTGTACTAGGCCATCTTAGAGTTTTAATCATATTGGCAGCTATATTTAAATGATGAAAAATAAGATAAAAACTCATGAATTGCATGCTTTTAATTTTTTTCATACACAAACAAATTTCCATAAATTTAGTGGAAGTAGTACAAAGAGTTTTTGACAACTCGAGCTTTTTGAAGCCTTTTAATTGATTGTTGCAATGGATACGGGAGATCTCACATCTAATGAACAAATGCCGAACTTCACTAGAATTGTTCTTTGCAATATAGTTTGTAATGGGTAATGTTTGGATATTCGACTCTCGATTTGGGTCCTTTCATCAAGCCCCAAAACCGCACGTGCTCTGCATCTCCTTGCTGGCTTGGAATGCAATCTGCTACTCATTTTCATTCTTGCTATTTGTGCTACTATATTGTTGTGTGCCACTGATTAGCAGCCTCGTCGGATACAACATGAACACGGGGTCAACTGATAGAGGAGCATCTGATTCCAACTTTCCAGTTGGAGCTACAAAGAAGTCAACACCAAATTTAGTAGGACAAAACAAATTTAGTAGATTTAAGTCAAAAGAATATAATGGCGTGTGAAAGTTAAAGTGCTGATGAGATTGTTGTGTTTTCTTTGTGTTTGTGGTGGGAATAATAGGAATGCTGCATTTGCCTAGCCAAGTACAAGGACAAGGAAGAATTGAGGTAGTTGCCATGTTCCCATGTGTTCCACCTCAAGTGTGTAGATGAATGGCTCCAAATTATATCTTGTTGTCATCTTTGTAAACAAGAACTAAAGAGGTAGAAAGCAACATCATCACCTAAAGTTTTTTTATGCTAAGCCTCACTATATATATATATATATATTGGGAAACACGTTTTTTGTGGGATAGTACATATGTTTTGAAGAGTTTCCATTGATTTGGATTTGCTCACAAGACAGTCTTCACTAGTTAGTTTCACTTTTCCATGTTAAGTTTAAATGGTGTCAAGGATTTTGATCTGGAAGGCCTTAACAAACACTTCCCATTGTGTTCCTTCTTCTGCCTCAGGATGCTTGGTATGGTGTTAAGGTCACAAAAATGCATAAAGAGATTATATTTATTTGTCATTTATGCTTTACAAAGGGATTGAATAACATAGATGATGTAGATAGATATTGCGCGGTGTTCCATTGTATAAAGAATGCCTCCATCAGAAATCTCCTCCTTCCCTGATGGTCATTATTCTCATAAGGACTGTGCAATATAATCTCTAATTGTAATATTCTAAACTAAAGTATAATCATATATAAATAATTGTATCCTTTTAGTGTGATTGCATGAATAATTTTGGTTGTCCAGTTATTTTTGGAAAGCACACCGCCTAGAGGTCGATCACGCCTAGAGGTCGAGGGAAATGCAATGATGAAGTTCAGAATAGAGTACCCATTACTACCATGGATCTTAGAGATGACGCATTCTCAAGCTAAGATGACTCAACCGAGCCACCTGATGTCGTCCCAAGCATAGAACCAAATGACATGCCAGTAGTTGATTTGCCACAATGCAAGCCCATATGGTATTAATCTAATTTGTATTTATATTGTTTTACATTTTGGATATTGTTGTACATTATATGTTTAATAAGTTGATTAATTTAATTATTGAACTATGATAACATTTTCACTCTTGGAAACAACTTAGAACCACTTACCCAGAAGCGTGGGCGAGGAGCAGCAAAGAGCACAGAGTTCGAAAAGGTGCGAAAGCATGGAAAGATACCCCTTCAGATAAAAGACGGTGAAATTGTACCTTGTTGTGAAAATGCTACCTTGTTTACTACAAGGGTTACCTGGTTAGTCATGCTAGCTGCACGACGTACTAGCTAGTTAGAAGGAATAATTGATTACATGCGTTTAGGTAAAAGTAGGAGAATAAAATACATGTTCAAATAGAGTAGATGAAAGCCTAGTGTTGGTAATGTAAAACTTGGGACTGAGAGATTATAATTAATACTCATCTGTAGGTTGAATTCATCCTCGACTAAACCAAGAAAATCCATCGTGATATGGTTACGAAAACCCCACGCAAACAATTTATTCATATTCACTATGTTTTACATAGAACCTACAAGCAATACGAGAGCAATGAAGAAGCACTTGCGAATGTGCCACCGTTGGTGACACTAGCCACTTGGGTAAAGTTATGTGCTCGATATTCAAGTGAAGACTTTAAGATAAGTTGGCAGTCTTATAATTAATTAACATGCTGTGAAAGTTTTTGGTAAAATAGTCACATGTATTAAATGATAGTTAGAACCATTAGTTTTTGTTAAAATAGTCAACAGTACTTATGTTTTTAGTCATATAATCCTCTTGACACCTACATTCAATGGATGTATATCATGTCCTATATGACTGCAGTAGATGTCTGAACGAAATAAAAGTAATAGGGAGAATTAACAAAACAATCACACAGCTGGACGTAGGTCATTTGTGCGGCTAATGGAAATGAGGGTAAGTCTCCATTTGGGTTGCAAGATGCACATCAACTGCATGTAGCATTATTATTTCTTTGTGCTAATTGATATGTTAGGCTTCTTCAAAGTTGTATATTTCCTTTGTGTTCTCTATATATCAATGACTAATATAATTACTTACATATTTAGTTATGAAAAAACAGAAAAAAACACTCAACAATCATTATTGTTTGTACTTTGTAAATCTAATCCGAACAATTAATTTGATAGCTTGAATGAGAGATTTCTTGCCGATTTGAGTTCTCCATTGTGAACGCTACCTTCTTGTACTCCTTTAATTTGTCCTCCGTAATGGTGTTCATATATTCAATTTAAGCTAGTATTTCATTTACTTTATTTGCAATCTGGGAATGAGAAGAATTTCTTTAAAGAAGTCAGGTGGTTAAAGAAGAATGATAAATTTGTGACTTCCATGATGGAAGAGAAATATGTGAGTGTTAAAGTAAAATCTCGTGATGTTCGAGATAAAATAATGTTCATATTTTTAGTGCAAAGTACATATTACGAGCACCTAACCTATGTGACGTTTTCCAATGGTTGATAGAATGAGATGGCGACCAAGATGACAGAGCTGGATCCTGAGAAGCGGACTAAGGCGATTGCAACAGCAATATTTAAAGAAATTTTAGGCCACAGGCTAGGATATGTATGGGGTCTCGACGAAATGGTTATTCCCGAGTCATCTAGACAATCAACTAATGACCAAATAGTAGAATTACCTGAATGTGCATAAAGAAGTGAGAAAGAAACTGCACATTATAAGGCTCTACATGATGACTTACGAGCGAATGACATGCTAGTAATGGATAAACACGTCGAGTACGACAAGTGTATGGAGATATATGAGTTAGAGAAGCAGACCCAGAGAGAGTCTCTGACTCAGGGACCTGCATAGCCGGTTACTAAATTTGAGGGTGATAGTCTTTTATAAATTTTGGTAAGGAGATGAAAGTTTAAGTAATATAGTAACAAAATGTCTCACATATCTTCAGAACCTGCTCTTTTGCTCATCAGTTACTGGTGTGGGGTAGGTAGTATATTTTTTGGTTGTGAGGATATTTTGTAGTTTCTATCTGGCGATGTACGTTGCTCTTGCCACCAACATGCACATAGGAAGTTTTTGGTCATCAATTTATATTGTTACTTTTATGTATCTATCAACATCTATATGACCAAGAAAAGATAATTTGTTTCATCATTATTCTCTTAATTTTTTCTGTTTTGTCAATGGAGTTGCTGAATGCGAGATATCATCGAGGAAATTACCTTGGGTGAGTGCAGTGGACTTGGTATTTCGCAGTTCCAATCAGCACACTATTGTACTTCTCATATGGCTTTTGTTTGGCAAGAACAAATTGCCAAGTGTTGGATATTGATGACATTGGGTACTGTGATTTTGTAAGCTAGCTTTATACCAGACTAAAGAGCTAGTGTACATAGAGACTTTCTGAAATGACTTTGTTAGTCTTCTGAATCATATAAAAGGTAGCTCCAATTTCAGGTGAGACTCTTGTATTAATTGTCAAAGAGTTTCTACGTATTCTATATATGTACATTATATATATACATAGTTGGCTATTTTATTTAGAGATGCAAAGAAAAAAAAAGAGATGTTATCTTTTAATGCAGATAAAAATAAAATGCTACAAATATATCATTGGGTACTGTTGTCTTATGTTAGTCTACATATATATATATATATGTATTTACAGAGAGATCAGATCAAAAAAGAGATAATTACTATTGCAAAACTTCAATAATGTTGTACATGCATTTTGTGGTGGGATAATGGTTATGCTTTGTGATCAACGTTTGATAATGTGTGTTGATTGTGATCATTCACTAGGATTGTGGCTAAGTTTTTCTAGAATTGTGGTTGTACATATGTGATCTCTTATAATATATAGAGAAACATAGGTTTTATTTTCCAGATCGACAATAATTAATAGTCAAACATACGTGTTGCAACATATTACAGAATATATAAGTGAGTTGGATCGTGAAGGGCTAGCTAGCTGATATTGAGCTTTGTACGTATTTTAAGTAGAATGTTGAATTATAATCCGAATGGAAGGTAACTCGACTTAGTAACTTATATCATATATATATATATATATATATGACTCCTAAAAAGGGCACAGTTGGTATTTTATATTTTGTGGGGTGATTGTCATGTGTGAAATGTTGATGGTTACATATTTGAGTATTGTAATTTTTATTCATAAAGGTTATAATTTTGAATCTTCTAATTTTTATTTTATTTATGACTTTATTGCTGCAAACTTTTTTACCTTTCACAAAATGAGTAGCATGAGTTTTGAGCCCATTGTTTATATATAACTGATTATGAATTGAATGCCTTGTAATTTGGGCCTTGAATATTATGTTTTTGCATAAATATATTACATTTCTTTACAGTTGTGTTCACGCACTTGAAGTAGAACCAGTGAACCAAATTCAGTTCTTCCCATACTCGTTGGAATATGGTTGTAAGAAAGAAAAATACTTGTAAAGAAGAAGCTGGTACATTCATGAAGACAACTTGTTGTTAGACATTTATAGTTAGAACGAAAAATACTTGTAAATTTATATTTCATTGTGATTTGTTGGGTGATATTGTGTAAAACTTAATATTAAATCCTAGTGAATTTCAAATATGTACGTCGAGGTTATTTGAATGATATTGTCATATATGGGCAATCAGATATAAATTTATTCAAATGTAACATTTTTACTTTATTAGCAAGCAATTAGCTGTTATGAAATAAACAAATATTAGGAAAAATACAACCACGACAAAATACAAGCAAACTGACCAGGTTTTGAAAAAAAAAACATTTCTGGCAAAAATAATCTGTCGAAAACATTTTAGAGGTGAGTATACACAATGTCGCAAATGTCTTTCGGCACTTGTTGACTTGCCAAGACATTATTAGCGACGAGTGTATTATCGCCGCAAATAATGGACTCCGTATTTCCGACAAAAGTCAAATATTGCCAATAATGTGTCTTGAGTTTTACTGACACTTAAATCCATTGGAAGTATTATATTTCTAACCATATTAACGGCTGGAAATACACTTTAGCCACTAGTAGATCTATTTTGACAAACATTTTACTAGCGATCATGTATGACATTTCCGGTGAGAATTATCGTCAAAAATGTGTAGTATTTCTGTTCGTTTGCAAAAATCGGCACAAAATGTCTTACTTGGCTCTTTAGAAACGGCAATGCGTGGACAAATATATTTAGCCGGAATTACTTAATGGCGGCCATGTTGAGTGAAGGTAGGCTGAAAAGTTTTTTTTTTTTAAATAGTATGTAAATATGATACACATAAAAAATTATTTATAAAAAAAAAAAGAAAAAATCATTACCCTTAACGGAATAAGCAAAAACATTTGCATTCATCTACAAATCTAGACGGTGGGAAATATTTTAAAACCCAACCAAATGGCTCATACGGTAATGGGGGAGTTTGACTTTCCCTATATTTTCCTCAAAAACCCAAGACGGAGTTAATATTTTACTGATGTGATGCTATATATTATTTTGCAAGTTTCATATTGCATGATTGTTTTCCACAAAACAGAAACAATGCAATAAGATAAGATAGCTATATCTCATGAACTATCAACAATTTAAAGAAACTATGGAAGTTTTCTTATAGGTAAATATGTGCATGTACTAAATATGGATGCAATACATAAACTAACTAAAAGTTATTCGTGTAATTGATAGCGTAAATATAAAAAGACAGCGATAAAGGCTGAGTTAATGGTTATATTACCTTTTTCCCAAAACAGCTCATTCCAAAGTAGGACTAATAGAATTTTTTATCTGCTCTTTGCAGGACTCTTCTCAACAAGAATCTCGTTGCCTGATAAATTATATGATTAAGAAAATGTAAGAGATGACGAATATCCATGTAATTAGACGTCTAGTTACTGGTCGTTATATGTTTCTTATTGGTTTCAAGGTAATAAAAAAAAATCAAAGCCCTTGAGCACTTTACAGAGCTAAATATACAACGAAAGAAAGCACAAGGCATCGTATTTATAGTATAATAAACACCAAAAAACATATAAAATTCGATTACAACAAACATTAGTACCCAACAAATATTAAGAAAAAAGATGCGCAGAGTATATTTTCAGCACATGCGTTAATCCAAAACGTATGCTGTTAGTCAGTAGAGAGAGAGGGAAAAAACCTTCGCTGAGCTCACTTGCAGCCATGGTGCGGCAGTTAAGGATGGGTTTGGATGTTGAGTTGAGTTGAGTTGAGTTGAGTTGAGATGATAAAATATTGTTAGAATATTATTATTTATTATTATTATTATTTTGAGATTTGAAAAAGTTGAATTATTTATTATATTTTATATTAGAATTTGAAAAAATTGTAATGATGAATTGAGATGAACTTAACTTACAAACTTCGTTTGGTTCTTTAACTCCTCTCAACTCATCTCAACTCATCATTATAACTTTTTCAAATTTCAATACAAAATATAATAAACAATTCAACTTTCTCAAATTATAAAATAATAATAATATTAAAAAATAATATTTTAACAATATTTTATCATTTCAGCTCAACTCAACTCAACTCTCAACTCAACTCAACTCAACTCAACATCCAATCATAAATCTACTCACAAGGAGAGTTGGGGCATGAGTCGGAGCATGAAAAAGGAGATTGTAAATGCGGAAATGGAGCTGTGTTTTCATTTGGAGGAGCTGTGTTGTTGTAGGCGGAGAAAGGCTGACACCGAAAGGAAAGAAAGATAGTCTGATAGAGCTGAAATGAAATAAAGCTGAAGTCGTAGTAATGGGACTAACAAATGGAGGACAAAAAGCTGAATTGATACGAAAGAAAGGCTTGGTGCAGTTGGCGTGTTCTGACGGCTAGCTTGTAAGTACTACGGCTGATTCCCGTCACTCGTGATGAAAAATAAAAAAAAAAATATTTCATAACATTTAAGATCTAGTTCCATAAATAATTTGATTTCGTTTTATTTAATTATTATAATTTTTTAAAATTTATACTTAAAAATAATAAATTATTTTATTTATTTAAGTCTTAAAATAAAAATTACATTAAAAAATTATATTTTAATAACATTTATTTAATTTTCAATTTTCATCTATTAAAATAACAAATTTAGTTAATTATTTTTTAACAATATCAAATAACAAACTCTCTAAATCTATGTAGAGCCCCCAGCTCCTGCTTAGGATTAGAGAGTGACTGAGAAGTCAGGACATGTAACACAAGGCTACAGACCCCTCGTACATGACAGATAATATGTTATGCACCTAAGTACACTAGCAGAATGCAATAACGTAGCAGCGAAAAATAATAAAGGTCGGATAAACTAAGCAACGCGATAAGCAATTGCAAAGCACATGACACACTACTTATATCCCAAACAATGCCCAAAACGTAAACATATATTATAAAGATATAACATCCCAAATCATAGAGTATAGTTTAAAACTCCCAAAACATAAGACCTCCTCAAAACATAGTTCTACAAAAGTTGAGGTCTAAAACCATAAGTACTATTTCTTTTTTTTTCCTTCCACAAAATAGCTTAAGTTCTCGCTCTCTTCAAGAGAGTTGGGGCTTCACACGCTTTTCCAAAGTCATATATTTTTCCTGGTTGTTATGCCGCTTGAATTCTGCAATTAAACTCAAGTATACTAGTGATCTCCCTGTCGATGGCCTCGAGTTGCTCCAGGTTCGAGGGCTCAAGCCGACTTACAACCATCTTAGGCACAACCCTCTTCGGAGGACGAGGTGTCGTTCTCTTCTTTTTTATCATGGTCGTCGTTTACTACACCTGTCACAACTTCTATCATTCCGGTTGAGAAATGGTAGTGAAAACTACCACAATGAGATTTCAAGAAATCTCAGTAAGTAATCACACCATATACCACAGTTAACACAAGCATACAAAAGGTATATCATAAAATGCATGCATGGACATGTACTTGACTTATGCCTTTGACCAGAACTTGACTTGTGCACTTGACCATTTTTAAAAGACTTTTAACAGAGACTTTAGCTTTTCAGAAAAACTTCTTAACTTTTCTTAATCAAGTGATCTTAATCAGAACTTGCCTTATCAGAACATATCACAAGATTTGCATCAAGTGATCTTTAGCACATAAGCTCATATTCTTATTCAAATGGTGGATACAACACGGTTCCCCTTAGCACCACGTGTTCCTGCTAGTTACCACGCCATCAACGGTCCATACATCGCGATGAATACGTCATAAATAGAGATTCATATTAACTCGACCTTACTTCGTCGAGTTACATGCTTTATTCACCCATTAGCGTTAGGCACTTCCTCGCTCCGGCATCCTTTGAAAAGAATCCATTCGAGACTCGTCGACGATACTTTGTCGATCCAGGGGTTACCACTCTATTCTTAAGCACTCCAGAGTGGACAGAGGAGTTCTACTAGGATATTCCCCCGCCCTAGCACTTGGGGTCGTGATAAAACTTTTAAACTCTTTTCTTTGAAAATACTTTCTTTAAAAAAAACTTTTATTTGAAAATACTTTTTTCCTAAATGCATGTGACATGAGACTTAAAACATGCGTACTTACACTTGACATATGACATATAACATATGACATATGAAATGTCATGCACGAAATAACCATGCATAACATGTTCATTTCATAACATGATAACATAAACCATATGAGATATCAAAACGCATACATGGAATCATGAGAACTTGCTTAGGCCAAAACACATAGGCACAAAAACATGAAGAATCATAACTTAAACATGTTCCAAAATTCAAGCATATAATATAGAAATCAAGGCATTGTGAAACAAAATATGAAATCATAGGTTTTGACCAAGGTTCGAAACTTCCAAGACATGTTCAAATCGAAATATCATGTTGCATAAACCATCAACCTTAATCAAGTAAAAACTGAAACTTATAGGAGTATTTTATGGCATTTTCATCACAAATCCAAAGCATATAATTCCTTTCATAGATTTACTCAAGATCATATTAGCATATTCAAACAAACAATTAAGAGATAGTAAACAAAGCAAACACAACAATGAAATGATTTACACAATTATATACAAGTATTAACCAAGAGTAAGTTGAGTGTATACTTACAAAAATCCGCGTAAAGAAATATTAGGAAGCTGTAAATCTAAACATACTACATTAGAAAGAGTAACTAAAAATCATTCATCTTCTTGAGTATGTGAGGATTTCTAGGGCATCACTTTATCTTAAACCACTCGGCTTCTAGAATTTTTGAGTTAAAAACTCTTTTATTCCATTCATGTAGTAAAACAAAACCTAAAGTAAAGCAAAAATACATGTGGTGGTTGAAAACATGGAGGATGAACTCCCCCCACTAACCGGCTTCAAGGGTTTCTTAAAAACCCCAAGTCATTTTTTAAGAAATCGAGTAGAAAGTGTGTGTGTTCTATCAGTCTCGAAGTCCTATGAGATTTGGATCTCATTTTTGGGTTGAGAAAGTGACATGTGTGTGCAAAACTAAGAGAAAACCGATCCTTACCTTGTCTATCATTGATGGTGCCGAAATTGTATTTCTTGAAAGAATCCTCCTTGTTTGGTTGGAAAGAAAATACAATAAAGTGAGAGAACCTTCAAGTGAACACGTGAGAATTGTGTGGAGAGAGTGCGAGTTCATGCAATTTCCGAAACATGGCAAGGGAAAAGCCCCTAGGCGTGTACCCCTTCCTTTTTATAGTAGACTCTTCACTTCCCTCCTTGGTTGCTTCCAAAATCCTTGCATGGATGATAAGTGGCATAGGTTTCTTCTTCCCCTTTCTCTTTTGCCGAGAATCTCATTTGTTTTAGGAAATATCTCATCTCATCTCACCTCATCATTACACTTTCTCAAATCCCCACACAAAATAAAATAAACAATTCAATTTTTTCAAATCCCAAAACAAAAATAAAATAAACAATTCAACTTTTTTAAATCTCAAAACAAAAATAATATTAAAAAATATATTCTAACAATATTTTATTTAACTTTTTAACTTTAATCTCAACTCATCTCATCTCATCTCTGAAAACAAACGAGCCCGAATTCCCCACTTGGATTGCATTAGAAAGGGACATATTGGGGGTGGCGTGCAGGGTTTCTCCTTCCTTGGCCGAAATTCCTTTCTTTCCCCGTCATGCATTTCCTTTCCTTAAGCAAATGAATGTTTCTTCAAGGGTAGCTTAGTAAAACATCTCATGCCTCTTCCTTTTTCCAACAAGTAGCCTTTGGCATGGATGACAAGTGGCATTGGGTGTATGCCATAGCCCTAGCCGTCCACTCCTTTTTCCTTTCCCAAGTTGATGCTTCATCTTCCTAGTGCTCCTTCCCTAGGTGTCCTTTCATGTGCAATTGGTCCAAAAATAATCTAAGTGACAAGTGAATGGGGTGCTTGGGAGTGTGTTACCCGAAACCCTAAGGGCATATTTGTCCTTGATACAAAAGTTCATTCATCTATTCTTCTATAGGCTTAGTGCATGCTTGACACTTGGCAAAAACTGACCAAATTCGAAATCTTTTGTGCCTCCCTTCGGTTTCCCATGCAGATTTTCTAGAAAATCTCTATTTCCCTTCCCTAGGCTTCTATTCCCAAGAAATCTACCTTGGAACTTGAATTTTGGGCAAGACAAGGGTCTAGGCATGTGGGAAGATAGAGTAGCCGAAAATCCCTTAGTTTTCCTAGGTTCCTTTTGCCCCTTGATTCATCTAGAAGGTTTCTACCAAGTTAACAAGTGGCAATTCCTCTAGGGTAGGCGTGCAAGCCACTTCCTGATGCTTTCCTACACTTCTCTCTCCCCCTTATCCCACTATCAAGTCTAGATTTTTAGTGTAACACTTACATGACACATGACACTAGTGACTAAGATTTGGGTCATGAGCCTAAAGCCATTGGGCCTGGGTTTCTAAATAGAGCTGAAAATTACAAAGTAATATAAGGCCACTCCCTTCTTGGGCTCAAGTCACTAATTCAAAGACTCTAAGGCCTTTCAAAATAACTAAGGCTCCTAAAATGCCATGGCAACCTAGAATGAATTCTATGGGCCATGTCTAGACAAACTCGGGTCATCACAATCTATTATTATTATATTAAAATATTAATTTTTATATTTCTATTTATTTTAATTCTAATAATAATTAAAATATTTATTCATTATTAAAAAAATATAAATTAATTTTTTAATGTTAATATTATTTCAATCGATAGAATTTTTTAACTACTTTTTTTTACTGCCGTCAATACTATATACTCTTACTTCAAGCATATGTGTGGCCTTCCCAAACTGTTAATGACATCTAAACATCCATGCCTTGTCTTTAGAAGAACAAGCGAAGTTTTGTTCTGAAAAGTCAAAAAAGAAATAAATATTTACTTCGGTTGGTGTTATCTTCCCTTTCCTATATTGCACTTGCACCACGAAGTTTGGATTATACCAAACTGCCTCCTATAAGCGGAAAGATTATTTTGAAACCAAAAAGTAATTTGATCAGCAATTTGAGCGGGCTAGATTTAGCCGGCCAAGAATATGATGGACAAAATTATTATAGATTTAGTTAGTTTGATATAGATATTTTTAAAATAAACTAGCTAAAGTTTAGTCAAAATTTAACAATACGTAGTTCACTACTAATGCTCTAATGCTATTATTTCAATTGCAAGTGGCTCTCAAACCAAAAATTAAAGAAAGCTAAAAGGTGACGAAGCTTGTAAGAGCATTAGTATTGGTCTATGCATATGCATATGTAAAGTCATATTTGCATAATATGACCTTAAAATCCTCCACATTGGCTTATGCATATTCAAATATTTAGCTACCTATGAACAGTGCTTATCCAAATTTGGATAACCACTATTCACCCTACAAATCATATTTTAATCATTATTTCTCTCCCCTCCCACTCTCTCTCTCACAATCATTTCATTTTCTCCCTCATTCAACAACACAACAAACTTTCACTTACACATTCATTTTATTATTATAATATATTATATATATTTTTCATTTTATTATGTTTTTAATATATTATTATTAAAAAATTATATTTTTTATTATTATATTTGTATTATTAATGTCAAATGTATTTAGTGGATGTTAATTGTAAAATATATATAAAAAAATTGATTTTAGCAAAAAAGTAATAATAATAAAATAATAATATTTTATTATTATTTTGTCTCAAATATGCATAAGCCAATGTGAGAATTTTGCTTGAATGGCAAAGTGGCTATGCAAAAGAGGTAATTTTGCATATGCATATGAATAAACCAATGCTAATGCTCTAAAGGAGCATACGCATCCGTTGACAGTTGGAAAAGTTTATACGGATTGCATTTAGTTACTGTTTGAATAGTAAGTTGAGATGAGCTGTGTTGAGATTAAAGTTAAAATTGAATAAAATATTATTTTTTAATATTATTATTATTTTCAAATTAAAAAATTTTGAATTGTTTATTATATTTTGTGTGAAAATTTAGAAAAATTACAATGATGAGATAGATGAAACATTTTCACTATCCAAACTATGCCTTAATATTTATGATCAAATATTTCCGGTAAGTCTTCATTCCTTCAAAAATTTGAAATTCTTTTGTTATGTTATGGTTTATATTGTTTAATCATTTGTGTCGTAGGACATGTGCAGTGGCAGAATGGGTGCACGTAATATAGGCTCGAGGCAGCAGGTTGGCTTCTCGACGCGCCCTTCATTAGCAACTCTGTCTGTGTTTGGCACAACTCTGAATGGCTGGATGTGCCTGAAACTAACCGTGCAAAGTCCTAGGGCCAATGGGGATCATCCCGCAAGCCAACTGTGAGTTGGTGAGCAAAACACTGGCCACCACCAAATACACCGGAGTTCTCTGCCACCAGTACGGCGACCCATGCCAATGGAAGCTTCACATTGGAAGAATACCGGTGCACCCAACGTACACCCAGGTGTTTCAAACGAAAGAGCACCACCACCAAAAGTCCACGTCCAAGCATTTGTGAGTCTACCATCCCATGCACGACGTGAGCCGCGTCCGACCACCTCACTAGACTACCAAATGAAGAAAACGAGAGTTTACCCACGGTTTCTCACAGTAGAAAGCCCCATCAACTGGCAGGAAGGAACCCACCAACCAACCACGGGCCAGTAAGGCAACCAACAGCCACACTGAACCAGTAAGTAGTGTTTGCCACTGATGTGTTGCTCCCCATCCCTCGACGTGCCCAGGACCAAGGAACTCCTAAGCTAGACAATGGAAAACAACAAACCCATGCAGGACAAGCGCCAACAAAGGCAACATGGGAACTTCCTCGCCATCCCATTGCAATGTACGCAAGCGGCAGCATGGTGGCACGAGCACCCATGGGTCCACCATGAGGGGTGACAAAGACCATCGATGGGCATGCCAAAAGTAGGAGAACACTACGGGGTAAGAGCTAGCCTTGCCGACTTTTCCTTGCCCACGATGACAATCAACTGTAGAGAAAATTCCTCACCACAATGATGATCAACCATCACAAAAGGCTCCAGCTCCACACCACCCTCGACAACGCTCACCATGGGAACTTCCTCACCCACAAGTGTTCCTCACTGCAACCAGTTGCTCGTTGCTCATTGCTCATACGCACAACCAACTTTTCCCAAATGCTTAATCATGGATATTCAATACAAACAATCATGTCTTTGGACTAGTGGCTTCATTGCCACGTGCATGACTCTTTGAATGCCATGGGCAATGTATTACCTACAACCGAATAGCTTAATGTGTGAATGATTTTGCATAAAATGTAGCATCAAAATGATTTAATGAAGGAATGGAGAGCGGATTTGGTACCATCATGATCAAAGCAAAACATCATGGCACATAAAAACTACAGGCAACATATAGGGCACATTATGCGCAACAACCATGATCTATGATCAGCGCATACCGATGGAGCGAAGCCATTTGGAGTCATGCTACGTCCGTAATACGAAAAAAAGGAAGAATGTTGCAGGCAAGGTATACATAAGATGAGATGATTTTAAATTTTGATAGGAACCGAAGAAACGGTGGGTCCCATCAATAATTTGTTTGTTTTTATAATGATTAATTTATTATCGATGAAAATAGTTTCCAATATCAATTTAACATAGGAAATTCATGAGTTTATTTGATAAGTACTCAAACCAATAATTAGAATGGTGTATTGAACTGTTATATAATTAATTATTTTATACCTATATTTGGGAAATTCGAATTTTTTATTTCAAAGTATTTTTGGGCTTCATCATTTTCATAACCCTCTTTATTTAAGTAGTAATTAATTAGAGATAATTATATATTATAAATTTAAGATGGAATATTTCATTAGATTTTGTAAATATACCAACTATTATTTAAAGAAAAAAGCTATTTGCACTCGGGAGGGGTAACCCCACATAAACAAGCCTCCACGTGGATGCTAGAAAGGCTGCGTTTCATTTGCAGCCCTCAACTTGTCAAATGCAAGCGAACAGACTCCCCTTCACCACAGACACAACATACCTCTCTGCTTCCCACCCACGAAGAGCTTCACCACGACGAGACCTTCTCTGCTTCCCATCTTGTTCACCACAAAAACAGGTTAGCATTCTTTTCTTTTTCGTTTTTCGTCTTCGCTGTCTTGGATCCAACCATGCCCTGCCATCGTCTTCCCCCTTCCCATGAAGCCCAAAACCCTAACCCACAAAGAGCTTCATTTCAGTGAAAGTGAAGGGTGAGTCCCCTTTCCCATAGGCCTTATTACCCTTCGTTTTTGTAATTGTTTCTAAAACCCCAACCCTAGCTAACCCCCTATTTTCTAAACTCTCTCTCTCTCTCTCTCTCTCTCTCTCCCTAAAAAATTTTGCTACTTTCTTAGAGATACTTGACCAGGTATTTTCTATGTTAAACTTAGGTCTCTTGATTTTAGGTTGCTGAATAACTATAATGTTGGATTGCGGATTTTGTGTTGAACCTACTTCCCCTTGCTCTGTTCGGTTTAATTAATTTCAAATTGTAACTAAATGCCGTATTTTCTTAGTATTTAGACTAATCTTAGCTGAAAATGCTTGTACTTTTTCCTTACAACATAAACGACATATCTTGTTGACAAGAAACGTGTGTGAATGCAATTTGGAGAGTGAGACTATTGGTTTAACTTGTAACACCCCGTATTTTAGTGTTTTTTTTAATTGAAAGATTATTTGTTATTAATTTAAAAATTTATTCTCTTGTTTTAAAATTGTTGGATTTTTTAGTTGTGTTTTTTTTATGATTTTTAGTTTACGAAAAAATTTTTTAAAGTGCCTTCTTTAAATTAATTATTGTTATGTGTTTAAATTTCTTCTCGAATTAAATTAACTTGTTGTGGGGTTTAATTATTTATTTTCATTTTAATCATTACGTTTGAATTATTTTATTTTACTTGTTGTTTTAAAATCGTTTCCGTTGGATCATTTGTGTGACCCAAGATATGAGGATTGGACCTCATTTCTTTCCCTACATTTTTCTCTTTCCTCTTTTCTTTTCTTTTCTTTTTCTCCTCTCTTCTCCCGCGCGCCGCACTCTCTCTCTCTCTTCTCTTTCGCCGTGCGTTCGGGCCTCCTCCAGCCCGCCGCCGTCTGCCGGCGGTGGTCGACACCGCCGGGCTCCTCCCCTCCCCCTGCCGCCGGCGACCACCTCCCTCCAGTTTCAGCTCCATCCGCGCCGCCGTTAGCCGCCACGAACCACTACAAGCCGCGGCGCACTTTGAGCTCCAGCGCCGCCGTCACTCCACCTCCGGCCACCATCTCTTCACCACATCATCCTCGACCTCCCAGCAACCCATTGGACCCAACCCCAGCTCCGATCCGTCACCGGTGAAGCCCCACCAAGTCCATTTCCGATTTGCACATTTTTGGCCTAAAACCGCCCCTTGCGCCGCCACCCACGGCAAACCACCACCACCATTGGCTTCACCGACCTCTCTAGGCCCTACCCTACCATTTTTGGGTCTTCGTTTGTCTTCGTGGAAAAGTGGGTATCTGTGACCCACGGCCACAGTGTATTTTACACTGTGGTGTTGCTCAGACGTCGCATTTTTCAACTCCGTGATCCTCCGGAAATTATTATATTGCATTGTAAGTATTTTTCCCAAAGAACTTTTGAGATTTAAAAGTATTTCTGCACTAATTCATATTTACTGTGAATTTGTTGATTGTGCCGGACTGAGTCCGAGAAGTAAGGGGGGGTCGGTTGGATTTATGGTTTAGAGAATATTTAGAGGGGAATTAATTTTCTTTGTTGAGTGCAGTTTAATTTTTGGAGGTATTAGTTTATATTTTTCTGTTATGGAGTTGTGAATGGGAAGAAGTGTGCTTTGGTTTAGTGTTGGTTAAATTGTTAGTAATTGTTTGGGACTGCGAACTGTTGGAATAAGTGTGAGTTGTTGGAATTTGAATTGGCATTGGTCTTGATGCTTGTATTGGACAATACTGAGATTGGTATAGAATATTTTGGGTCGAAGTGAGGGCTGTCCGGATTGTTATTTGGCTGATGGAGTTTGATTAAACTTGCTGAATTATGATCTAGAGTTTGGGTCTAGAGTTGGCTAAGACAAATTTTGTATTGTTGGACTTTAATATTTAGTTTATTTTATTTTATGAATAGGTGACGAGACGGATAGAGACCGTATTCAAGTTATAGATAATGCGCTTCAGGAGTCAGGTAAGCAGGGTTCCTATGCTGGGTTTTATACAAGTTAATAAGACTGAGGTTGATTTTATGAAAACTCGCATAATTTGTGTTGTGTTGGGAACTTGTGAAAACAAAGATCAACCTCGGTCTCTTATCTGCATTATTCATGAAATCTGTGTGAAAAAGGAAAATATATTCTGACATGCATTGTGTAGACATGAGCTAAATTCTGTCATGTGATTTCTGAAATCTGAAAACGAGCGATATTGAGAATATGAAAAGTTGTGCATTTATTTGTTCTGGCTTTTGTGTACAGCGTGTGTAAACTGTTCTGAATCTGTTTTGGTACTTTGTATTATTTTGATACAACATCTGAAAACCTTTGGCATGGTGTACTGGTTTTTCGTATCTGACTCTGTCTCTGCTTTGCTCTGCTCTGCTCTGTTATGCTCTGCTCTGTTTGGGTTGGTACCAACTTCTCTGTCTCTGAGTGCACCCACTTTGGAAACAAAGTGGTTTATTTGTGGTCTTTTCCTGTGTGCACACTCGGGGCTCCGAGAAGAATAAAGGAAAGATTTCACCTCTGTCTCTGCCTAGTTTGGCCACCGGGGTTAGCACAACCCTACCACGGGGGTGAAACATGGTCTCTGCTCTGTTTGATGCTCTGTTTGGATCTGATGATGATACTCAGTTTATGTTATGCCAAAGCACTAAGGGTTTTACTTGTCTTAAAACCATCGCTCTGTTACTTTTGAAAATATGTTCTGTTCTGCATGTTAACTCTGGAAAATATTTTGTTCTGCATGTTCTACTTTGTAAATGCTCATGTTTACACGCTAGCATATGATTTCTGCTTACTGAGTTGTCGATAACTCACCCCCTATCTTCATAATATTTTTCAGATGATGTGGAGAGTCCAAATGAGGACCTGGAGTAGATTTCTGAATGTGTTTAAACTGAGGAGATGTTGTTGGAAGAAGGACTTCTGATGTTCTTAGTTTTAATGTTTTTGAGCTTTATTAATATCTTGGGTTTCAGAAAGAGGTATGAAATTATTGGTTGAGTTGTTATGATTACCGAGAGATTACGGACTCCTTAGTTTATTTTAGCTGCAGTAATGACTTTGTGGAGTTGTCAAGGTGGTTATTTAGAACTCTTGATATTGAGTTTTGTTATTAAAGATTTGAGTTTCATTTTAGTTGTGTTGGATTATAAGTTCTTTAGAGACAGGTAGTAAGTCTCCAGACCATCCGGGTTTGGGGCGTTACATAACTTTTCCCAATTGATTGCTTTAGTTATTTGGCTAACTTGAGTATATTTGATTCTGTTAAGTGATAGAATTGATACAATTCCTATGTCAAAATGCATAAAATCTTTTAGAATGCATAAAAATGCTTGTGACAATGCTTGGGTTAGAACCAACAAGTTGGTGGTTTCAAATATGTTGGTGGTTTTCTCCAACAAGTTGTTGGTAGCAGTCTCGGGGTGACGGACCATTTCAAGTAATGGAACACATCAATGATAATGCCTACAAGCTTGACTTACCAGGTGAGTATGGTGTCAGTGCAAGCTTTAATGTTGCTGATTTGTCTCCTTTTGATGTAGATGATGATTTGAGAACAAATCATTCTCAAGAGGGGGATAATGATGTAAACCAAAGAGCTGGACATGCTGATCATACAAGTGGGAGTGATTGATCATACAAGTGGGAATGAAGCTGAATTTACACAAGACCCTTTGTCACTTCCAAATGGCCCAATTACAAGACTTGGAGCCAAACGTTTCAAGGAAGCACTAAATGGACTAATCCAAGAGAATTGAGCTGATTCTAAAAAGACCAAGATTAGCTCAAATAATAATCAAGGCTTAGTCCATGTCATCAAAGCAATTGAAGAGGCTAATTAGCATGCAGAAACGTGACCAACATGGTCTGACCATTAAAGGGCGTGAATTTGTTGAGTTTCAAGGATGTTAAATAGGAGAATGAACTTGGTCTTGCTTGGGTATGTTAGATACATTGAATTTAGTCATTTAGTTATTTTTAGCTGCCTCTAGAAGTCCAAGAGGCCTAAAACTCATGGAGACTTGTTTATGTTAATATTTGTGTTGCTTTTAAAGCTATAGTTATGACTTTTCCTATTCTTGGAGGGTTGTTCTAAGTATATAAATGGATATTACGAATTTGAATAGCAGATTTGGTTTTTAGAAAATTATTGTCTTTGTGAAGTCTTGTGTTCCTCTTGGTTCTTAAAAGAACACTTTGAACTTATCAAGTCAATCTTGTGGTATTCAAGCACCAAATTTATCACCTTGATTCTTGAGAGAGTCTTAGGATTTCTTGGTGTGATGTTTCAATCCTTCGTAGTCTTGGTTTTCATCTAGTTCGGTGACGGGTCAAGGCTCAACAAATCTTGTCTATACGATCTTGGGGTTCCAAGCCATCACTGTTATCAAGTTTCATCACAATTGTTGGTGGAATTCATATCAAGGCTACAACACTGGTTTCCACCCATCGATGACCATCGCGACCACCAGGCGGCTCCAGCAAGCTACATCCATCACGAGCACCAGCATCCATTGCACAGAGCACGACCATCACGGCCAAATGCACACTGAATGAGCACCATTTCTCCAAACCCAATCGGCCCATCCAAAAAAATTGAACAAAATGCATCAAGCAACACTTCCAAACCCTGAGGATTTGTGGGTTTGTGATGGAGAATAGAGGCGAAAAAAATTGTTGAGAATGGATCACCTCCTTTATCAGACATTGTTTAGGCCAATATGCATATGCACTTTTTCTTTCCATAGCTTATTGTAATTCAAAGCACAGGTGTCATATTAAACGTCAAAAAATACATAAAATTCAGTTACAACAACAGAAATGTTAAAGGTCTCAAAAGTGTCTAAAAAATGTATCCCAATTTTTTTTTTAAACTTAATGATTAAAGAAGTATTTTTTAATGATGTTGTGAATTTTTTTATTTTTTTTAAATATTTATAATGATTAAAAAATACATAAAAAAAAGAAAAGATAAATAAAAAAGATAAAATATACTTTTCGAGATACACAGGAGACAAATTTTGGGCGGATGTAGCGTTGCTCTTACATCAAACTATAATTCATGATCTCGTAATTATAGTCTGATAAAAACATTAGCACCCAACAAATATTCAGAGAAAAGATCCGCAGAACATGCAATCCAAAACGTATGCAAATAAGAAAATGTTAATATCAGTTTTAAATATATCTATTAAATGTGTTAATTCATATATTTTATTTTATTCTTTATTTTTTGAATGATTAAAAAAATTATTATTAGTTAAAAAATTTTAATGATTAAGCATATTTAAAAAATAGTTAAAATGTTAATTAGTCTGCATATTTAAAATGTATATTTGACGTGCACCCTCATATTTTCCATACCAATAATGCCACGAGTCAAAGCATTAGTATTGGATTCATTATTTTCATCTTTAAAATTTGATGAAAAGTACATATTTTTCATAAATTCAAAATCTCTCTATCCATAACTCAACATTGGATTAGCTATTGGATTCATCAAAATAATAATATAATATTATTTTGTTAATAATAATATTTTTAATTTATTTTTTTTATATTTTACAATTACACTAACTATATGTTAATTAATAATTTAATTTGATACTTAAATTATTATTTCTCAATTTAAATATATTGTGGTTCAAAATTGGGAAACAATAACTTAAATAAATAAAATAATGATTATAGAGTGTGAATAGTGAGTCTTCAAATTTGAAGATGAAGAGAAATGTACTATAACTAAAAGCTTGACATTTGAGCATATGGTGAATCCAATACCAAGATTTTAAAGCTAAAATCATCAAATTTTAAAGATTGGACTCATTTGATGAATCCAATGCTAGTGCTCTCAGTAAAGAGAGGAAATGTGATGGTTGGGGTTGTCGTATGCGAAGACGCACCTGTGTTTTTATCGTTGCGGGGTCGGTTTCATCGTGATTATATTAGATTAGATAATTTTAGATAAAATTTAAAAGTTAAATAAAATATTATTATTTGATATTATTTTTTTAAAATTTGAAAAATCTAAATTATTTATTTTATGTTATATAAAAATTTAAAAAAATTATAATAATAAAATAAGATAAAATAAAATAAAATAAAACATTTTTACCATCTAGCTGTGTTCTTGTATGTGCAGAAAGGCGGACACCAGGGCGGACCTACATTGATGCTTGGCTCTTTAAAGATTTTTAAAAATTCTTTAAAGATTTTTAAAAATTTATTTTAATATATGGTTTTTTTAAAGATATCTTGATGTAAAGATAATTTACCTTCTCAAAATATTTTAAAAAATCTTATTTAGTATTTAATTGTTTAGGTTTCTTTTAATTTTTTAATAATTTTTTATACTCATCTATTTTTTATCATTAATAAAATCACACATTTTTTTATTACTTTTTCATATCTCATAAGAGGTCAAAAAGTATTTTTGTCACTTTTTATAAGTTATTTGGTAAATCTACAATCTCATTTTTTCTATTTATTTATACTTTTATTTTTAAATCTTTGACTAGCTAATTTATTAATTTATATTAGTTTTGTTAGTAAGTATATATGTACATCTGTTGAATTAATAATTAGGAGTGAAGGTAAAGATAAAATCACATAATCAATTTTTATCATTTCTTTACTTAATTTTTATTATTTATTTCAATAAATTTTACATAATTATTTCTATCTTAATTTTATTGTTCACTTAAATTTGATAGAGGCTGAGAGTTTCAGATTGGCAACTTGACTAATTTAATTATCTCTAAATAATTACTTTATATAATTAATGTTAAATATTGATAATACATTTTATAAATATTAGTTATCGTTCGATACACTTTACTAATCATCCCAGCGTACCAAATTTTAGTTTCACCTGACACCTAAATGAAAGAGATAGAGCTGAAATATGTATATGCAAAGTCATATTTATATAATATGGCCTTAAAATCCTTCATATTGGCTTATGCATATCCAAATATTTAGCTATTTATGAACATTGATTATCCAAATTTGGATAACTACTATTCACCCTACAAATCATATTTTAATAATTATTTCTCTCCCCTTCCACTCTCTCTCTCACAATCTTTTCATTTTCTCCCTCCTTCAACAACACAACAAACCTTCACTTGCACATTCATTTTATTATTATAATATATTATATATATATTTTCCAGTTTATTATATTTTTAATATATTATTATTAAAAAATTATATTTTTTTATTATTATATTTGTATTATTAAAGTCAAATATACGTAGTGGATGTTAATTGTAAAATATATATAAAAAAATTAATTTTAACAAAAAAGTAATAATAATAAAATATTATTATTTTGGCTCAAATATGTATAAGTTAATGTAAAAATTTTACTTGAATGACAAAGTGACTATGTAAAAAAGATAATTTTACATATGCATATTCATATACCAATGTTAATGCTCTCTCATAAGTGGAGGACAGAGCTGAATTGATACGAGTAATTTGGATCCGGATAAATGCAAAATATAATAAATAATTTAATTTTTAAAATTTTAAAATAATAATTTTATTAAAAAATAATACTGATAAAAACACAGCGCATAAAGACAACCCCAACTATCGCATTCACACTCCATCGCATACGACAACTCCAACCATCACATTTCCTCTCTCTACCAGGCTGTGTTCTTGTATGTGGAGAAAGGCTGACATCGAAAGGAAAGAAAGATAGAGCTGAAATGAAAATAAAGCGTGTTCTGACGGCTATGACACTCCATCGCATACGACAACCCCAACCATCACATTTCCTCTCTCTCTACTGACGCTGTGTTCTTGTTTGTGCAGAAAGGCTGTCAGTTAAATGAAAGAAGATAGAGCTGAAATGAAATAAAGCTGGAGTCGGTGCGTCCTGACGTCCAGAGCTGATTCCCCTTATTCGATTATAAAAAAATTAAAATATAGTTCATAGCAATTATAAATTAGATCAATACCCCCAATGACTCGACAATTCTTTTTCTACACTAATGCTGTTGTTCAATTGCAAGCGGCGCGTGAAGATATCAAAAATAACTTATGTGGGTCATGGATGATAAGTTAAGATAATACGTATTTTTTTAATATTAATTTTATTTAGAGATTTAAAAAAATTAAATTATTTATTATATTTTATATAATTTTTTTTTAAAAATTATAATGATGAAATGAGATAAAATTCGTTTTATATCTAAATAAGGCAGTAGTAATTTAGATAATAAGTTGAGATAAGATAAATTAAGATTATTTATAAATAGTAGTGAGATTATTGAGTTGAGATGAAATGATATGATTTTAAAAAATATATATTAGAGCAGCATGGCATCAGTACACTCAAGCCTTCAGATGTGGATGTAGTTGCTCGTGGCAATATGGATGATTCTGATATACAGCCACACTCTTCATCACATGACTTACCTCTTGTAATAAATCTGTAGTTAAATTACTAGATGGTCCTCATTCCAGTTGAGTTGTAATGTATCATTTTCTAATTTTAGAAGTAGTTATCCTTAGCTATACAGGGCTGGTACAATGCTGTAAAGATTCTTTAGTTTGTTGGTCTATTTTTAGTATAAAGCAACAATTCTGTGTAAAGCTTTTGAGTCAATCGAATGCAGTAGCAACTTTTCATCCTTTTCCCTCTGCTCTCTTTTGCTTTTTCTTGCTATTCTTACATGGTATCATAGAGCCACTAAGAGTAAGAATATTTTTCAAATGGCTCCTGATCAAAACAAATCTTTTTTTTTTTGAATTTCACCAACATTACCAATCCCTACAAACTCGACCATGGCGATAACCCTGCACTACCCTTGGTACCTGACCTTCTCTCCTCTGAGAATTATACAACCTGGTCAAGCGCTATGACTCGAGCTCTTCGTGCCAAAAACAAGCTTGGTTTCATCAATGGAACCTTGCTAAAACCAAAAAAGACCACTGACCCTCTTTATGATGCATGGGAACGATGCAATGACTTAGTTGTGTCTTGGCTTCACAACTCAATCAACCCTTCTCTTCAATCCAGTATTGCCTTGGTGGATAATACTGCACAAATCTGGAATGAACTTAAAGACAGGTTCACCCAACAAAATTGTCACAGGATTTTTCAGCTCAAAAGGGCTTTATCAGGTTTGCAACAAGATAATGATTTTGTTAGTGTTTATTTTGGCAAACTTAAAACACTGTGGGATGAACTTATCATATATAATCCTATGCCTGATTGCACTTGTGGAAAACTTGATGTCCTACTTGACAGATACCAAAGGGATTGTGTCATTCAATTTCTCATGGGTTTGAATGATTCATTCCTTGTTACCCGTGATCAAATTATGCTTTTAGATCATTTACCTCCCATAAATAAAATCTTCTCCATGATCCAGCAGCAAGAAATGCAACACCTCATGTTGTATGGCCTTCCTTCACCTGACTCGATGGCCCTTGCTGTCAAACCACCATATCCTCCATATAAACCAATTTTCAAACCATCCCAACAACCAAAACGTGACAGACTTTTTTGCAGCCATTGTAAAATTCAAGGGCATGTTCTGGATACATGCTTCAAGGCAGGAAACGCCCAAGCCCCCATTTGTACTCACTGTCATATGACAGGTCACATAGCAGACAAATGCTATAAATTACATGGCTATCCACCTGGGCACAAACCACATGAAAGCAGCATGGCATCTCTTCTGCCAATATGACTTCACTTGAATCCACAGATTCACCAGATGACAACTTCACATTCACTAAGGACCAATACCAACAACTGTTATCTCTATTGCAGACAAAGGAGGTTTCCATTGCTAGTCACTCAATCAATAATGTCCAGGCAGATTGTACTCATTCCTCCACCATGAATGGTATCACTTCTTGCTTCACCTCCTTCATTTCCACACATCATCCTAACACACACTTGCCTTGGAGCATTGACACTGGTGCTACATACCTCATGGGCACCTCATTTTTTTCTTCTATCACATCTCAAGTCTCCTTTGTTGTTAAACTCCCAAATAATCACACTGCACCTGTCACTCACATTGACAATGTTCATATCAACACCACATTAACATTAAATAATGTCTTATGTGTTCCCTCTTTCCATTTTAATTTGATTTCTACAAACAGTTGATCAACTCACTCTCTTGCTGTTTTATTTTTCTTTCACAATTTTGTTTCATACATGACCTTTTGTCAGGGACCACAATTGGCATGGGTGAGATGAAGAATGGTCTCTACCACTTGCTTGTTGAACCAGTGTCCCCAACAGCTCTCTTAGATCATTTTTCTACTTCATTACATAAAAATATTTCTATTTCAGCTACTTTCATAGATGTTGATCTAATTTCTGATCTCTGGCATTGTAGAATGGGCCATACACCTATTTCTAAACTCAATGTAATCAAAGATCCTCTTATTCAGAATCATGTTTCTACTATTACCCATACCACTCCATGTCTCATATGTCCACTTGCAAAGCACCATAAACTACCATTTCCAATTAGCTCACATAAAAGCAACACAATTTTTCAACTCATTCACTGTGATATTTGGGGACCCAACTCAGTAACAGCATATGATGGAACAAAATATTTTTTGATCATTGTAAATGATTACTCTAGGAGTACTTGGATCTATTTACTAAAGGCCAAATCTAATACCAGATCATGCATTGAAGCTTTTTGTAACTTGGTTGAAACTCAATTTCACACCAAAGTGCAAACCCTGAGAAGTGACAATGGCCTTGAGTTTCAAATGATAGAATTCTTCAATAAAAAGGGTATCATTCACCATAGAACTTGTGTGGAAAGTCCACAACAAAATGGAATTGCAGAAAGGAAGCATCAACATCTTTTGAACATAGCTAGAGCTCTCAAATTCCAGTCTAATATTCCAAATTTATACTGGAATGACTGCATCCTCACTGCAGCTTACATCATTAATCGAGTTCCCAGCCCCTTGCTTTCTAATAAAACACCTTTTGAGCTTCTCTTTAACAAACCCCCCACATATTCTAACATGAGAATTTTAGAATGTCTTTGTTTTGCCTCTACAATATCTCAACACAGACAAAAGTTTGACCCTCGAGGTAGACATTGCATCTTTCTTGGTTATCCTTTTGGGGTCAAAGGGTACAAGCTACTTGATCTACACACCAAGTCAATTTTTATCTCTCGGGATGTTACCTTTCATGAAAATATTTTTCCCTTTCATCATCAATCTAAAATCCCATCATCTTTCAAATTGTTACCTTCTACTTCACACCAAATTATCACTTCCTTGCCCATCCCTTAGCAACATCATCTCCATCATCTACTCCTTCTACTCTCACTAACCCATCACCAGAATCTCCCACCTCATCCATCACAGATCCTTCCTCTCCACTTCCTCTTCAGAGATCTACTCGAACAAGAAGAGCTCCTCAATATCTCAAAGACTTCCATTGCCAACAAGCAGCCTTCATCTCATCCACTCAATTAGTGAGCATGGCATCAACTTCTTCAGGTATTCCTTTCCCCATTTCTTCCTCACTTTCTTATGCCAACTTATCACCTACATTCTCTTTATTTTCTGCTACTATTTCTTCACATCATGATCCACTCACTTACAAGCAAGCTGCCAAGGACCCTGATTGGTGTAAGGCAATTGATACAGAAATTGAAGTTTTAGAGCTTAACCATACATAGATCCTTACTGATTTGCCCCTGGCAAAACTCCCATTGCATGCAAATATGTTTATAAAACTAAGTATCATTCTAATGGTACTGTTGAGAGAAAGAAAGCAAGGTTAGTTGTTAAGGGTTTCGCCCAGCAGGAAGGGGTGGACTATCATGAAACTTTCTCACCTGTAGTGAAAATTGTCACTGTTAGAACCATCCTTGCCTTAGCTGCAATCAAAGGGTGGCACTTGCAACAGTTTGATGTTGACAATGCTTTCCTCAATGGTGAACTCAATGAAGAGATATACATGCAAAGACCACCTAGACAGGTCTGTAAGCTTCTCAGAAGCCTCTATGGACTCAAACAGGCTTCACGCCAATGGTATGATAAGTTCTCCACTTCTTTGATTAAATTTGGTTTCACCCAATCGAAGTCTGATTACAGTTTATTTACTCATATCACTGATACAAGTTTTACTGCACTACTAGTCTATGTTGATGACATAGTAGTTGCTAGTAATTCACTTGACTCCATTTCAGTCCTCAAAACCTTTTTGAATGCCAACTTTAGAATTAAAGATCTTGGATCCTTAAGATATTTCCTTGGCATTGAGGTTGCTCGATCCCCCACTGGTATTCATCTCTGCCAAAGGAAATATACTTTAGATATTCTTGCTGAATCAGGGCAATTAGCTTCTAAACCTCTCAAGCTTCCAATGGATCAAAACCATAAATTAAGCAAATCTTCTGTGACACCTCTAGCTGACCCCACCTCTTATAGACAGCTCATTGGTCGTTTACTTTACCTAACCTTAACCAGACCAGACATTTGTTATCCTATCCAAGTGCTAAGTCAATTCATGGACCATCCTTCTACATCCCATCTTGCTGCAGCCCACAAGGTATTAAGATACCTTAAAAATGCCCCTGGCCAAGGAATACTCCTCTCCTCCACTTCTTCCATCCATCTTAGAGGATATTGTGATTCAGATTGGGCTTCATGCCCAGAAACCCGCAAGTTAGTCACTAGTTTTTGCATTTTCTTGGGTCAGTCACCTATTTTCTGGAGATCCAAGAAACAAACAGTTGTCTCAAGGTCCTCTGCTGAGGCAGAATATCGTGCAATGGCATCTATTTGTACTGAGTTCACCTGGCTTTGACAGTTGCTCACTGATCTTTCCATTTCTCATCCACAAGCTACCTTACATATAGCAACTAACCCAGTTTTTCATGAAAGGACAAAATACATTGAAGTGGATTGTCATCTTATACGAGATAAAATACAAGAAGGCACATTCACACTGCTCATGTTAATACAAAGTCACAGCTTGCTGACATCTTCACTAAATCCCTTCCATCTTATCTCCTTTACTCACATATGTCCAAGATGGGAATAATCAACATCTATTCTCCATCTTGTGGAGGGGGGGGGGGGGGTATTAGAGCAGCATGGCATTAGTACACTCAAGCCTTCAGATGTGGACGTAGCTGCTCGTGGCAATATGGATGATTCTGATATGCAGCCACACTCTTCATCACATGGACTTACCTCTTGTAATAAATCTATAGTTAAATTACTAGATGGTCCTCATTCCAGTTGAGTTGTAATGTATCATTTTCTAATTTTAGAAGTAGTTATCCTTAGCTGTACAACGCTAGTACAATGCTATAAATATTTCTTAGTTTGTTGGTTTATTTTTAGTATAAAGCAGCAATTCTGTGTAAAGCTTTTGAATCAATCGAATGCAGTAGCAACTTTTCATCATTTTCCCTCTGCTCTCGCTTGCTTTTTCTTGCTATTCTTAAAGTATGTACACTTGGATTTAGAAGTGAGATAATATGGTTTTAATTTTTTGAGAGATTTGATAGTTGTGAATCCTACCAATTATTGCATAGTATTTATAATGATTGAATATTATTTATAAATATATTTATATTAACTAATAGCAATTAATAAATTACATACCCAAAAAAATATTAAAATCACATCATTAATAGGAAACCATTTTTTAAATTTAGATTAATCAATAATTCTAAAAAATCATCATTTTTATTATAATATATATAATTCTAATTAGAAATTAGAAATTATTAAATATTGTTCGTTATTGTAGCCCGAACTCATTATTTCATATGGGTCAAATTAACAATTATGGATGGATCAGTAAAAAAATTGACTATGACACATCAATATAATGAGATATAAATGGAATGAGGTTCTACTCGAAGCCAATCCATATATGTTTTTTTGCTGGAAATTTCGTAGTAGTCTTCTTTTCAATCATGATAGGAGAAACTATTACATTTATATTTGTAGGCATATAGTTTTTGTTAATGTTGTGTTTCGTACACATTTGGACCAGGTTCCAGCAACTCAGGTCTTTATAATTGGACCTGTGAAAATAGAGAATAAGGCAACTGGGAGAGGGTGGCCTTGGGACCAGAGAGTCTCTGATGCCAAAGTTAGTAAAGTCTCGTACCTGAGAGTTACTATTTATACCAGGAGTCTGAGAGGGAGACAGATCGTGTCTGCCCCCTATGGAGTTCGTGTCCTTCGTATGGTTCCTTTTATCAGAGTCCTTTATTGCGGCGTAGCTCTACGACGGCGTCATTAATGTGGCATGTAGGTTGGGTAGTGATGCCATGAAAGCAGCATGGTTCCCTGATCCTGCTTTATTTATGGTGGTTTGTCGATATTCCCATGTTAGAGAATCAAGGGTTCTCCGTCTTTCTTGCTTTGCCCTATACAAGTCCCTACGGTCAGAGTGTGACCGAGATATATTAGGCTTGTTCATCCCATCAACCACCCATTTGCTTTTCCTTGTAGGTGCCTTTCTTCATGAGTAAGCTTAGACATTGAGGCCGATATCGGGCCGAGGCCCAATGGGCTTGTGAAGTGGGGAAATCCACTCACAGTTTCTAACACTAATTTCTAGGACCAAATAACTAGTGAAACCCATGAATTAAACCCAATAGAAATAATAATTAATAAGATAAAATCCTACAAATGCAAAGTAAATTACACAAGTTTCCATTGTTTCGTTTGGATACAAGAAGTGTTTTATTTCATCTCATCATTACAATTTTATCAAATTTTCACACAAAATATAATAAATAATTCAACTTTTTCAAATATTAAAACAATAATAATATTAAAAAAATAATATTCTAATAATATTTTATTCAACTTTCATCTTAACTCATCTCATCTCAATTTACTATCTAAACGACATTTAAGCTTCTATAATCTTAAGATAAGGACAAATTAAAGTTTGGGCCTTGAAATCAAATGTTTGTTTTTATTACGTAAAGTAAGCCAGACTTTGTTGAAAGATGACTGTTGCAAACATTACACAATAGGTGTTATGCTCTTTTTTCTTGAAAATCCAAGTTCTTACGAATTCCTAATTAGTTATCTCACTCGGATTTGTGATATTTGAAGGCACAAATCCATGCGTGCGATGCAGTTCTTGTTCCAATTGGGAGTAAGAATTGGAGATAATGGTAAAAATTGTAGTTAAAAAGTTGAGTCACTTACCAAAGATGTTGGAATTCATTGAATGATGAGTAAAAATCACTAGTTTTCAATGCAATGAACAGCACGTTTTGAATGGAATAATTCTATTTACTCCTCATGTTCAAGCACGTCTTCTCCATCTTTGAACTGGAAGGCACTAGACCTGTTAATTCTCCAACTTACAGATCAATCACACGCTTCCTTCCAGATTTTAGGTATCTATTTAGTTTGTAGCTTGGCATGTTTGGCTCTATTGGAGGGATCATGTAAGTATTATCCTTTTTCTGAAACAATATGTTGGTAGGAGAAATTAGGTGAATTGATGTACAGTCCTTGTGAGAGCCTGAGGAGTAAAATGAAGGATGGAAGAATTGGGGAGCCTATTGGAACAACGACGCCAAGAGGATGAAAGGCCTGCAAAAGATCAAATGACCACCTTAGGCCCTGGCAGAGTGAGTGCCCGAGGAGACAAAGGGCCAGAAGGGGAACCAAAAGGAGCCCACGATGTCAGAATCAAATTTGAATGTGGAGTAACTAAAAATTGTAGAATACACCTAATGTGTGATGTGGGCAGCCCGGTAAGCATAAGAGATGGCAAACTGAAATGGTAAAATGTCATTAACTTGAAAACAGAAAACAAAGAAAACAACAACAAACAAAAAGGAAAAAAAAGAAAAGGAATGAAATGAAAAGAAAATTAAAAAAAAACATACTTGCATGGTGTGGTCAAGGTTGATAGACCGGATCTGCAAGTGGAATGTCTTCCACTTCAGGCACTTGCCCATCAATAAAGATTTTAAGGTGTTGACCATGTACTTTAAAGACCAGGCCATACCTAGGGTCCTCTATTTCTACCGCCCCATTTTCAAAAACATGCTTCACTAAAAAGGGGCCGGTCCACCTAGACCGAAGTTTTTCTGGGTGCTTGTGAAATCTAGAATCAAGTATACTAGGTCATTAGGCTTAAGACCTAAAATTTCCTAAACTTACCAGTATTCAATTTTGAAGAAATACTAATAGTAAAAGTGTCACTTTGGCCGAGAAATGCATGTTTAAGACTTGAGAGCAGTGGCTTCAATTCCAATTTGAGACTATCCATACTTGAATGAATCTGCTTTTCACTTTTTTTAGACAGTTCCTCAAATTTCGATTGCCAAATATGTGGACCATAATCCTTATCTATGAGTATGTCAATCATGTACGTTTGGTGGCACTCATCATCCTCTTTTGGCTGTTATTCAATATGAAAAATATTCACCTCAAGAGTCATATTTCCAAAAGAGAGATTCATTAGACCATTCCTACAATTAATAAGAGCATTAGCAGTAGCAAGGAAATGTCTACCTAAAATTAAGGAGATTTTAGAATTAGAGTCAACAATAAAACTAGTATCAAGGATTAAGATTCAATATGAAAAATATTCACCTCAAGAGTAATATTTCCAAAAAAGAGCTTTATTAGACCATTTATGCAATTAATAAGAGCATTAGCAGTAGCAAGGAAATGCCTACCTAAAATTAAGGGGATTTTAGAATTAGAGTCAACAACAAAACTAGTATCAAGGATTAAGAAATCAATAGGGTAGTAAAACTTGTCAATTTGGATCAAAACATCCTCAACTATTCCTCTCGGTTTCTTAACTGCAATTGAAGCACAAATGAAGTAGGTTTAATTTCACCCAAACCAAGCTGCAAATAAATGGAATAAGACATCAAATTTACACTAGCTCCTAAATCTAGCAACGCTTGCCCAAACTCATGATTCCCAATATTACATGCATTGGTTGGACAACCAGGATCCTTGTACTTAGGAGGAATTCGTTGCTCAATTAGAACATTAACTTGCTCTGTCAGGAATGCTGTCTTCTTAACATGGTGCTTCCTTTTAACTGTACACAAATCTTTGAGAACTTTTGCATAAGTATAAACTTGTTTAATGACATGCAAAAGAGGAAGATTGATCTTTACCCGCCTGAGGTTCTCAAAGATTTCATTGCTAGAATCCAAAGTTTGCATGCCAGATTTTAAAACTTGAGGAAATGGTACCTTAACTAGGCTCTTAATTACCTCGGCTTTCTTAGGTAACTCGGCACTATCATTTACTTTGTTCCTCTTCAACATCCTCTGCCTTATTAGTTTTTGGAATGTGTAAGGACTTACCACTTCGTGTCACAATGGTATTGATCCACTTCAAATTTCCTTGAGCCATATGTTGACTTTGGGGTGTGGATTGAGTTTGAGAAACGAACTTGCCACGCTCATTCATACTCAAAGAGCTCATCAACTTGGATACATGGCTTTTTGTCTCCTTATTTTCTTCAATAACCTACATAATCAAAAAGTATCTTCTAAAGGACTCCTCGAAGATGAAGGTGCTTGATATGGTGCAAGATATGATCTAGGGGTTGTGCAGACGGCTAGTTTTTAGACTTCCAGCTAAAATTGGGGTGATTGCGCCACCTCGGATTATAGGTATCAGAGAAATGTGTAAAAGACTTCTTGATGGGCACCAAGATGATCCTAGTCTTAAAGATCATTTGCAAGTTCCAGATAGGTCAATTACAAGGTCAAGAGTCAAGAAGATGAATGATTCAATGCAAGGATTGGTACAATCCACTTGGGACGAGTCTAGCAAGAGCTGAATATTCAGTATGGGCCTGGGAGAAGGAGATCCAGTGATCAACCACGTGATACGAGCTATGGAAGAGTGCAACATAAATTAGGGCCTATTATTATGTTTATGTGATTGAAGGCCTTGGACTTATTTATTTAATTAATGAGGCTTATTTTATTAGTTATAGGAATTAGTGTAAAATAATTGGGATTGAGGATGCTTGGCCCACATATGTCTTATTTCTTATGAACTAAGGTTTTTGGGAAGGTCTTGTATTTTGGCCAAGGGCTTATTTAGAAAGTTAATTTTTAGGAACTAGGGTTTAAGGAGGTACTGAAGAGAGTTACTGTAGCCGCGGTACTGTTCATCCAGGGGTATTTTTGGAAGAAAGAGCTTGATTTTGATTAGGGTTTTAATTATGTTTTGATTTAAATACTATTTGTAGCTTCATTTTAAGAGTTTATGAAATTTGATGAATTTATTAATTGTGAGTTAAGTTTACTCATCTTGTTCTTGATTGAAATTTTGAACTTATTAAAGGTAAATCACAACATTTGTGGCGTTCCTCTTTGTAATCTGGGTTCTTGAGACAAGTTCTTCAACGGGTCTAGATTTTAATATAATCTAGGTTCTTGAAACGAGTTCTCAATAGGTCTAACTTCTCCATCTATTGACTTGAGTTTTGGCTTTCATGGGTGACTTTTCAAATTGATTGTGGGTTCAAAGAATTCCATTCCCACAGGTTCATATCATTTGGTATCAGAGCAAGGTTTCCAATCAGGTCTGATTCTATCTTTTAATTCTTGCATCGTTACTTTTAATTCTAAGGTTTCATTGTTCTAGGGTTGCACAAAAAAAAAAAAAAGGAAACAAAAAGTAGGCTGTCGAAATTCTTAGGATTTTTGGTTTGGCTGAAATTTGCATCATCTAGGGTTTCAAAATTCTTGAGTTTCTTGGATCTCTATGTTTGTTAATTGCTTGGAGTGTTGTTCCATTGATTCTCTTTTACTTCATTGTCAATTCTTGTGTGTTTGAATTCAATTTCTTGATTTTCACAATTGAATATTGCTGTTTATAATTGAATTAGAGAAAAGAAGAGAAAAAAAGAAAGGAAAAGAAAAGAAAAGAAAATAAAATAAAGGAAAGGAAAAGAAAAGAAAATAAAAGAAAATGAAAGAAAATTCGAAAAAAAAAGGAAAAAGAAAAGAAAATGTAGCATATTCAAGGGTTTCTACATAGTTACAACAAAGAGAAAGAAAAACTTTGGTTGATTGAGATTTATCATCAAAGGGGCTGAATACATATTTCTAGTTAGTATCTTGTTTTATAATTACTCTTTCACTCGTATAAATTCCTTGAGTCTCGTGTCATTTTATTCCTTCCTTGTTTCTTGGATCTATATTACTGGTTGGAATAATATAAGATTATATTGTATTGATTTAGTTCAACTAGTTCTTAAAGAACTTGAGCCGGAAAACTATTGAGGTAAAATGCAAGAGAGTATGAGACTATTATTGGGAAAAAACCAATTAAGAGTGAAACATGAGTGTAGTGCCATTATTTGAGTGTAAACACGTAAGGGAGTATGTGAGGTTTTCCACCATTCTTTTTGTGCAGCACATTACGATATCTCATAAGAGTGACTCATCACCAAAGGCGATGGCAGATAACTCATCCTTTGCAAGCCATGCAAAAACAGTTTGAGTAGTTGAACTTATTGTTGGGTAAAGTAAAGGATATGATGGATCATCAAGAAACGGTAATTAAACATCTACAGGGCAAGAGAGATAGGAGACGACGTGAGTCTAGTGTTGAAAATGGTTATGAGAGTGAAGAGTATGGTGCTTCTCTTGTTGCCAGGTGTGCACTCAATACAAAAATTAAGATGGATGATACAGAGCAGCAGAGCGAGAACAATTTTCATACTAGATACCACATCAACAACAAGATTTTTGTAATTGCAAATTAAAATAAAATTAAGAAAATACTCAAAGGAAAAGAAAGATTTTGTTCAAAGATCAAATCAATGAGAAAGAAAACTTATAGGAAATCGATTTCACCTAATTCCTCACTATGCTTTACTCATCTAACTTATTGAATTTAATTCTTTTTGTTTGTTAGCAAATCTCCACAAACATCCAAAAGCTTCTTTCGATAGTCAATTGAAAATTATTCTTGTTCATCATTTTACACAAGAGTATGCAAATTAATAAAGCAAGAAAGCAATAAGATCAATGATTTTATTACTACATAGGTTCATACAAGTCTTTCGATCTCTATATTTACCTATGCTGAAATATCAAGATCTATCCTATAATTCCCTATTTCGATAACAAATCACAAAATTAAAATCATCTAATTAATGACCAGTTAATTAGAAGCAATAAGGTCAGAATAAATCAGACAAATATAGAAGATAATTACTTTAAATTAGCATAAAAAAATAAGCATAGTTCGGAATTAGATTACATCTTTTTCCTAGAATGAAGAAAATTTAGTTCATACTAAAAATTAAATTTAACATAAACGAATTCACCATAATTTTATGAGAAAAATGGAAAAAGATGAACACTAAAAAATACTCTCGTCGCAATCCGCAGGGTCGTTTCCTTCACTTTCCCTCTGGTCGGTGTCGCTGCTTCCAGGTTCATTTCCCTTCCCTTTTCCTAATTCTTTTTTTTTATGTCGTCATATGGTGATAGGTTGGTAGAAGATAAATTTCTTTTTTTTTTTCAACTTTTTAAATTGCCTGGTGGTAGGTAGCGCCATCATGAGTTTTTTTATTTTTATTTTTATTTTTATATCTACTACTATTATATAAGCGTCTATCCGCTTATGAATAGTAGATTTTAGGAGATCTTTGCTTTCTATTTCTATCCCTTAATGTTTCTCTTATTTACTTTTGTGCTCTTATTTGTTGATTTGTCTTTTTGTTTCTGTACGACTGTGTCTTGCCTTTTTACGTTTCTACCCTTGTTTGATTGCATGTGTACATTTTTTTCCTTGCTTGGTTGATTTTCTCTTTCCTTCTTTGTCCTTCTGTTTGTTGCTTTTGTATGTTTTTACCCCTGTTCTGTTTTGGTTTTTTACGTTTTGCCCTTGTTTGATTGCATCTGTACGTTTTCCCCTGCTTTTTTATTTTAAATTTGCTTCTTTTACATTTCGGTTGTTCTTGACAGAGTGTAGCTTCTGTTCTTTAGTTCTCATTGCTGGGCTCTATCTTTTGTTGAATAAATATAAATGAAAGTTACTATTACATGATGTGGCATCATCTAGACCACACATCTCCCCAAGTGGTGTTAGGAACAATCAACTAGAAGCAGCCACGCAGTGAGTGCAAAGTATGTACTGCTATAGTGACTTTTCTCTAGCATTACTCTTTTTTATCTAGTTGAGAACGAAATTGGTTTATTTGCATTTGGTTTTACACTTTTGGTTCTTGCATAGTACGTTGGTGTGATGTGTTGTCAGGGGAGTAGGTTTATTGGCCGGCTGATGGGAGAGTTGAAGGCTACGTTTTTCGATTCTCGAATTTTGCTAGCGATAAGAGGAACATCAAAGGTGAAGCGCCAAAGAAAAGCTTTCATTCGTTTCTGGGTACTTCCTATACATTTATGTCTTCTAACATTTTGTTGTGTTTTTGTTCTTCATTTTTGCTATTCTCTTTGTCACTATTTCTTTCTCCATTTTCCTGTTTTCCATTTCTTTTTTCTGTGTTGGTCGTGCTGAGGAATCTCGGAGGTTAGGGTTTTCGATGTTTAGTTTTTACCATCAATCATAGGAATCTCAAAGGTGAAGCACTGAAGAGAACCTTCCATTCGTTGTTGGGTATATGTTCCTTGGTTTTCACGGTGCCGTGTTGGTATGCCCCTTTCTGTTACTATTTTTTTGCTTTCTACGTAATATGAATCTGAAGGGTACTTCACATACACTCCTAGGTTCGAAATTTTTTGTGCTTTTGCTCCATTTTTCTTCTTTAGTTTTCGTGTTCTGTCTATTGCTTTTCCATTCTCCATTTCTCTGTTTTGCATTTATTTTTTTTCATGTTGGTTGTGTTGAAAGTGGTTTGAGTGTGAGGGTATTTGTCACGGGTGCAGTGGGCGAGGCCTTGAAGAAGAAAGGGAAGAAGAGAAGGGCAGTTTGTGTAAAAAGGGCATAACAGAAATAACAGATTGCAAGTAACAGAAATAACGAAATGAAGTTAGTTAGTGAAACGGGGCGTTTTGGTCTGTTATAAAGAATAAGTAAAACGACACGTTTTATCCAAGTTGCATTTTGTTTTGCGTTTAGCTTTTTGTAGTTCACGTTTTGGGTTAGAACATTACATTGTTTCTGCTTCACGATTCCTGCTATAAAAGCAGGTGAATTCATGTAATTGACATTGAAGAAGAATTAAGTGAGATCCTTTTTGGAGGTTGAGAATCCCTCGAAGATTCTCTGCAAGATTCGCTATTGAATCTTGATCATTCAATCTGAGTTCTTGTGTGTGTAGTGTTCTTCCCTGTGTGAATCTGTGTGATTAGCAGAAGGTTCTAAAAGGATCTTTACAAGTGGTATCAGTAGTAGTCGATCTTGTGAAAGTGGTGATGGCGGAGGGTACTCGTGCTGCCATGAAAGGTCAGATGGACGGATATCAGAAGCAACAAGAAGTGGTTCAGAAGCAGTTGGAGAACCATCAGCAAGCCATCCATGGTATGGCAGAAAGGTTAGAACAATTTTCTGAAATGTTGTGTTCAGTAGTTCAAACTGTTAATGAAAACTCTCGTCATGATAGAGAGGTTTCTAATGAACCTAGAGGTCAGGAGGATAGACCTGTGTTCCAGAGGAATTTTCGATTAGATTTTCCAAGATTTGCTGGTATTGACCCTGCGGGTTGGGTCTTTAAGGCCAACCAGTACTTTGATTTTTATCAAGTACCGTTCCATCAAAAATTAATGGTGGCTTCATACCATATGGAAGGAGAAGCATTGGTGTGGTACCAAGATGCTTTGGACTCGGGACAGTTCAATTCTTGGGAGTGTTTAGTGGTAGCAATGCAAGTCAGATTTGGACCATCTACTTATGATGATCCAATGGAAGCATTAACTAGATTGAAACAAACATCTTCTGTTAGTTTGTATAAATCTCAGTTTGAAGTATTGTCCAATAGATTAAAAGGCTTGTCTGAAAAACATAAACTGAGCTGCTTTGTTAGTGGATTAAAAGACGAAATAAGGCTGCCTGTTAAGATGTTTAATCCACTAAATCTTGGAGCTGCTTTTGGTTTAGCCAAGATGCAGGAGGAGTATGTGTTATCCTCGAGGAAACCTTGGAAACAGATTGGGCATTATAGTGATAAATGGCCTATTGACAATGAGAGTGATTTGTCTAATAGAGGACATATGAGCATGGCTCCTGTAAAGAAAATTACTTCTGCTCAAATGGATGAAAAACGAAAAAAAGGTATTTGTTATCATTGTGATGACAAATGGAGTCCTAACCATGTTTGCAAGTCCTCAAAAGTGTATTTGTTGTATGGGGAAACTAATGCTGAGCATGGAGTGGTTGACAGTAGTGAGGGAGATTTGTTGCCTGCATCTAATGAAGAAGGGAAAAAGGACACTGAAAATCTTGAGGTCTCATTAAATGCTATCTCAGGTTGCATTCATAGTAATGCTATGAAGTTACTGGGAAAGATTGGTTCCATGTATGTTGAGATTCTTGTAGACTCAGGTTCCACTCATAATTTTTTGGGTCCTTTGGTAGTGAAATCTGCGAAATTGAAAATAATTGAGGATGGTGGGTTGCAAGTTAGAGTGGCAAATGGAACTAAAATATTCAGCCAGGGTACAGGTGAAGAGATGATTAGTATTCAAGGTACTAAATTCAGTATTCCATTTCATGTCCTCACTCTTGGTGGCTGTGACATTGTGTTAGGAGTTCAATGGCTGAAGACATTAGGTCCCATTCAATGGGATTTCACTAATATGTCTATGCAGTTTGAAGTTCAGGGTAAGAAGCTGTCATTACATGGTATCAATTCTGCTGTGACAGAATGGGAAGCTGGAGCTAATCTGTTGAAGTCTTCTTTTGTTAGGAAGCAAGGGTGGTTATTACAATTGGTGGCAGTGGAACCAAGGCTAGAAAAGGTTGAGTTGCAAGCTGAAGTAGAGGAAGTGTTACAACAGTTTGGGTCAGTATTTGAAGAACCAGTGGGGTTGCCACCAGTTAGAGCATTTGATCACCAGATTCTATTAAAGGAAGGCACTGCACCTATTTCAGTAAGGCCTTATCGATATCCTCACTACCAGAAATCAGAGATAGAGAAAATTGTGCAAGATTTGCTGAAGAATGGGGTTATAAGACCTAGTCAAAGTCCGTTTTCATCTCCTGTTCTACTTGTTAAAAAAGCTGATGGCTCTTGGAGGATGTGTATGGACTATCGAGCACTCAACCAAGCAACTGTTAAAGACAAATTCCCAATTCCAGTCATTGATGAGCTGCTGGATGAACTTCATGGTGCACAAATTTTCTCCAAGCTTGATCTCAGATCAGGCTATCATCAAATAAGGGTAAAAGAAGGTGACATACCTAAAACTGCATTTAGAACTCATGAGGGCCACTATGAGTTCTTGGTAATGCCATTTGGGCTTACCAATGCACCTGCAACCTTTCAAGGTTTGATGAACCATGTATTCAAGCCTTATCTTCGAAAATTTGTGTTAATCTTTTTTGATGATATCTTGATTTACAGCCACAACATGGTGGAACACCTTGAACACTTAAATACAGTACTATCTGTTTTACAGCAGCAGTCCTTGTTTGCAAAAAGATCGAAGTGCAAATTTGTAGTTACTGAAGTTGATTATTTGGGGCATCTTATTTCTGGGAAGGGGGTAATGGCAGATCCAACTAAAATTTCTTCCATGCTGGAATGGCCTATACCAAAAACAGTGAAGGCACTCAGAGGATTTTTGGGCCTTACGGGTTACTACAGAAAATTCATCAAAGGGTATGGATCCATTGCTGCCCCATTAACATTGTTATTGAAAAAGAATTCCTTTGTTTGGTCTGCAGAAGCTGAAGAGGCCTTTCATCATTTGAAGGCTGCTGTTGCTAAGCCTCCTGTCTTGAAGCTGCTAGATTTTTCTAAAGCATTTACAATTGAGTGTGATGCCTCGGGGTGGGGCTAGGAGCTGTGTTAATGCAAGATAACCACCCAATTGCTTTTTTTAGCAAAGCTTTGAAGGGCAAGGCATTGTCTTTGTCAACTTATGAAAAAGAGTTCTTAGCACTGGTGTGTGCAGTAGGCAAGTGGAGGCCATACCTGTTGGGTCAGACATTCAAGATCAAAACTGATCAGCAAGCACTGAAACATTTATTGGAGCAGAAGGTGGCCACTGAGGCTCAACATAAGTGGATCTCAAAGCTCATGAGGTATGATTTTACTGTTGAGTACAAGCGAGGTAGAGACAACAAGGTTGCTGATGCACTATCTAGAGTGGAGGAGGAAGAGTCAGCCACATTAGCTCTTATTTCATTTCCCACTCCTGTGTGGTTAGAAGAATTGAAGCAAAGCTATGCATTCTCTATTGACATTGCTAATCTTTTGCTTGATTTACAGCAAGGGAAGCCAGTCTCTAAGGAATATTCTCTTCAGCAAGGACTCATTTTCAGAAAAGGGAAATTGTTGATAGTCCCTTCTTCACCATTTCACCAAAAAGTGTTACAGCATATTCATCATAATCCTGAAGCAGGCCATCTTGGGTATCACAAAACACTACAGAAAGCTCGATTGGATTTTTATTGGCAAGGAATGAGGAAGGACATAAGGAAGTTAGTGAGGGAATGTCAAATCTGCCAGATGAATAAACATGAGACTCTACTGCCAGCGGGGTTACTCCAACCCTTACCTATTCCTCAAAGTCCTTGGCTTGACATTGCCATGGATTTTATTGAGGGCCTTCCAAGCTCAGGGGGTATGTCAGTAATTCTAACTGTCGTGGACAGATTAACTAAATTTGGGCATTTTTTTCCAATGGCTCACCCTTATACAGCCAGTAAGGTGGCTGAGGTCTTCTTTAATGGGGTATTCAGACTCCATGGGTTACCCAAAACCATTGTGTCTGATAGAGATGTGGTTTTTACCAGTTTATTCTGGAGAGAGTTGTTCAAAATGCAAGGGACTACTTTGGCTTATAGCTCAGCTTACCATCCTCAATCTGATGGTCAAGCTGAGGCATTAAATAAGTCCGTGGAAGGTTACTTGAGATCCTATGTAGGATCTAAGCCTAAGAGCTGGTGCACGTGGCTACCAATGGCAGAATGGTGTTATAACACCACGATTCATTCCTCTACTGGTTTTTCACCATTTCAGGCTTTATATGGGTTCCCTGCTCCTAAGTTGTTGACATATGTTCCAGGCACTACTACTAATGCAGCAGTGGATCAGCACTTGAAGTCGAGGGATGAGATATTGTCATTATTAAAGCAGAATTTGAAGAAGGCTCAGGAAAGGATGAAGATGTTTGCTGATAGGAAGAGGTCTGAAAGAGTGTTTGCAGCAGGTGATTGGGTCTTTCTCAAGTTGCAGCCTTATAGACAAAAGTCTGTCGCCATGAGACACAACATGAAGTTGGCCCCGAGGTATTATGGTCAATTTCAGATTCTTGAGAGGATTGGCTTGGTAGCTTATAAGTTGAATCTGCCCCCTTCCTCAAAAATTCATCCTGTCTTTCATGTCTCTTGTTTAAAGAAGAAACTCGGTAATCAGATTTTTCCACTGTCTACTTTGCCCCCAGTTGACAAAGAAGGTAGTGTACAGCCTGAACCAGAAGCCATCTTGGAGCGAAGGGTGAAGAAAGTAGGGAACCATGCCTCTACTGAAGTGCTTGTCAAATGGGTAGGTGCTGCCGTGGAGGATAGTTCATGGGAGTTGCTCTGGGACCTCAAAACTTCATATCCCCATTTAGTTGGCACAGTTCTGTGATGTGTCACGGGTGCCTTGCGGGCAAGGCCTTGAAGAGGAAGGGATTGTCACGGGTGCAGTGGGCGAGGCCTTGAAGAAGAAAGGGAAGAAGAGAAGGGCAGTTTGTGTAAAAAGGGCATAACAGAAATAACAGATTGCAAGTAACAGAAATAACGAAATGAAGTTAGTTAGTGAAACGGGGCGTTTTGGTCTGTTATAAAGAATAAGTAAAACGGCACGTTTTATCCAAGTTGCATTTTGTTTTGCGTTTAGCTTTTTGTAGTTCGCATTTTGGGTTAGAACATTACATTGTTTCTGCTTCACGATTCCTGCTATAAAAGCAGGTGAATTCATGTAATTGACATTGAAGAAGAATTAAGTGAGATCCTTTTTGGAGGTTGAGAATCCCTCGAAGATTCTCTGCAAGATTCGCTATTGAATCTTGATCATTCAATCTGAGTTCTTGGATGTGTAGTGTTCTTCCCTGTGTGAATCTGTGTGATTAGCAGAAGGTTCTAAAAGGATCTTTAAAGTATCTGACATTTTCAATTTCTATTTCTTTCCTTTCAATATTATGTTTTGACTTGATTCTGAATTTGTATGGAGGGCAGTTCGAATTTTTTTTTTTAATTTCATTGTTTGTTTTGTTTATTTTTTTGTTGATTTATTTGGTTTCTCAATTTTCTGTAAGTAACGTTCGTTAAAATCTGTTCGATTGTTAGAGGTTTTATTTCATAGGTTATCAATGTAAAATTAGATAAGCATTTGGTTTAGAAGTTTTCTTGTAATGAACTCATGAATGCTGAAATGTTGTGGTTGTTCATAGGAAATGAAAATTTATTTTCTCCTCAAATTTATTGTTATATCTTTTTATATAGTTGTGTTTGCTTCGCAATGGATTAGGTGTTCTTTCCTTTGCTATTTGATTGAGTGGAGTGGTTGTTTTTAGGCAATGAAAATTTATTTTCTCCTCAAATTTATTGTTATATCTTTTTACATAGTTGTGTTTGCTTGACGATGGAAAGAATCACAAAGTGTCATTTCTCTGACCTTTTGATTGAGTGTTTACAGGTGATTTTATCAATGTTTCTGATCATTAAATAAAATATATGTTCAAACGTTGAATTGTATTTATTGATTTTGATATTATGGAGAGGAACTCAGCAAGTGTTAGAGTGGAAAGTTAAACTGAAAGGTTAAAGCTTGCTGTTGGTTTTTGGGTTTTAAGCTTGAATGTTTCTACAAGTGGCATTGAATAGTTTTGATGAACAAGAATAATGTCTTGAATTTTGTTTATAGAATTTGATTTGCAATTCATTTCTACCTATGTTTTAATCTTTGATTTTTTGGGATACTTGGAGCGTTCAAGTGTGCGCCAATGTTTGAGGCAATTTGTTGTTTATAAATGTAATGTTTCATATATAATTATTTACTTCTTTTTTTTTTTTTTTTTTTTTTTATATATATTTCCTTCTAGCTATAGTTATTCTAACATTAAAATCTGGTAACTGGTTTGGGGTTTTCTTCTTTTAGAATGTAATTGTTTATGTCATCCAATGTGAGGACCTTTTCAGTTAGCTAATTTTTAGGCAAGACCGCACAAGGTTTTCAAAAGAACAGTTAGAAAAATAATCTATTTGCTTAGAATGACATGCAACAATCTTAATCTGCCTTATGATGGCCCAGAACCAGTTGTTGTAATATCTTGATGCTTTTGCTTATTTTCTCTCTTCTTACTTGGAAACAATTTACACAAGATTTACAATGAGGCACCTGTGTATTAATGGTCATATAGAAAAATTATAAGCATGTATATAGTTGGGTGGGTATGACTTGTGGCGAAAAAATTAATTTGATGCTTTGTGGTGCATAAAGTGAAACTGTCTAGAATGGTGAAAGACCCTGGATTGAACCTAAGGGGTGTTTAGGAACGAAGTTAACAGATGTTTTGTGCAAGGTTGTGGCTATCTGTTGGTTAGTCCTTTCTTATCCTTATGTGGATGTAACCTGTCGGAAACTCTTCAGAAACTTTATTATGATCTTTCATTTTAGCTTTAGGCTTCTTTGGTTGTTGTTTGCAGTGCATTGTTCCATTTCTTTTCTTTCTAATTCCCCTTTTGTTAGGTCCTAATGAAATTGGCCAATCAAGAATGGCTCAAATCCATTATTGCTAACAAAATTCAGAAATTCTAATTCTTGAACACCAACAACAGCTCAGATGCACTGTAGGTTAACTTATTGTCATTGTTATCTTATGCATGATTTTGAATTTTTATATGATCTAGCCTTGATTTCAGAGTCGCCCACCTTTCATTCAGCAGTAGTCATGGAAACCCAATATTTGTTCCTTTTTCTTCTCTATGGGAATCACTTTTTGTGTAACTTGCTCTGCAGTATCAACCTTGTACATAACTGTTAATGATCTTGTGCTCTGCTTTTTGGCCAGAGAAGGCTCATTATCAATATAAGCACCCTTTCAGCTGTGGTCAACACAACTACTTTGATGAATGCTAATGTCAGCAAGAATCTATTGCATTTTCCTATCTTCCAACGATAGAGTTTGATTGAAGTTATCAAAGTAATTTGATGATTTCATAGAAGTGAGGGCAACAAGATATTAGTTTGTATTGCTATTACCCTTTCTTTGTATGTATATTAGTTTTATAATTTTTTGTATGAGATCATTCATATTTGTTGATGCAGATTTTGTGTGGTGGATGTATAGATCTAAATGTATACAGCTAGGTGGTTTGGTGCTTTTTCATGATGGTTCCAACGATGCAGATGTATAAAGCTAGATGTTTTTGTTAGATTAGTTATTTGTATATTGGAAAGGCTCTTTGAAGTTCGTGGCAACTATATGGGATTTGAATTTGAAAGCTGGTCTTGTGCTTATTTGTTTGTGTATGTGTCTTTGGATCTAAATTATGTGCTGTGTTTTTTTCCTGTTTGTTACTTTTATTTGATGGAAATTCACTTCGATCTGATGTCTATTTACTTAATATTTTTGTTTCTGTATTTTTCTAACATTTGTTGCTAATTTCAATTATTAATGTCAATTCAATACAGGTTATCTGGTCGGTTTGATCTGTCGTTTGTTTCATTTTCTTGGCCCTCATTCTCATTAGTTATTTTGGATGTCTGCTACAGGTCGCCTTCTTTGATCCTCATAAAAAAATTGATAGATTTTTTCCCAAGAAATATTATTTGTTTTCTCCCAATTATTGAAAGAAGGATTGATTTTGTTTTTGTTTGTAATTATTGATGTAATTTGCTATCTATTGGCGCAAATTTTATATGAATTACATGTAGATACAAATGTTAAAAGCTAGGTGTTTTTGTTTTTTCACTTTGTGATGGTTCCATTAATGTAAATTTCAGGAAGATGTTTTGATAAGATTATTTGCTCGTAAATTGTAAAGGCTGTTTCGAATTCAGAGGATTTGTGTGAGGTGTGAATTTAAGAGCCCGTCTTGCCTTTATTTATTCATGCTACCTGGTTTTGGATACGAATTCTATGTTGATTGTTTTTTTCCTTTGTTTTCGTTGTTTCTTCCATTTTGATGCTTCATTTTCTAGACGGTTTCTTTTATTTGCAACTTACTGCCGGCATGGACCGGTAGAGGCAAAACAACGCCACAAAAAATTCAATGTCCTTTCCATTCATACTGCAAATGATATAACAACATAACTTGTAGATGTATATACCACCTTATCTATGTAATAGCTGTTTTGATTGTCCCAAAAATTATTTGCCTCGTTCTTGTGTTTAATTTATGTAAAATGATCTTAGAATACACATGGAACTAATTTTCTATGCTATGCTAAATTTGGATTGACAGTATGACAATATGTGATACTTTGTGGATTGAATCTGTAGCAAGATTGTTTCAGGAATGATGCTAGACTAGATGTGATAGTTTTTATGAATCTTTGGCTGGCTATTAAATGTAATGACTACTGATTTTGGCATATATTTTTGGACTTGTTAGAATGGATTATTTTCAGTGCATAACATTCTAGGATTTCAAATGATAGAATTTAGTTTTTATTCTAGAAGATAAGATTATTATTCCCTCCTCTACGTTCCATAGGGAGACATAGTTTTTTGCATTTGGGTGTCATATTTTCATTATTTTGAGTGCCAATAATTGTTTTGAATTAAAGAATTTGGCCAAGATAGAAAAAACATATTTTTGAATGCTACTCTTTACCCACCTTATTCATTAATCCATTACTATTCAATTCAACCAATTTCAAATTTTTATACCAAGTTTTTATGCTACTCTACATTATCTTATTTTCAATCACATTTTATTTACTATTTATAAATGTTTCTAGATTTTTTCACACAATTGGGAAAACGTGCTTTGAACCATCAACTAGTATGTATATATATATATATATATATATATATATATATATATATATATCATATATCTTCATCCAATGTCCATGATTCTTGAATTTGAACCTTTCCAAAAATCTCGTTTCAATTTCGTCGTTCAACCTCTTCAAATTCTCCGTTATATGATCTTATGCGCGAAAATCAACTTCAAATTTTGCTTCTTGTATTTCAGAATCTGCCTTTTAATTGGTCCTGATTTCTTCTACTTTTCAAAAATTCAACTTAATGTTTTATCTCCAAATAGCTCAGATGACCTGCTCTCATATTCGAATATTCATCTAAATGAGAGACAGTCCCTAGACGATAAGTTTCTAAAATTTAGATTTTCTTTTTCTTCAAATTTGAAATAAATTTAAATGATGATAATGAAGCCTAAAATTAACAAAAATAAATAAAATTAAATTAAAGTTTAAAGTTAAGAAGTGATAAAATATACTAAATTATGCAAGTCATCAAACACTCTCAAACTTACTTTTTTTTAGAAAGAACCGATAGCCACCTATATAGCAGTTCCGTTCCAAATTTATTAATAAGCTCTCACTTGTGGCGGAGGAATACTGTTGTTACATACAAGGAAAATACCAACCAACAAAAACATAAAGCAAAATAAACAAACAAAAACAAAGCCTTTAAAGAAGACAACTAAACAAGCCTATAAAAAGACCACAAAAAACTTAGCAATAGTAAACATCAATGACATCTTAATGAAAGAATGCCAGACAAGTCCAAACGCAACAATCTTTTAAGGGCCCAAGGTAAAATAGAATTATTTGTATAGACCAAATCAACGCCGTTGGCACCATCCTTTGCCAACCAATCCGCCATCTTATTTTCTTCGTGTAACACATGTTGAAACCGACAAGTAATGACTTGAGTCAAACTAACAATCTCTTCCCAATAATCCTCCAGGTACCAAATCCCACACCTCCCCCTATTCCACCAAGAAATAATCACTAAAGAGTCAACCTCTACAATCACATTAAAAATATGAAGAGATTTGCAAAGCCGCAAACCAGTAAGAAGCGCAAGTAACTCCGCTTTATTATTAGAGCCAAAACCACTTGGAGAGGCGAAAGCTTGCACAAGCCGTCCTTGATCATTGCGAATAACTCCACCAATATCACTAAACCTCGGGTTCCCAAGACTACTACTATCTGTATTCAATTTAAACCACGCTGAAGGCCGTTTTTGCCACTTGACTAATTTGCATCGCCTTACCTTTAATGGAGACAGTTTTATCTGTAGAGCCTCAAGGATCATGGCATCATAACGTGACAAACTATAAGAATTATCAACTACCTGGCAAATAGTACCAATCCAAATACAAATCAATTTGATGACCGCATCATAAGTTTCCAATTTACCCTCCATTCGAGATAGACATCGACTTCTCCAAGTAATAATGACTTGGAGCAAACCAAAAATAACACCCACCTGAGCATTAGACTGGGCACGCTGGAACCAAGAGGAGACATGCAGCTTCCAATTACTACCAACCTGAAGTCCAAAGAGGTTACCGAAAAAGGACCATATTTGTTTTGGAAAATCTCCCTCAATGAGAACATGGTTAATGTCTTAGTAATGACTTGTAATACAACAATCGCATTTGGAAACAATAGAGATGCCAACACGACGCAATCTGTCATCTACACTCAAAGCCCTATGCCAAGCATTCCAGAAATGAATAGACATTTTTAGGGGAAGATTCTTTTGTCAAATCCAAGAATGCCAATAGAACGATGAGCCTCTGACTCGAATACAATGCCATGCACATTTAGTAGAAAACATACTTGTCTCTAAGGGAGTCCAAACAAGAACATCCTTCCCCGAGTTTAGTCCGGATAAAGAGGCTAAAATATCATCCACATTCTCTAATCCGACCAAATTCTCTAGGAGATTCACATCCCAACTGTCTGACAACCGACACTCTTTGATTTTCAACAAAGGGTGACCCACAATAGGCCGATCATTGCACAAAGGACCATTATCCCTCCATTTATCTTACCAGAAAAAATATCACCATCTCTAACTCTCCATTTAGAATTACTCAAAATCAAAGGAACACAACGAGCAACCATTCTCCAATATCTCGGGCCTTTATCAACATTAATAAGGACCCAAGGTTTCAAACCCACATATTTAGCCCTAAAGAAATTAGCCCAGAGAGAGTTACCTTGCAAAAGATTCCAAGCTAACCTCATATGCAAAGATGTCTGAGTGTCCCTGAGATGCCTCAACCCAAGCCCTCCTTCAGTCACAGGTCTACAAATATTTTTCCACGACACTCATTTCTTTTTATCTTTCCCATTTGATTCGCCCCAAAAGAAAGAGCTCATCATCTGATGGATCTTATTGATGACTGCTTGAGAGACCTGTAAAACAGCAAAAAGGTGAAGGGCCATACAAGAAATGAAATGACGTAATAAAACCAGTTTCTCTCCAGAAGATAGGAGTCGCATTTGCCAACCACTAAGTTTTTGTCCCACTTTATTCATCATGCCTTCAAGGTCTATAATTTTTAGACGTCCCAGAATAATGGGAACTCCAAGATATTGAAAAGGGAAGTGCCCCTCCACAAAAGTTGTACTACGGAGAAGACGACGCTTGCGAGAAGAGGAGATTTTATTCGAACAATACAGGGTGGACTTTTGTTTATTAATGGCCTGACCCGACCATCTTTCATATTGGTCTAAAATACTTTGGAACACCCGAACCGATCTTTGACATCCATTAGAGAAAATAACCACATCATCAGCATACATTAAATGAGAAATGATAGGTGTACCTCGGGCCTGATGAAACTGCCCAAATCTATTCTTAGCCACAGTCCGGTGGATCAACCTGGAAAGGATCTCCTGCTGAATAATAAACAAATAGGGAGATAGAGGATCACCTTGTCGAAGGCCACGACCTTCCAGGAAAAAACCTTTCATTGTCCCATTCATCAGAATCGAATACCATGGGCTAGAAATACAGAAAAAAATCAAATCGCAAAATTGAGGCGAGAACCCAAAGCTGTTCATGACCCTTATCAGGAAATTCCAATCCACACGGTCATATACTTTAGCCATATCTACTTCAACATGATGTTACCGCCTTGGGCTCCTTTGTTGATAGAGTGAACCATTTCCTTCGTTAGACTAATGTTCTCATAGATACTTCGACCCGGGATAAAGGCTCCTTGTTCCAAGGAAATCAATCGTGGCAAGAGAAGTCAAGCGATTCACAATTATTTTAGAACAAAGTTTATAAAAAACTAAGCAAAGACTAATGGGGCAGAACTTGTCAAAATCTGTTGAAGAATCCACCTTTGGAACTAGAACCAAAAAAGAAGCTATAAAAAATTTTGGTAGAGACTTGGAAGCAAAGAACTCTGACACTGCATTCCACACATCAATTTTAACCACCTCCCACCAACTCTTATAAAAACCAGAGCCAAAACCATCAGGACCAAGAGCACTATTAGCTGAAATTGAAGACAAAACATCAAATACATCTTCCAAGGAAGGCACGCGAACAAGGGAGGCATTCTCCTCCACAGAAATAATCGGGGCAATATGCCCTTCAAAATTAGGATTCTCAACCAACGGTTCACCTTGAAGAAAGGATGAGAAATAATCAACTGCACCTTGGTGTATAGACTTTGGGGATGCATAAACCACCTCATTCGACCGCATCTCAAGAACTCGCTTTCGCCTTTTATTTGCTAAGCAAGCATGAAAAAATTTAGAATTCCGATCCCCATCCACCGTCCATTTTAGCTTGGCCATTTGAACCAATCTAATTTCTTCCCGACGCCTCCAAATTGCTAGATCCGAAATGGCCCCTTATAGCTCTCGATCAATATCTTCTTCCCAATGTGATTGAAGCTTTAATTCAAGCTCCTCAACCCTATTCTGAAGGGCAGCAATATGACGTACCGTATGCCCAAAAACCCTTTTTATTTCAAGCACGCAAAGCAACCTTAGTTTGTTTTAACTTCATAACTAGATTTTGGATGGCTGAACCACCCGATCGAGATGCCCAAGCTTGCCGAACACAATCTAGAAAATTATGATGTTCCACCCACATCTGTTGGAACTGAAAAGGGGCTGGACCATAGGAGAAAAGGTCTTGCTTGAACTCAATACAAATAGGAGCATGATCTGAAGTAGATCGTGGCAAGTAGGAACAAATGGCATTAGGAAAAACCGAGAGGAAGGATACATGAATCAACACACGGTCCAAACGTGCCCAAGAGCGAGCAAGTCCATGCTGACCATTACACCAAGAGAAAACACTTCCCTTTGAAGCCATTTCAATCAAACCCCCCTGTTGAATCTAGTTATTAAAATCCTCCATAGCTCCAAGTGGTCGTGGCCTACCCCTATGACGCTCTGAATCATTATGAATTATGTTAAAATCCCCAACAAAAATACACGAGTCTAAGCCCACGTACTGAGCATTGAGTTCATCCCACAATTTGCACCGATCATCCCTTGTGCATTTAGCGTAAATCACAGTTAATGAAAACTTCTCAACACCTTCACCCACTCTGAGAGAAATGTATTGTTCTCCCATACGAATTAGATTCACTGTCAATGAGCCATCCCAAAAAATCCAAATTTCCCCCCCTTAACCTCATTTGATAATAAATTATCAAAATGTAGAGACTGTGCCAATCGCATAGCAACTTCCAGATTTTGACAAGGCTCCAAAAGGGCAACTATTTTCGGTTTCAACTTACCAATCAACTTTTTTAATCTATCTTTAGAAGTCCCAACTCCCCTAATGTTCCATACAAAAATGGGTTCAATCATTGGGGAAGAAGGTTGGGGGCTCAAGCAAGGACCCGAGAAGAGCTTCTCATTTTAACAAAACTCTTTTTTTTTGTACTTTCTTTTACCTTCATTGGCCTCAGATTCAATCATATACTCTTTGTCCTGCGGAAATACTTCAAGATATAATTCTATCTTTGGCTCGGAGACAACAACCTCCAAACACAAGCTTTCCTTAGCACGTTCTGCACCCTGTTCCTCGGCATCAAAATCATCCTCCTGATTCACACTCTGTTTCATCATGACAGTAGAATTAGACTCTTTTTCGGAGACCATTTGCCCTGGTTCACACTCTATATCATCATCCATAGGCAATATAACAGCATATTCCGTAACACATATCTCATCATCATTTTCCTTATCAACCTCATTTTCTAGAATTCCCCATTCCATAATCAACAGATTAGTCTCAGCTACGCACGGAACCATCACAACTGCACTTGGCACCGAATCAATAGGATCCCCATTCACAACTGCACCCGAAGTCTCCCCCTCAGGCTCACCACCCCTGTGAACCCCATTCTCTATCTCACCACCCCTCTGGTCCCCATGCTCTGTCTCACCACCCCTCTGGTCCCCATGCTCTGTCTCACCACATTTCTGGTCCCCATACTCAGGTTCAGGCAACGGATCAGTTGCAACACTCGGAACTATGACATGAACCTCAGCAGATTCCCCGTTCACTCCCGTGTCTTTCAACTCTTTCCTGCCTACTCGAGACTTACCCAACTTCTCAATTTTCTCAGCATCGCATGTGAGTTTGTTGTGTCCTTGCATCCGACACTTACAACAGTAGGCAAGGAGAGTCTCATAGACTACCTCTTGTTTCCTACTTGAAGGCAGGCCCGGAGCACCAATCCAGAAATGAGATAGAGGGACTTTTGCCGCATCAACCTCCACACACAACCCGCACCATCCGTTCTCGTGGCACAAAGAGTTGGATTATCCCGCCGAATAAAAGTACCGATAGGAGCCATGAGAAAACTGAAGAACGCTTCATTGTAAAAGTTAGGAGGAAGTTCCGGGAGTGAGATCCATACAAGAACACGAGAGGGCTCATCATCCTCAGTGAATTCTGGTGTCCAACGGAAAACTTGATAGAAACTCCCATTGATCGCATAGGCATCCATAGACAGAGCTTTCGTGAAATCTGTCTCGTTGGCCATACGTACAAACACGTTCCTCGACCTACACATGGAAGGGACAACTGGTGTGGATAAGAGACCCCAACGATTGTGTATGAATGCACGGACTGCATCCAAAGAAGGATGTTGTTTCAGAAACTTGAGGATCACCGAATAGAGGAAAGGCTCTACAAACTTGATAATTTCTTCACGTGAGAATTGAAAATATACTTCACTGTCTAAGATCTTCGGAAGACGGGACGGCAGCACCATCTCTAGGATGGGCTGAGGGACAGTAGCCACCAGATCGGCAAAGGACCGACTGGTGGCTCCATCTACGGCTGCCATGCAGCCAACCGTGGGAGGCTATACAGGAAACAACAGAAACCCTAATCCTCACGTAGAGAGAAAAAGGGCAAAAACGATATATAGAGAAAAAATTATTAAGTGGAAAAAACAATGAAAGAGATATCCACAGGATTCAAATCATAACTCTTCTTTGTCTATATGCTCATACTTGTAATATTATTGTTGCTGTAATCAATGAAGCAATGCCAGCTACACCTTCAACAAAATCTAAAGTGATTTGAAGTGATTTGCACTGCACTTTATTGAGTTTTCTCTATTTTTCTTTTTTAGCCTCCCACCTTTTTTGTTCAATCACCTCAATTCTTGTAGCTTTTTCAAATCTTCAACAACTTCAACCTTTTTTTTTTCCCGCACACTTTGATCAAATAAAGCATAATTTCCTTTGAACTTTCTTTTTAAATGTAGATTTCCACCAAAGTATTTTCTCAAACTATAGAAGGTAAATCATGGTTTTTCAGGCTTAGAATGAGAATGGTTTATGTAGTTAAAAGAAAAAATAAAGGCTCATGTAAAATAAGGCTCAAGGGGTTGACTATGGGAATACACTATGTAATGATGGCATGATAATCAAGATAGTTGGGAAAGCTTTTTTGGTTATGACAAAAAAAAATTGCCTAGATCATTTCTCTAATATTTGGTTTCAACTAGCATTTCATCTCAAATATTTGGTTTCAACTAGCATTTCATCTCAAGGATCCATCAATGGATTCTCGAGCAAAGCAAGATTGAACTTCCCTGACCCAGTTAATTCAACTCATTCTCTTCATAAGCAAAATAAAATAGAAAAAAATGACTATGTGCTCAATTATGTTCAAGAACATAGATTTAAATCAAAGTACCCACAAAACTTAGCTTGACATAAAAGAAAGTTTTGAAAAATTTTCTCAATCCTATCCTCAATCACAAATTTCAGAGTAATAGAGAATTCAATCATATTCAAATGCATGCTTGGTAAGATAATCCAACAACTTAAGACATCTAGAATCACAAGTAAAATAAAATAAATAGCAATCAAGGAGACCAAATGACTATAGGAGTTTACACCCCCAGACTTAAACAAAACAATGTCCTCATTATAATGCGAAAGTGAGACAGATTGAAGAAATGAAAGGAACTTTCCTGGTTTCATGGTGAATCAGCCGTAGTTTATAATTTTCAGCTCTTTATTCATGCTAAATAAACCCGCATCAAAATCCAAATTATTAAAAAAATAATAATAATAAGAATAAAAGAAAGTTCTATGGGCTGCCTCCCATAAGCGCTTGTTTTAAATTCTACAGTCAGACTTTTCAATCTTCATCAATCTGGATCTCCAAGAGGAATAAGTGCACAGTTCCTCTCCACTTCATTGCTAAGTGATGTATACTGCTGCAAGGCTCATTCTAGGTAATCCGCTGGTGTATCTTCTTGAAAGGCTTCTTCTACACATTGCTTAATGACATCTACCATAAAACAAGTGCTTGGCTCTTCTGGAATTCTCATGGCTTGGTAGATGTTGAACATAACCTCTTCCTTGTTCACTCTCAATGTTAACTCACCATTCTGAACATCAATTAAAGCCCTTCCAGTAGCCAAGAATGGTCGGCCAAGAATTAGTGGGACTTCTTCATCTTCCTCCATATCCAACACCACAAAATCAGCAGGAAAAATAAATTTATCCACCTTTACCAATACGTCTTCTATGATTCCACGTGCATACTTGATGGATCGGTCTGCTAGTTGCAAAGAAATGGTTGTTTGTTTCATCTCCTCAAGTCCTAATTTCCTACAAATAGAAAATGACATAAGATTAATGCTAGCACCAAGATCACATAAAACTTTATAAAAAAATGAATTCCCAATAGTGCATGGCAAAATGAATTTCCAATAATGCATGGCAAAGTGAAGAATAGCATTACATTCTTCAGAAAGCTTCACTGTTTCGAACTCCTCCAACATTCTCTTCATGGAAATGATGTCCTTCAGGAATTTGACATAATTTGGCATTTGTTCCAAGGCATCTGCAAAAAGAATATCTATGTGAATTTTCTTTAAAATATCTAAAAATTTAGAAAATTGTTTATCTAATTTTTATTTTTGAAAACGTTGAGGATAAGGAAGTGGAGTAGAGAGAATAGAAGGATTGTTAGGAAATGAAATTGCTGGAGCCATGTCAGTCTCTCTTAGTGTATCATAAAGAATCTCCTCTTCGTCCACTTTATTCTTGCTTTGGCCATTGTTTTCAGCTGTAGAGGTGGACTTGGTTTCCTTTGATGGTGACCTTTTAATTTCTCTTCCACTCCTAAGTGTGATGGCCTTGCACTGTTATTTTGGATTCACTTCTGTGTTGCTAGGAAAAGTTCCTCTTTGTTGGGCATTGATGGTCGTGGCTAGTTGCCCAATTTGCACTTCCAGATTTTTTATAGCAACTCCCATGTTGCTACAATGAGTCTCAATAATCGTGAATTAGTCTTTTTAAACCTTGCATTTGTCTCCTGAACAAAGGAAACCATGGAATCCTCAAGTGACATATTCTTCTCGCTTGGTTGACTATCAAATCCTAGAGGAGGTTGTAGCACATTCTTTGTATTTCCATAAGACAAATTCTCATGATTGTGAAGCCCTAGATTATAGTAATTTGGCATAGAATTACCACGATAGTTGTAGTTCCGATTGTTGATGTATTGAACTTGTTCTTGACTCGCTTCATTACTCGGAACTGTCATACTTGTAGCTGCAACATATTCTGCACTTTGTGGTATCCTTTAAGTTGTCAAAACTGAAATCTGATGGGATAGAGAAGCAACTTGAGCTGAAAGGGCTGCGAATGACTCCAATTCATGAATTCCAGCAACTTTCTTAGCCATAATTCTTTCGGTTGGCCATTGATGGTTGTTTGAGGCCATTTCTTCCAAAAGATAGGTGTAGCACCCTTAGCTGTCTTTAACATCAAAGTTCCACCAGCACCAACATTAACTATGGTCTGAGTTTGCCCATTTAATCCATTATAGAACATCTGGACTTGCAACCAATCCTGCAATCCATGTTGAGGGCAGTGTCGAATCAAATCGTTATAGCTTTCCCATGCTTCATAGAGTGACTTAAAATCATTTTACTTGAATTGACCAATCTCACTTCTGAGTTGGGATTTTTTACAGGTGAGAAGAATTTAGCAAGAAACTTTTCAGCCATGTCCTGCCAACTAATGATGCTTCCTACTTGTAGAAATTGTAGCCAACCTCTTGCCTTGTCCCTCAAAAAGAAAGGAAATAATCTCAGTCTAATGGTGTCTTCAGTAACACCATTGATCTTTACAGTGCCACAAATCTCCAAGAACATCGCCAAATGAATATTGGGATCATCAAGTGGCGATCCGCTAAATTGGGCTTGTTGCACCATGCTGATCAAGGCTGGTTTGAGCTTAAAGTTGTTGGCATTAATGGTCTGGCGTCTTATACTCGAGTAGTTTTCATTCACAACTGGCCGTACATAATCCTTCAAGGTGTGTGGCTGTGCATCATGTTGTCCGTTAGCCATGGCTAGTACTTTCTTCTTTCTTTGCGATCTAAGAGTTCTTTCAATCTTCGGATTAAAAGGAGTAATGTCACAAGTTCTAGCACGGCGCATCCAATGTCAAAAACATCTGAGAGAAAATAAAATAAAATAAAATAAAATTCTAAATTAAAACCAAGATTACTTTGTATTAATATTGGCAAAAATAAGAAGAAATCAATTCCCGGCAACGGCGCCAAAAACTTGATCGGTGCAAAATTGCAAGGGCACAGTATCGTAGTTTTATAGTAAAGTGATGAGAAGAGTATCGTCCTCAGTGATTGGTAACTTACTTTTGACAAATACCGAAATTATACTAATCTCAAATTTATTTAGAAAAGTCACTTTAAGAGTTTTGTAATTGTAAATTAAAATAAAATTAATTCAAACAAAATACTCAAAGGAAACGAAAGATGTTGTTCAAAGGTCAAATCAATGAGAAAGAAAACTTCTAGGAAATCGATTTTACCTAATTCCTCACTATGCTTTAACCATCTAACTAATTGAATTTAATTATCTCTATTTGTTAGCAAATCTCCACAAACATCCAAAAGCCTCTTTCGATAGTCAATTGAAAATTATTCTTGTTCATCATTTTACACAAGAGTATGCAAATTAATAAAGTAAGAAAGCAATAAGATCAATGATTTTATTACTACACAGGTTCATACAAGTCTTTCGATCTCTATATTTACCTATTTTGAAAATATCAAGATCTATCTTATAATTCCCTCTTTCGACAACAAATCGAAAGATTAAAATTATCTAGTTAGTGGTCAGTTAATTAGAAGCAATAAAGTCAGAATAAATTAGACAAACATAGAAGAGAATTACTTCAAATTAACACATAAAAGAAAGCATAGTTCGGAACTAGATTACATCGTTTTCCTAGAATGAAGAAAATTTAGTTCATGCTAGAAATTAAATTCAACATAAACGGATTCATCATAATTTTTCTGAGAAGAATAGAAGAAAATGAACATTGAAAAATACTCCTCGTCACAGTCCGCATCGTCGTTTTCTTCAATTTCCCTCTGGTTGGTGTCGCTGCTTCCAGGTTCACTTCCCTTCCATTTTCTAATTCTTTTTTTTTTTTATGCCTGTCATACGGTGATAGGTTGGTAGAAGATAGATTTCTTTTTTTTTTCAACTTTTTAAATTGTCTGGTGATGGGTAGCGCCATAATGAGTTTTTTTATTTTTATTTTTATTTTCGCTTCAGCATGTTTTAAATTTTTCTTCTTATCAGACTCCACCTTTTGAACATCTTTTGCTTTTATTTTTATTTATTTTTATCTTCATCCAACGTCCATGATTCTTGAATTTGAACCTTTCCAACAAAAATCTCGTTCCCAATTTCATCGTTCAGCCTCTTCAAATTCTCCGTTATCTGATCTTATGCCCGAAAATCAACTTCAAAATTTGCTTCTTGTATTTCAGAATCTGCCTTTTAACTGGTCCTGATTTCTTCTTCTGAGATGACCAGCTCTCATATTCGAATAAATATTCGTTTAAATGAGAGAGAGTCCCTATACGATAGGCTTCTAAAATTTGGATATTCTTTTCCTTCAAATTTAAAATAAATTTAAATGATGACAATGAAGCCTAAAAATCAACAAAAATAAATAAAATTAAACTAAAGTTTAAAGTTAAGAAGTGTTAAAATATAATAAATTATACAAGTCATCAGTATCATGTTTATGCTATTTTCAATGTTACTAACCTTTTTCCCTTTGATGCAGGTGGAGATTTGAGGTCGAATCCTTTTGCGGAGAGAGGGAATGATGGGCACCAAGATGGACCCAGTCTTAAAGATCCTTTGCAAGCTCCAGATGGGCCAATTACAAGGTCAAGAGCCAAGAAGATGAAGGAGGCAATGCAATGATTGGTGCAATCCACTTGGGACGAGTCAAGCAAGAGCCGAATATTCAAGATGGGCTCGAGAGAAAGAGATCCAGTGATCACCCACGTGATACAAGCTATGGAAGAGTGCAACATAAATTAGGGCCTATTATTATGTTTATGTGATTGAAGGCCTTGGACTTGTTTATTTAATTAAATTGGCTTATTTTATTAGTTATAGGAATTAGTCTAGAATAATCGAGTTTGAGGGTGCTTGGCCCACATGTCTTATTTCTTATGAACTAGGGTTTTTAGGAATGCCTTGTATTTTGGCCAAGGGCTTATTTGGAAAATTACTTTTTAGGAACTAGGGTTTAAGGAAGTACTGTAGCGAGTTACTGTAGCCGCGGTACTATAGCTGTGACACTATTCATCCAGGGGTATTTATGGAAGAAAGGGCTTTATTTTAGCTAGGGTTTTAATTAGGTTTTGATTTAAATACTCTTTGTAGTCTCATTTCAAGAGTTTATGAAATTTGATGAATTTATTCATTGTGAGTTGAGTTTACAACTCTTGTTCTTGATTGAACTTTTGTGGCGTTCCTCCTTGTAATCTGGATTCTTGAGATAGATTTTTCAATGGTCTAGATTTTAATATAATCTAGGTTCTTGAAATGAGTTCTCAATGGGTCTAGCTTCTCCATCCATTGACTTGATTTTTGACTTTCTTAGGTGAGTTTTCAAATTGATTGTGGGTTCAAGAGATTCCATTCTCACGGGTTCATATTACTTCTTGTACATACCTAAGGCATTACATTATTCCTCGTACATCCCTCTCATCTCAACAAATGTGGGACACTCTTGGGTGGGGTGATCTACCCCGCCACACACAAAACATGGTCCAAAAGACTTTGCATGATTAGCCACATGTGTTAGCTTTAAGTCCTTAGTCTTTAACACCTCTAACTCCCTAGTGAGAATCTCAAACTTAGCCTTTAGTTTATCCTCTTCTCTGAGATGGTAAATTGTGCCACTATTTGAGTTTCCTGCAGGTCGTGACCTATTTGTTCTCTCAGTAGTACTAGGACCAGTCCAAGTGTGAGCTTTTTTAGCAAGTTGAGGTATTCTATGGCCTCATCAGGTCTTTCTGTAAGAACTCACCACTACACATCATCTCCACAAATTGTTGCTTTCTAGGTGTAAGTCCCTCATAAAAATAGCTCATTAAGCGCCAATTCTCATACCCATGGTGATGACACATACTCAACAACTCCTTAAATCTCTCCCAAGACTGATAGAAAGTCTCACTGTCCTTTTATGCAAATGTGGAGATTTGCCCTTTTAAAGCGTTGGTCTTACATTGGGGAAAGTATTTATTAAAGAAGATCTGAGTTATCTCATTCCATGACCCAATAGATCGTGGTCTCAACGAGTATAACCAACTCTTAGCTCTATCCTTCAAAGAGAAAGGAAAGAACTTAAGTCTCACAACGTCATCAGTTGCATTTTAACTATGAAAAGTCGCAACTACTTCCTCAAACTCCCTAATGTGCATATATGGATTTTCATTTTCCAAGCCATGAAAAATAGGGAGTAACTATATCATCCCAATTTTAAAATCCAATTGGTAAGTATTAGCTGGAAACTTGATACATGATGGTGTGGCTATGCGTGTAGGTGGAGGTAATCTTGAAGAGTTCTAGTAGGTTGATCTTCTGGTTCACTCATTTTTTCAGGACTAGATGAATTTTCAAGTAAAGGGTTTAAATGACTCTAGCACAGGCCTACAAGCAAATCTACCCAATGTGTCTCTATATCTATGCATGAAAGGTAAAAAACAATACGATAAAAATAAAAATACTATAAAAAGCAAGAAGAAAAAGGGGAAAAAAAATAATGCAGCAAGTTAAAAGAAGGAACGAAGTTACCTTTACAAACTGCTGAAAAGAAAAACTATCTAACAATTCTTCTACCGTCTCCTGGGCAACGGCGCCAAAATTTGATTACGTCCAAAGAATAACGTGGTAGTTGTAGTACAACTTTGGGGTGTCGATTCCACAAAGAGACAAATAAAAGAATAGTAGAAGGAACAAAGAAATTAAAGAAAAATATTAAATGATTAATGGAGAATGAAGATTAATTTTAAATATAAATTAAAGTGAAGAAAAATGACTAATGGAAAAAGTACTCAAATTTGACAAACAGTAAAACGTCAGGAATCCCTTGCACAAATCTGGAATTTTAATTATTCTTAATTCATTGAATAACTCAATTGAGAACTCAATTTCCAAAATTTCCAACCGGAAGGTATAGATTTATAAACCAAATATAACCTTCTAAAAAATTATTCACCACTTTTAAAATAAGTAAATTATTATCACTATTGAGAAAATCTAAGGACGACAATATACTCAAGGAGTGATATTGCAGTAAAGAATTAAATCAATACAAATAAGTAATTGATCCTAACATAATCAAAGTGCTAATCCATTGAATAGAAAAAGTATGACTGAATCCATAAATAGGTTAAATTCTATGATTATTCGGAAAAGAAAACATCACAATGAATTGAGAATGATAAAACAAAAGAGTTTTACTAATTGAAAATTAAATACATAAATTAAAAATATTATCTATTGTGCAAGTTCATTCCTAACCCTACTTGATAATTTAGTTATCCATAAATATAATGGATAACAAAAATCTCAAGAGAAAAATAAAGCAAATGACGGTCATGGAAATTAATTTTGTCTCTTCGTTCTTCAAACTGAGCTGTCTCCCTCCTCTTCAAAAACTCCTAATTTTGTGTTGATGAAATGCTTATATAGGGTAGGAAAGAAACCCTAATGCCTTCATATTCTCGCATAGAAAGTGCCTAAATTTTAAGACTCATCTTGACAGCCACGTACAAGTTTTAGAAGTTTGAATTCATAAATCTTTATTAGAGACAACTTTGTAGCCCTTTAAGATAGCTTTCCAACGCATCAAGAGTTGCATCAATCAGATGTTTGACCGGAAAGTTGTGGTCAAAATACTAAAGTATGTACAGGCTGTCTTCTAGCGAATTTTGGACTAACTTTTTCTCTTGATCCGAATTACTCTCAAACTCCATCATTATCCTTATTTGAAGAGTCCTACTCGTTGAAATTTTTTAGATTGTTCCAACGTCTTGTCCACTTGAAAGTCGTTTGAATTTGACAGGGTTTGGACTTGCTCTTTTGTAGAATTTGAAATTAAACATAAAAATTTGCTCAGGAGTATTTCAAAGTAAATAGAAACTCAATTTAAGAAAACACATTAATTTCTATTATTTCTATTCACATTTTAGTATTTTAGTCAAATAATAGGGTATTTAGAGTGTACTCATCATGAAATGACTCCTTATCGTGCATCAAGAGTCACAAAGAAATTCCCGGGATCGATAACGGGATCATCGAGCATCGCATTTGTGTGGACCCCAGAACCAAGAAAATCAAACATAAGCGTTTTAGCAAAGAAACGTACGCAACCATAGTTGAAGAAGTGGACCATCTCCTCAAGACGGGATTTAGTAAGGAGACCCACTATCCTGAGTACCGTCCAACGTAGTACTAGTGAAAAAAGTGAGCGGGAAGTAGAAGATGTGTGTTGACTTCACCGATCAGAACAAGGCTTGCTCAAAGGATAGATTCCCCTTGCCTCGTATCGATTTGATAATCGACTCGATGGCGGGCCACCCACTGCTCAACTTTATGGATGCGTACTCAAGCTACAACCAGATCCAAATGAGCCTGGACGACGAGGAGAAGACAACCTTCATCATCGACCAGGGACTCTACTGCTAAAAGGCCATAATATTGGGCTTCAAAAACGTCAGCTCCACGTACCAGCAATGTTTAAAGAACAGATTGGCCGAAACATGGTGGTGTACATAAACGACCTACTAGTCAAGAGCAAGAGACCCGAACAACATTTGTCATATCTTCGGGAGGCTTTCGCGGTACTGCGACGCTACCGAATGAAGCACAACCCACTGAAGTGTGCCTACGGGGTGGAGTCGGGAAATGCTTTGGGCTTCATGGTCTCAAAATGGGGAATCGAGGCCAACCCGGAGAAAGTTGAAGCAATAATAGGAATGTCCTCACCTCCCCTCGGCAACCTTCATGAAGTGTAGAGGATGGGCGGGTGGCAGCCTTGAACCGCTTCATTGCCCGATCAATCTACCGATGTCTTCCCTTCTTCAAAGTTCAAAGGAAAGCTCGATAATGGGACGCTGACGGCGACCGGGCATTTGGTGAACTGAAGGAGTACCTGGTCCACCCACCGCTTCTCAACCAAACCAAACCAGACGAAAACTTGAATGTTTACCAAGCCATATTGCCACATGTTGTGTCAGCCGTACTAATGCATGATGCAGAGGAAGGGCATCGACATGCCTATTAAACTTCGGGCATTTTGTAGAGCCGAAGCAAGATATCCACGAACGGAGATGTTAGCATTTGCATTGGTGGTCGCCGCAAGAAGACTAAGGCTGTACTTCCAAGCCCATTCGATGAAGCCAGAAGGAGACGCAAAAGGTCATGAATCGAGCTATGTGACTCATGCTATTGGGAGGAATTCTGTACAAATGGGGTTTCTCCAAACATTTCCTAAGGTGCATCTCACCAGAAGAAGCCTAGTATGTATTGGCCGAAATACATGAAGGGCATTGGTCGCAAGAGTAACACGGGCAAGGTACTATTGGTCCCACTCCCTCCGAGGTGCAAAAAGCTACGCGTAGAAATGTCCAAAATGCTAAGAACACACACCCGTGTCTCGTTGCCTGCCAGAGGAACTAACGTTGATAATGTCTTCGTTGCCTTTCGCACAATGGGGGTTAGACTTAATCCAACCGTTTCCAATGGCCAAAGGCGTGGTAAAGTTTGTAGTTGTGGTGGTCAACTACTTCATGAAATGGGTCGAAGCGGAGGCGTTGGCAACCATCATGGCCCAAGTCATCACAAGGTTCCTATGGAAGTCGGTAGTCTGCCGGTTTAATCTCTCTATTAGATGGCAATCCAGGAAACTCGTCAGTAAAAACTTTAGGAAAGTCATGGCAATCCAGGAAACTCGTCAGTAAAAACTTTAGGAAAGTCTTCAACTACTGTTATCACATGGACTTCTTTGTTCCCAACTGACTTCTCTACCACCAACGCTAGAAATGTTCTTGTACCATCCTCAATACATCTCCTAGCTTGTAAAGCTAAAATCACTTTAGGGGTATCTTCAACTTTCATTTTCGTCTAACTAACCTTAGCTTCATTCGGGGGGTTCAAATGCATCGTCCTTGTTCTGACGGTCTATCTTAGCAAAGTGCTTGAATAGCCAATCCATCTCCAAAATCAAATCGAACTCCATTAGATAAAAAACCATCAAATCGGCCTTCAAAGCTCTACCCTCTATTACTACAGGACATTCCTTACCTACCCGGGTACAAGCTACTGTATTCCTGTTAGGAACTGGCATAGTTAGTCTTGCTACTCACAATGGAGCCAAAAATGTAATTTTATTTATTTGAGGTAGTTAAAAGTGTCAGAATGAGTTATGGTTGCGCCATAAGACACAATTGATTATTTAGGATTTCATGGAACAATAAACCAATTTTCAATTTTCGGTCGAAACATTTGTTCAAAAATGCATTTTCAGTTTCCGTGGGTACCTTTTGGGTTTGAATGCATGGTCTTTTGATCGGTCAAAGGTTGTTTTAACTAATTCGTGAAAATACTGTAATTTTCATGAGGTTCCTAAACCCTATAAAAATTCCACCTAAATTTCTAGCAAACTATTACATTCTCCCCTCCTTAAAAAAAGACTTCGTCCTCAAAATTGATGCAAGTACTAACAATCAACAAAACTAAGGAAAAGATGCTACGCACCAAGGTTTCTGTCCATCACTCAATGTATTGTCGCTGGTCATTTCAGGTGGTGGTGCATCGATATCCATTGCATGACGTGTTGGGGTAAGTAGTAGAACACGTCTTCGTCGTCGTTAGCTAGTACTTGACCCGCTACTAGCAATGTCCACAGTGAGTCGATGACATAGATGATACTGACATTGCGGGCTCAACATTGGTAACTTAGCGCTCCTCTGCTGCTTTGTTGGACTCAACTTGGTCATATGCCTTCCTCGCCTTGAAACTTCCTCGGTCTATCACGTACTCGGGTGCAAAGGAGGGTAACGTTCTTCGTGAGGTAACGCCTTCCTCTCGTAGCCCAAACCATTACTATCGATATCCATAATGTGAATACATTGGTGTTCTTGGTGTTCCATCTTCTACCTATAAGCAACTATCTCTCTATTTAGTTCCACAAGTCGCCTCCTACGAGGCTCTTCTCTCATCTCACGCAATCGATGTGCGGAGATGAAGAATAATCCACAGCTTACACACTAAGGCCTCATTTGTCTTCTGAGTTAAGCTGCAGTTTAGATGAGATGAGTTGGAATATTTTGAGTTATGTGTGAATAATATTGAGATATGTGAGTTGAGTTAAGATAAGTTTATTTTTAAAAATACGTGTGCTTGTTTATAGAGATGAGATGATAATTTTTTTGTTTGAATTTTTTTGTAGTACTTGACATGACTTGAGTGGGACCCACGGCCAAAACTCTATTTACGTGATCAAGGCTGGTAGGACAAACACCATTGATGGCTACGGGTTCCCTTGACAATTTTGCCCCCTTCTCATCTACTTCCAATTTACGGACAATGAAAATTGTATTTCTTTGTGGCCTTTTTTTGTTGTGTTATGTTTTTTTTTTTCCCGGTTTTTCACGATGGAGATAGAACTGAATCAGCTAGGTATGCATTTCCCTATAATTATTTCAATATTTGCCATTAATTGATATCAAATATGAAATAAAAAATAAAAAATTACATGACGTTAGTAAACAACAATGGATTCATAAAATAAGCTTTATATTTTAAAATAATTGGGTAATATGTTGGGTAATATAACATTAAAATTTAACATTTTACTCACAACTCAATAATATATTAAGTAAATTAGCAATATCCGTTTATAATAATGCATCCGCACGAAAGCTACAACTTTTCGAGGTTTTTAATTAGTTATATAATAACACATCCACCACTAAAAATTGTGCACAAAATGACATATACACAACTACTTTTAATTACACATTCAATGACCACCCTATTTTCTCACATAGGCATGGCAATCCCATCTCTTATTGCCATCATAGCTTCTGCTGCTTCAGTTGTCATTTCAAAAAAACTAGATGGCCTCGTCTCGTCATGAACCGTGTTATCAAGAACAGGGAGCTGGACCCTGCTCCAATACCGAAATATCTAGTTGTCGGGAGTCATCGTTCTAATGAAATTATGCTGCTCACAACATGCTGTCACGATCAGTTGTTGCCGCCCAACAGAATAATGAGGCATTAAGTTTAAAATTTTAAACAGTTTTTTAAGAATCCCAAAAGTGCGTTCTATGATATTATGAAGTGAGGAATGACAGTAATTAAAATAGTCTTTGTACCCTACAAATTGACGATGATTATGCGCTCACTTCTGTGGTAGCTTTATCGAGGATACGGGGGCAAAATCTCCCTAGTGCATGGGAAAGCAAAATCGGCCAAATAATATCTACCTGACAACATCGATTCCTACAATTACATTGAGAGGACTTGAAAGGGGAAAAAATGACAAGAAACTAAACATATTAACATTAAATAAAATAAGAAGTATACATTCAGGCGGCCATGAAAATTGGACGGATCCTTGACTCGCCACATGGAGAAAGACACGAGCGTCATGTGCTGTTCCCTCTTGTTCGGTGTATACAAATGTGAACTTTATATCAAAGTCACATATACACAATACATTTTGGGCAACTCGCCCATACCGGTTTCTATATGCCTCATGTACTGAGGCTGGTACTACCGCGTCCATCATAGTGCTGTCCATTACTTCAACGCATTGCTATCAACTCATAAATAAAATCATATGTGTAAAAACTTATGGTGGATATATTTAATTATGGTTTCAAATCCAATAGTTTGAAAAATAATTCTTTGTTGTAAATAACTGAGAATTCCTTATCTCAAACTACTGTAAATTTTGGTTGCTCCTTGCAATATATGGATGTACCTCGTCTGTGAAATTTGGCATGATAATATGTCTCCCAAAGCTAACTTAAGGCCGTCATCACCTTTCTCACATATTTCTTAATTGTTTGGCTCAAATGTTGAAATCGGTCACCAATAATTCGTTGGGCCTGTGCGTGGTCCACAGTTAGGCAAAACATCGTGACAGATTCCTCCATGGTCACCGATCGTCTAGAATCACGTAAAAGGTGATTGTTACGTAACAACGAGCATAATGCGCAAAATGTTGATACCTCCATCCGAAACATGTCCTTACAATTATCCGGATGTCAATTCAAAATTCCTATAATGTACTCATCTCTCTGACTACCTATGTAGTGTTGTGGCATTCGACGATGACATCCCATTTGACATAATATGATCCTAATAACAACAACTTGCTCAAGCACTTCGTGCTCATCACCACTAGAACTCCCTTCATCATCACTACTTACATCTTCTCCACCCTCTACTGACGAATCAGGTTCATCATCCATTATTTCTTACACCTTCAATGAAGCTGTTGGAAAAATTACATTACAATGTTAGAGCATAAAATTTACAAAATAATATATGGACTGGTAGGAATATGGACGAACCTTGAATGACTTGAAGACGACGGTTAACTTCATTTTTTATTTAGTTTCAAAAAATGAAATAAATAATATAAAGTAGACATAACTTAATTATATAAGGGGATAAGTAGATTATCATATAGCTAGAAAATCTTTGCCATAACGGCATGGAATATGGATCTATAAATAATAGTTCAAACTTCAAGCAACTATCCTCCAAGCCTGCAATATATGTCGGTGGAAACAAGGATAAAATTTTGTCTCAATTTTGCAATGGATGTGGATACGTGCAATCAAACTACAAAAACCACAGTTTAATTAGAAGATACCCAAGAAAGAATTTATAATATCCACACAATTCACAAACAAATCCCATTTGTCATTGTTGTCGATGGTCAGCGTCGAGCCCTTGCTACGCTTTGATGTGGATGCTTGAGCTCTCTCCTCATAGCACTTCCGTCGTGCTAAATTTGTTTTCATCATCTCACTGATGAAGTTCGATAACTCCTCCTCAGTCTGGCTGCTTCGCCCCCGTATTTTGACGACCATGTGACGAGTGTGTTGATGGTCCCGTAGAAGGTATCCCCATGGAAACGTCTATGTCATCAATATCAACCTCCACTCTCGACTGCGTGCCCAGTGGGGTGCCCCAACGTCATATCTCTGCATCAAGCTAACGCTCCTCGTCACTACTTGGCACTGGTTTGGTTGAAGAGTGATGAAGTGTCCCAGTGGCGACTGACGCACCAAAAATGGTGCAAAGCTCCGCATACTTTGGGCACCTTGCGTTCCGAAAATACTTCCAGTCTGATTTCACCTAGTTCGAATATATCAAGTTGCTTCTTAGATATTGGTTACCAAGATAATGAAATAAATTGAAGGAAACATGTATTGATGTAGTAACTTGGCTATGTTTTTCGTGTAAGTTTAATTAGCTTACCCTAATGGCATTTGCCCAGTGCTCGTCACTGGCTATCACTGTTTTGGTGTCAGGGTCCCATCCCATACCCATTTGGCCCATCAGATTGGTGAACTGTCGCTGCCTCTTCTTCCACTTTTTGTATTTTGTCATTCACTTGGTTCGCATCAGACGCCTTTGCAACCAGAGCAGAAAGGCGTTCAGCGTACAAAGCGTGGTCCCTACATGTGATCTTGCTTGCTTGTAGTGCACCACAAACGGTGTCCCCATACATCATCTCAATGAAAATATCCTCCATCCCATCCACCCATAACTCACGATCAGTGTGTGTATTCTCCGGATCATCCATGTGAAATAGCAAAAACCATATATCAAGGATATATAATACATAGCCATATGAAAGGATGATGGATGCAGATGATTGATAAATATAGAAGGCTAGTGATTAATTGCAAAAACTAATATGAATTAAGGTATATGAAAAGATGAACTGCAAAAGAATTTATAAACAACGACTGTCGGCCATGCCTGTCGATGGTGTGTTAGGTGAAACGAGCGTAGGTGGTAATGCTAGGAAAACAACAAACGAGTTTAGAACTGGCATTGAATACAATTTAAGTTCAAACTCAATTTTCAGCAGGTTACGTAGTCTGGAAATCCAACGACAGTCAAAGGAGATGAACATGAACGAAATGATAAAACAATTATTTTCAAGAATAATGATTGGGAGGTCAGATTCATATTGAAACTAATTTGTTATTTTGATTGAAAATAAAAATTATTTTGGTGGAAACTAATTTGTTTTCAAGAACACAACGCAGTTTTTGGTTGAACACATTTATATTTTGGTTGAAACTAATTTATTGATATACCTCTCTTATCTTTATTTTTATTGGTAAATATTAGCTTGATAAAAGAATGGTAAACTGACATAACAATTATGTAAGAAATCTATCCTGAAGTTACCAAAAAATTAATGGTAATCCGAAAATATTTGATGAAGTTTTGAAGACTTGCATTATGTAATATGAATGCCTGGAAATTATAACTATAACATCTGTATTCACAACTAGAATATAATTATAAAAAGTCTTTAAAAGAATCTCAATACCGACTTATAAACTCCAAAGTCTCACCTTTCCTCATTCCCTTGTTACTAAGTTATATATATTCAGCTAGCCCTTATTTTAGCTTTTCTTAACTTGGAAATATCTTCGACTTTTAAGTACCAAGCATCCCTTTTATTGGGGACATCTATGATGGGACTACGCATAGGTAGGTACCAAATGCTATTGGATTGGTTTACACAAATCATGACCAAACAATAGAGGTGTTCTAGACACACCTATGAGTTTGAGCAGAGACAAAGTGAAAATTCAACTATCTGGCATAACTGTGATTGTATAGCAAGTTAATTTAGATGTCTTCTTCACTCATGTCATCCATGATAGTCGCACCTTAGCTTACTATGACCAAATATTAGTATGTTTTGAACATTTCCTTCTTGATTAGGTTCCTATTTGATCACCAGAGCTCTGTACGATGTAGTGTGCTGTGAACCACCAGCTCATCAAGGAATTTGGAATGAATGTCTTGTTAAAGATATTGTGGCTGTAGTTCTAGCAGCATTTGCTCTTTATTCAGTCTCAACAATGTATGATCAGATCTATATGACCACTTATTTTACACTTACAAGGAAGAGTTTGGTTATGTTTACATTTTCGAAGCATTCTATCGTGTGGGGTAAGGGGGAGGAAATGTTTGAATGCTAAATACTTTCTCATTTTTTTTTCTTTTTTTTTTTTTCCTTTTTTGGCTATCTATGACCAAATGGAATTTGTACAACTGGTACGAGGGCTACAATACAGAACTTTTCCATTATTTTAACAAGCTGATAGTGAGATTGGAAGATCCATGTTCCTTGTAATCCTCCTCCAAAATTACAGTGTAATTAAGAGAGAGAGATAGTTGTTGGGTTCATTCTGATTGTGGGCTCCACACGTGGGCGATGTCAAATATAATGGGGTTACCATGTTGCTTGAGTATATTGTTCCTTCATCCCACAACTGTGATGTAAAGCAATTTCTAATTTTTTTCCCCATGTGAGTGTGCTTTTGTTCCGGGTGTACATTGCTTGTTTATCATTTTCATTAATGAATATTCTTTTTGCAGGTTCCTCATGTTATTTGCATTATTTATCAGTTGATTGATATCTCTGAAGACGGTTTTGTAAGTTTTATTTTGTAATCTTTGAAGAAATATTGAGATGAAACTATCTCACGCATTGAGATTGAGAGGGTGTATATTATTCACATATATAGGAAATTACAATCTGTTATCTAAGGAAATTACAATCTGTTATCTAAGGAAACTCTGCACAAGTAAAGAAATAAGTATGAGCTGAGATCAAGGAGAAAAATAAAACAGCCTAGACTTTCCTATGAAGAACTAACAGCTGTCTATATACATATGTCCTGTAATTTAGCCATATGACGTGGTACTTGACTTGATACTTGCTGATTTGATGCTTGTATTCCTTATATTCCCCCTCAAACTTGGCTGTGGTTGAGAGCATAGTCCAAGTTTGTTTCGCAGCTGCTTAAATTGTGGCTTAAGAAGAGGCTTGGTGAAGATGTCAGCTAGCTGGTTAGGTGAGGGAACAAATTTTGTTTCCAAAGACCCGAGAGCTACCATTTTCCTGACATAATAATAATCAAGCTCTATATGCTTGGTTCGAGCATGTAGAACAGGATTAATGGTCATATATAATGCACTCAAATTATCACAATGTAGTGATGGAACCTTGGTTAATGGAACACCAAGGTCTTTGAGGAGTAGGGACAACCATGTTAGCTCTGCTGCAGTAGAGGCCATAGCCCTATACTCAGCTTCAGCACTTGATCTTGACACTGTAGGTTGTTTCTTTGCACTCCAAGATATACAATTACCTCCAAGAAAAGTACAAAAACCTGTTGTGGACCTTCGTGTTGTTGAGCAGCCAGCCCAATCTGCATCTGAAAAACCATATAGATCAAGTGAACTATTGGACAGAATTCGAATACCAAGAGTTGCAGTACCTTGTAGATATCTTAAGATCCTCTTGACCATATGAAAGTGGGCTGTTGTTGGAGCTTGCATAAACTGACAAACATAATTCACACTGTAGGAAATATCTGGTCTTGTAAATGTGAGATATTGTAGACCTCCCACAAGACTTCTATATGTTTTGACATCAGTAAATAGTTCCTGGGAACCAGATTTCTGTTGTGCTTTTGTTGGCATTGGAGTTGATAATGGCTTGCTCTCATGCATACTAGCTCGAGTGAGGAGGTCCACAATATACCTGTGCTGTGAGAGAAAGAGATTAGAACCATATTTGTGAACCTCAATACCCAGAAAATGATGAAGAAACCCAAGGTCTTTAATTGAGAACTGAGTACTAAGCTGTGTGATTAGCCACTGAATTCTATGTGAATTATCACCTGTCACCACCATATCATCTACATAGAGGAGTAGAATGAGTATCCCATGTTCTGAGTGTGAAACAAATAGACTAGGATCTGCTACACTCGAGTAAAAACCAAGTTGAAGGAGATAATCACTGAGCCTATCAAACCAGGGGGGCCTGTTTGAGACCATACAAAGCTCTTTGTAATTTGCATACATGCAGTGGATTATCTTTATTGATATATCCTGGAGGCTGCTGCATAAAAATAGGTTTGTTAAGATAGCCATGTAGAAAGGCATTCTTAACATCTAATTGGTGAAGTGGCCAATTTTTAACAGTGGCAATTGTAAGAACAACTCGAATACTAGCAGGCCTTACAACAGGAGAGAAAGTTTCTGAAAAATCCACACCATCCACTTGACTGAACCCCCTTGCAACCAGTCAAGCTTTGAGCCTTTCTAATGTGTGATCTGCTCGAAGTTTAGCCTTGTACACCCACTTGCATCCAATTACATTCATCTCAGGTGTTCGTGGAACTAATTCCCAAGTGTTGTTCACAGCAAGAGCTTTCAATTCTTCTTCCATTGCAGCAGACCATCCAGGGTGATTTCTTGCAGCTTTGATGGTTTTTGGTTCAGCTGGTATTTCCACCAGATTATGCAAATTTGCATATCTTGGATTTGGCTTATGAATACCACTTCTGGCCCTGGTTTGCATCTGATGTTGCAGTGGTGGAATTTGCAATACTGGTTCAGCAATGGACTGCGATGGGGAACCTGCTGGAGAAACATTGTGAGATGAAGTTGGAGAAGGAGAATTGCTTGATACTTGCTGAGTTGAAGATGGAGATTCAACAACATTGTGAGGGAAATTTGCATTAGGGGGTGCAAAGGCAGAAGGAGATGGCTGATTGTCATTGTGACATTCCTCAAAACTTGAAAAATCTTCTTCAACAGGAGGAGAGGCATACAACTGAGTAGGTTGTGAGTATGGCAAAACAGACTCATCAAAAACAACATGCCTTGAAATATAAATCCTACCATTAGGTGGATATAGGCACTTGTAGCCTTTATGCTTGCTGCTGTATCCAATGAAAACACAAGGCAAGGACTTTGGTTCTAGTTTATTGGATCGATAGTCTCCAAGATATGGAAAACATCTAGAACCAAGTATTCTGAGCACAGTATAATCTGGATGCTTGTCATAGAGTCTAAGAAAAGGAGAGTCCATGTTTAACAAAGAAGAGGGTAGTCTGTTTAGAAGAAAAACAGCAGTAGAAAAACAGTCTAACCAAAATCTGTTTGGGAGTTTAGCATGAAACATCAATGTTAAGCCTAAATTTGTTATGCTTCGATGTTTCCTCTCAACTTTGCCATTTTGTTCTGGTGTTTTAGGACAGGCAGATTGGTGGATGATGCCATGGCTTTGAAGATAAGTGATAAGGTTTTTGTCATTAAACTCACCGCCTTCATCACATTGAAAAACTTGTATTTTGGCATTAAACTGACAAGTAACCAGTTTATGGAATTGAATAAAAGCTTGAAATAGTTCAGATTTATGCTTTAATGGAATTAACCAAGAAAAGTTGGTAGCCTCATCAATGAAAATAGCATAAAATCTGAATTTCTCTCTAGAAGGAGTGGGAGCTGGTCCCCATAGATCACAATGTATCTTTGAGAAAGGAACATTGATATTATTTGTTCTAGGAAGAAAAGGCAATTTTGATGCTTTCCCCATTTGACAACTTGTACAAATTCCTATGGAATTTTGTTTAGAATCAAATGAAATAAGCTTATTATTGCAAAGATAATCAATAACTGTAGAATTTGGATGTCCCAGTCTCAAGTGCCAGCTCTCTTTATTTGTTGTTCGAAATCTAGAGGAGAAGTAGGTCTGTTTTTCTGGAAGAGTTGAGTCTGCAGCATTAAAAACATAGAGGCCCTTCTGTTTCCTCCCTGTTGCCACTATCCTCTGTGTCATCCTGTCCTTTATCACAAAACCATTTCCATCAAACTCAAACTTTAATGGATAATCTGATGTTAACCTACTGACTGATAGCAAATCTTTCTTGATGTCAGGAACAACAAGAACATTATTTAATTGAACTTTAGATGGAGTAGAACCAATCATGGCCTGACCAGTATGAGTAATAGGTAAGATTTTTCCATTGCCAACCATTATACCATCATGACCAGTATAGGGAATCATAGAATGGAGGGTACCTTGATTTGCTGTCATGTGATCAGTAGCTCCAGTGTGGATGCCAAGAGGCTTCTGCTGGTTCTTCTAACTTCATTGCTGCAAAACTTTGAGGAAGATTATCATTTGTAAAAGAATGATTAAATCTCTCAAAACATTTCAAAGTTGTGTGGTTTCTTTTATGACAGATTTGACAAACAAGATCTTCTCTTGGGGCAGGTTTGTTATTGCTAGATCCTCGAGGGTTATTGTAGGAGGCTTGACCCTGATTGAAACCTCGAGAGATATTGTTGGAGGCTTGGCCCTGATTTGATGCTTTGGATCCATGTGAGTTTCCCTGAGCAAAACCTCATCCCTTGGAAGTGAAGGAACCAGTTTGTTTCTTGTGTTTTTAAGATTTTTGTCCATAGAACACCATTGATGAAGGAGGAGCATCAAGTTTGTATCTGTCAGCATAACTTTCTAGCAAGGTTACTACCTCAGAGTATGAAGGGACAGGAGGCCTCATCATTGTGGCTGTAAAGACCTCAAAATCCTTGCCAAGACCATTGAGGAGCCACCAAGACTTTTTGTGATCAGGAACTGGCTTGCCAATAGCTGCAAGCTCATCACAAGTAGTCTTGAATTTTCTGAGATAATCACTTAAGGAATCAGATCCTTTGGTGATAGAGGTGAGTCTTTGCTTAAGAGCAAGACTTCGTTCTGAGGATACTCTTGCAAAGGCATGAACAAGAGCATTCCAAACTTCTAAGGCAGTGTTTAATCCAACTACAATGCCTAAGACCTCTTCAGAAAGTGTTGTTGTAAGCCAACCTTTGACCAGCCTATCAGACCTGCGCCATTTCTGATAGAGTGGATGTGGCTGAGAAATGGAAGACTCATCAAGGATGATTTGTGGTGGAGCTTGAATTTCACCATTGATAAATCCTTGGAGATCATAACTCTCAAGTATGTTCAGCATTTGAGTTTTCCATAGCAGAAAATTGTTGGAGTTAAGTTTGAGAGAGACATAGTTTGAAACATTTTGTGAAACTGGATATGGGTAGGGATCTGAATTATCAGAAGACATAGATGATGAGGAAGGCATGTTTCGAAGGAGAAAAAAAAAAACACCACTCTCTGTCAATACGTTGTGGCTCTTGATACCATGAAGAAATATTGAGATGAAACTATCTCACGCATTGAGATAGAGAGGGTGTATATTATTCACATATATAGGAAATTACAATCTGTTATCTAAGGAAATTACAATCTGTTATCTAAGGAAACTCTGCACAAGTAAAGAAATAAGTATGAGCTGAGATCAAGGAGAAAAATAAAACAGCCTAGACTTTCCTATGAAGAACTAACAGCTGTCTATATACATATGTCCTGTAATTTAGCCATATGACGTGGTACTTGACTTGATACTTGCTGATTTGATGCTTGTATTCCTTATAATCTTTACTTACCACTTTTTGGCAATGTTGTCCCGCAATCACTACTGGGTAATCTATGATGTGACCATTAATAATGAAACTTGCATTTTTCTAAGTAATGAAGGCTGCATAAACTTGTTCTGTTTATTTTCTTCAACTTGGCATCAGCTGTAGATAATGTTTATTCGTTGCTTAGTGAATAATTTATGATAGGACCAAATGAGAACTAGTGTACCTATGTATGCGTAGTTCTCCCCAATATTCAATTAGCAAACTCAAAACTCAAACTCAAAATTCATTAGCAAACTCAAACTCAAAACCACTACATTACAACACCATAGCATTTCTGTGTGCACAAACAGCCCCATAGATTCCACCTTGGCAAAAGTTCTTGAGGAAGTTTCCTCTCTTACATGGCAGACCAGCCTCTACCCTTGGTAGCCCCCAAATAGTTCCTTGATGGGAGATAAAAGCCCACCTCACCACCCTCCATACCTCACGGCAGCAGCAACAGTCATTCTCCCTCACAATTCTTCACTTTTTGTAGCATAGACACCTCCAATCAAAGGGTCATTCAAGCCCATACATTCCCCCTCCAGAAGTCTAGAGTTGTTCAAGATACTTTACTTTATTTCATCACTTTTCCATCCCGTTCTTAGAGAGAAACCCTTAAGAGCTCTCTGACCAAGCTAATAGATAGATCTTGGTTCGAAATTTTTATGGAGTATTATTAACATGAGTATATGAATGTTTATTGGGGATTTGTTACATAAGTAAAACTTTTGATAAAAGATTTTCTTAGATTTAGAAAGTTAGAAACTAAAAGAGGAAAAATAGTTTCTGTTTTGAGGAGGTTCGAATATTTCGTGGTTTAATCTTACTTCAATGCACTACAAGAAAAACAATCTTTCCCAGGGCCAATAATAGCTAGAAATAACCCATAATATCACCACATTTAATCTTTCCCAGCGATTTATACTGTCTGAATGTTCATCGCAATTGTTTACTCAATTATAAGTTGAGCCAGAGAACTGCAAAAATTGTCACAATAAGTGATTATTTTCAGCGATTTTCTCTTTGCAAATACCGAAAAAATTCGTCGCCACTGAGATTCGGAGTACAACGTTAAGTTGTTGGGAGAACTTGTTTCCAACGTTTCTTAACAGTCGCAAATACCATTAAAATCACCACAAATAGCATTGTTATTATTCGCAGCGTTTTGGAAAATCGTCGTAATGAATATTTTCTGGCATTTAAAATCGCTGCAACAAATTTTAGCAGGGACTTTTGATCGCCACGGTTAACTCAACCACCTTTATTTATTTTGTCACAGCGAACTTAATTCGTCGAAACTGTATTTGTAGCAAATATGTGCTCGCTGGTAAAAGTATTTTGGCCTACTATTATTTTTTTGCGTCCAACTGCATTCACCACAAAAGAGATTAACCACCTTTATTGCATTTTCGTGGCGAACTAAATTTTCCGGAATTGTATTTGTAGCGAATACGTGCTCACTGGTAAAAGTATTTTGGCCTACTATTATATTTCCACGTCCAACTATATTCGCCACAAAAATAAATATGTAATCTAAAACTTGTTCTCGACAAATTAAAAATCGCCGCAAATGGCAAAAAATTCCTGGCTAGTTCACAAAATGCATCCATTTTTTGGGTACCTAATTTCCTGTTCAAACTCACTTACAATATTCCCAAATACTACAAACAATACATCATAACTGATAATTCGTGCTCGTTGGTAAAAGTATTTTGGCCTACTATTATTTTTTCACGTCCAACTATAGTCGCCACAAAAACAAATATGTAATCTAAAACTTATTCCCGACAAATTAAAAATTGCCGCAAATGGCAAAAAATTCCTAGTGCCCGTTCACAAAATGCATCCATTTTTTGGGTACCTAATTTCCTGCTCAAACGCACTTACAATATTCCCAAATACTACAAACAATACATCATAACTGATAATCCAAATAATACTTTAATCCAATGCTTAACAAATAGCAACTTTAATACCATATAAATTCAATCATCCAATACAGCAGATTAACAAAATGGCCGTTAAATTCTTTTATTTTTTTTTATGGACAAACAGATTCAATCATCAAAAAGTTAAGATTATGAAACGATAGCCTTTTGATATTACAGAAAAAGGGTCGATAATAAAAGAATGAAAAACGATATTTATCATCAAAATTAACTTTCGCACAACTAATGTGCAGCTTAGGACGTGCCCACACAACACCTTTTACAATCCAATCCAAACCAATCTAGTTGTCACATTGTATTTTGCCGTTTCTTCTCTTTACCAATGTTTGCTCCTCTATTATTTTAGCATTTCTGGACATTAAAAGAGAAAAATAAAGGTGATGAAAATCATGGTCTATGTTTATAAATCTAGGTGCTAATCGGTGTTTCTAGTTCAATAATTTTATATTTCAAAGGCTTTCTATAACTTCAAAGAACGAAATTGTTGCCGCATCAGAAATTGGAGAAAAAATGAATTGGCATTTCATTTTTGTCAAAGATTAGAAGGGTGAATGAAGGCCATGTTGAACTTTGGGAAACCAACTCCCACATTTCTTTGATCTCCCACCTTGCCAAATATTGACATGTTCAAGCAAGTAAAAAGTATAGATGTAAAAGTTTGACTAAGACTAGGTGACTAAAATGATAGAGTTTATCCTATCATTAAGTTTGTAATTATAGATGAATGTAAAATAATTATTTACTTTATCTCTAACAATATTGAGTTTATCTAGAAGTCTTAGAGGTTGTTTAGATAAGTCATCTATGTGAAATTCGAGTCCATAAGGATCTGCACTTATCCAAAACAGAAGCTGAACAGAAATCAGTTACTGTAGAGAAGAGTTATCGCGACATATCAGCAATCCGTCAGGAAACGTTCTCGCGCTGTCTCTGTCGTCAGCAGAAACTTACTTCAACTGGGACTCTTTTCAGATTGTTTATTTAAAGGATCATACTGGTTAGGATCCATAGAGATTCAGATATTTATATTTTCTAAAGCACTTTCTAGTGAATATTTTAGTGAGAAAATTCCTTAGAGAATTTTCATACTGTTTCTCTCAGAGAGTGGTACTTGAGAATTTTCTAGTGTTTTATATCTCTTTTTGAGTGCGTGCATACTCCACGTTGGAGAATTGATTCGTCGAGTTTCAGCCACTAGAGTTCCAAGAGAAAAGCCAATGTTTGAAAATCGTTAGAGGTTCTAGCTACTACTCTAGTAGAAGACAAATGGGTCATTTTTCTAGTCAAGTAAGAGTGTCAATAGACAAAGGTTTTGTAATTGAACTTTACTTGTAATTAATTTTCAAATAATAAAATTGACTTTTCTGGGTCTGGCTACCCTGTAGGGTTTTACCTTTAAAGGGTTCTTTAAAGGGTTTCCCTTCGATACCAATCTTGGTGTTACACACTTCGTTTATTTTATATTATTGCTTAATTAATAAATTAATTACATATTTGACGACTAACCAATTTGTTGAGTGAATTGGTAGATATTTTCGTTGCGTTAAAGAGGTACTTGGGTAATTTTAATTGGCATCAGAGCGTAGTTCACTCATTCGAGTGTGATCCGTGTCCCTGTAGATCATGTCTTCATCATTATATGTCCCGTCACACTTTGATGAGGAAAGCTATGCTTATTGGAAAGTTCGTATGAGGGTTTTCCTAAAGTCTTTAGATGAATGCGTGTGACATTAAGCAGCAGGACTACTTGCATGTTCTTGCATTCTTTGCATATCATTAGCCTAGGACATACATTTTTGTTTAGTTTTTGTTTTTCAGATTAAAATACATTATTTTTATAGTTTGTTTTTATTTTGTTTTTGGGAAGTGCATGCTTGATATATCAATGGTTTGAGCACGTGTTCTCACAAAATAAATTTTTTAACTTATGCATCTCTCTACTTTGTGCAGTCCACTTTGTGCATACTAACCCTATGAGTCATCTTGACAAAGTTCATTTACAAAGTACTATGAGGAACGTATATGTATGCACATTATAATTAAGTTCCATATTTATTATTGAGATACTTATCATAGAGGGAGTTCATGCCTTGAATTGACTAATACTAGTTGAACCTAGTACAATAATAGAGAGATCTTCCATTGCCAAACACAAATAGTCGATCCATATAGAAAAAATCGGTGTTATATCATTACGGAAAAAGACAAACACCATACACGGATCTATCCCTTAAGTCCTTATAAAAAGAATCGTAGCTCAAATCATTGTGGAAAGAGATGAGCAACAAAAATGGACATTAAAAAAAAAAAAAAAGGGTTGTGCAAACTAGTGTTTGGAGGAGATACTCATGTATCTAGGCCCTAGCATAAAGTTTGACTTTTGAGATGAGTGACAATCTCTTGAGAGCATCTATAAGAAGAAAATACTCATGAATGAATTTATCAAAAATATATTGAAGAGAAAAAGAAATAAAGAGTTAATTTTCTCTATAAGTTTGCTCACTCGCATACTCACATGAACTTTGACATTGATGATCTTATGAGGTGTGAACATCCATGGTGATTGTTACAAATAAGAGGATGTACTCAATTGAATTTTTCTTTTTGTGAGTGACACTATGTTTGAACTAAGAAGCATCTAGGCATGTTACTTGCCCCATTGCTTATATATATAAAAATAAAGATTTTGTTACATTTATATTTATTTATTTATTTTAGTTTATATAAAATAAATAAAATGGTGAAAATATAAAACATATTATTTTTATAGTTGTTTGGTATGTTTTATTTTTTGTGATTTTGCATTTTGATGCACAAGTCTGGAAGGTATGTTTCTGTTGGTCTAAGAGTTTAAGTCCCAATGGGACTTTGAGTTGTGATGGCTTAGCCATGTGCTTACCATGTGAGTTAACTAAGTCTCAGACTTAGTTGGAATTTGGAAATAAGACGTGCCCCCCACCCCCGATATTTTAGTCTTCACTCACCAAGGGTTTTCTCATTTTCTTCGTGTCCTAGACAAACACCACTTCTCACCCTTATCGCGTCCTACTTCCTTATTGTTTAGAATTCGCATAGACCTTCTTGACTCCTTGATTTCAAGTCTCTGTAAGTGTACTTCACATCTATATCCTCTCCCATTTTCATTTTAGGGCACAGTGCACATGCATTTTGGGAGTATTGATATTTGTTTTGATTTGCGAATTGGAGCATGAAGTTTTTTTTTATTTTTTTATATATATTTGGATGTGAAGAAGTAGATTGTTTGAAGTGGGTCTATTTTTGTTCATGTACTCAAGAAGGATTTTTTGTGGTTGATGCTTTATACATTTTGGTTTTCATGCTATGCCCACCAAGTGTTTGCTTTTATGTCTTAACTAAACTATTTCATTCATTTTGTCATGATTTTACTTGCATTCATGCTCATACATCAGGTGCATTTAATCCATGAAAAGTTGAGGCACTTGGAGTTGTTCATCATGTCTTTCTTAGTGTCTTCATCTTAGCTCACATAAGTAATTTATTATCTTATGATTCTTGTCAGATTAGTGACAAAAATGGAGAGTATTAGAGGAGCAGATTGATTTATTTTGGTATTGTGAAATTTAGGGGAGTTGAATGAGTTTGTGAAGTAAGTGTATTGCTGGAAATAAAATAAAAGAAGATTGAGGGGGAGCAACAGAATATTGAGGGGGAGATCTATATACTTGAGGGGGAGCAAAAAAATATTAAGGGAGAGAACTAAGTATTGAACATGGTTATTGATGATGACTAGAATACTATTTTAGTAGGTTTAGATTACGTCTAAATTTTGATTTTGTTGAGATTAACTTCAAAGAGTGTTCTATGTCATTTCTTCTCATTACTGTATTAAGATTTTTTTCACGAGATCTTGGTCTGCTAGTTGTGTTTGTCTCTAGGTACACTTTACATTTATCAAGTTGGTTTTGTCACCAATCCGCCAAAGGGAGAGATTGTAGATGCAAGACATTTCTTAAGTTGACTTTGTCACCAATCCGCCAAAGGGAGAGATTGTAGATGTAAAAGTTTGGCTATGACTAAGTGACTAAGTGACTAAGTTGATAAGTTTGTATAAGATTAAATGACTAAAATGATAGAGTTTATCCTATCATTAAGTTTGTAATTATGGATGAATGTAAAATAATTATTTACTTTATCTATAACAACATTGAGTTTATCTAGAAGTCTTAGAGTTTGTTTAGATAAGTCATCTATGTGAAATTCGAGTCCATAAGGATCTGCACTTATCCAAAACAAAAGCTGAACATAAATCAGTCACTGGAGAGAAGAGTTATCCCGACATGTCAGCAATCTGCAGAAAACGTTCTCGCGACTGTCTCTGCCCGTCAGCAGAATCCTACTTCAACTGGAACTCTTTTCAGATTGTTTATTTAAAGGATCCTATTGGTTAGGATCCATAGAGATTCAGATCTTTATATTTTTAGAATACTTTCCAGTGCATATTTTAGTAAGAAAATTCTTTAGAGAATTTTCATACTATTTCTCTCAGATAGTGGTACTTGAGTATGAGAAAACTCTTTTGATGTTTTATCTCTCTTTTTGAGTGCGTGCATACTCCATGTTGAAGAATTGATTGATCGAATTTCAACCACTGTAGTTCTAGGAGAAAAGCCAATGTTTGAAGATCGTCAGAGGTTCTGGCTGCTACTGCAGTAGAAGACAAATGAGTCATTTGTCTGGTCAAGTAAGAGTATCAATTGACAAAGGCTTTGTAATTGAACTTTACTTGTAATTGATTTTCAAATAATAAAATTGATTTTTTTGAGTCTAGCTGCCCCGTAGGTTTTTACCTTTAAAGAATTCTTTAAAAGGTTTCCCTGCAATACCAATCTTGGTGTTACGCACTTCATTTATTTTATATTATTGCTTAATTAATAAATTAATTACATGTTTGATAACTAACCAATTTGTTGAGTGAATTGATAAATATTTTCGCTGCGTTACAGGGTATTTGGGTAATTTCAAAAAGTATCGAAAACTAATGATGTAAGAGCTGTATGATGACAACATTAGATGATTTATCATTTCACATGCCATCACTTAAGTTCTCATAGAATTCCATTTAAAAGTTGGTAGTAAATAAATATTCAGTAACATTTGTACTTTCCTTCCCATCACTTGTTGAAGCTGGCGAAAATTACCATGGTTCTAGTGAGATTTCATCCACCAGAGAGCTCATGCAAGAGCTCTCCTGTCCATTTGAAGAATCCAATTCTACTCTCTAAACGAGATTACCAATTTACCAGCAGATCCATCATTCCCTAAACACATGCAATTTTTCCTCTAGAGGCATATATAACTCATCCCATTCTAAGACACTTTTTTCTATCTTAATTATGTCCTTCAAACATTAACAAGTTTAGTATTAATTAGTAGATTGTGATATTACAAAAGCTCAAGCTGCTCAAGCTAATGACAATAGGTAGATGTAATCATTTCATTTATGTTTTTAAATACACATGCATCCTCACGTGTAAATTGGATGAGTTTTAGAACATAAGATATAAATCCATTAACTTCTCATTTGCCTTCAACTTAAAAAATCTGAAGACTTTTTTCAAATTTTGGATGTAATTTTTTTCATCCATCTGTCATGGCTAACTAAGAAAGAGAATTCTCTATCTTATTGAAAGCCATAATATTATTTAAATACTTCGAACTATTACATACTCTATATGGAATGTAGATATGAATAATGACAGATTCATGACTTTGGTTTAGTATTTGGTTTGAGGGGTTGCAGGTTTGAGGGCCAGCATTCGAGATCTAATTAATTAGAAGCCAACTAGAAAAGAGTCACAACAAGAAGTTGCCCTTTTGTAGCTCTTGTTTTTGGAACTGAGTCTTGACTCTTGAAAGGAAACGACTTCTTTTATAGCCTCAGAACCTACCGTAGTGGAGACTACGATTAAAATACATTAAAAATCAATAATAAATAGTCCTCATCTCCTCAACGAAAATCATGAAAATCTACTTGAGTATAAAATAGGCAAAACTCGCAACAGGAAGAGCCTGTGCAATGAAAGACAAGAGCGGAAACCAAACATTTAGATCATACAAACCTCACCTGTCTCATACCATAATTGTTTTGTGTACTTAAACTAGGCCTATTTATACTTTCGTATCAATAAAATTTCTGACTTGTATATCCTAGATAAAAATTAAAAGAAGATTGTAGTATTTGGATAGAAGTCCATACTAAAAGTAAATCGCTACGGGGAATGAAGACATCACCTGTTCGGTTAGCCTCCTGTGAATTTTTGCTTGGGATCCATTTTGGTCAAACATAAGACAAAAACAAGTCCCCGATTCATCACACAGTCCAGCTTTCCAAGAAGATTCCAAAAATCCAAGTCACGTATTAGGCTCTGCCGTCAGGCTACCCCTCCCATTCATACCATGTGCATACATGTATTAATTATGCTTGTACAAGTAGTTACCAAAGTTGGTAAGCATGCCACTACACCCAATCATAAGTATAAAGAAGGCGGTGTCTTAGATACTTAGATGTTTGATATTACCAGTGCGGCCTAATATCGTCTCATGTAGTTTGTATATATTATCATACATATTTAAGGATATTATCTTGGGCCAAAACATCTCTTTTCCCAACCCAACTTGCTCCCACAAAACATTTACATATAGCCTCCCATATATATGTATATATTGTCGGTCTACCATCTTAGGCCAAAAATGCACCCAAAACTTCCACAAAAAAACCTTCCCATAGGTTTCCACAAAAATATGCTCACCGAGTCTCTTGAAGAGACTCACTGAGGGACAGGTTAGCAACGAAGAAAGCCCTCAACATACGGTCGGTAACCCGCATGTTTGCCCTCATTGCCTCCATCTCACTCTTGGAAGATTCAACCTCTTCTTATGTTTTTCAATCAAAGCTATGTACTCTCTCTCTCTCTCTCTCTCTCTCTCTTTCGTGGCAATAAGCGTTGTCTTGTAGACTCTGGGATCACCATCCCTCCCAATCCTCTTGCATAACCTGGTCGATGACCAAGTACCTTCCTAAAGAGACACCCGTTGCTACTTCATCAGTTCGTTTCTCTGGTTCTAGAGTATCCAGCCAACCATATCCTTCTGCAATAGGAGATAATGAACCGATTAACGACAATTATGTGCTGATAATGCATTTTTAAGATTCAACCTAATAAATAGAACCAACATTGCATTTAGCAAATATTAGCTATGCTAGAATATACTCACATAAACGTCTTCGGTGGCAGGTGTCACAAATTTATCATTCTTCTTGGACCAGTGGGTTTTCTTGTAGAAGTCCACCAAATTCACCTTTTCAGCACGCTACATGTGTGTGGTATTTGTATATGTAGCATGTTCAATCAGATAACATTTTCCCACACGGTATGGATAGCTTAATCACTAATAAATAGACTAACCAAGCAAATGCTATACAAGACTTATCTCATGACAATATGAGAGAAACGATGTGTGCATAGCATACTAGTTCGCAAAAATCAGGCAAAAATTAACATTATGTGTGTGTGTGGTTGCCATGATATGAGCTTATAAATGGGAAATGTGCTATGTGGGGGATAATTTGCTCCAAACCTTATACCTTCTGTTCTAGAATCCTCACAAAGGATTTACGACCTGTTGTGAGGTTAATTTTCATTAGCTTTCTATTCTTCCGGTTTTGACTTGATATTTTCTGCCATGAAAAACCATCAACAAAAGCAAAATTACACAGAGTAATGAATATTCAATCAGGGCGTGACTTATTACCCAACTTGTCCAGTTTGGATTGAACACCCAGAATGCTTGAAGGCCTCGCTACCCCATCTACCATAGAGCTTAACCCAAACGAGGGGGTTGACCAAACTAGTCCCAGTCGCCAACGCTTCGTCATGGCTGCCATATGATATATCTTATGCAATTCGTGGTGGAATGCATTAAAGCACTTACGAAACTGTTTAGTCACTATCAATCGATGGTTCTCTAATTTCCAATCTAATTCAAAATCACCCTACATATATAATAAAATTTAGGGTGATCACTTGTGAATTATACTACAAGTAATGTGAAACCATCAACATCAAAGTATAAAAGTCTTACCCAAACACGATCGATTAACTCATCCTTATGCGCTTGGGGCACATCACTCCATCTAGGGTAGCTCATGTCGCAGTGATATTTAACTATCCATGATACACGTGTTGTAAACATGGATGCATTCTCACAGCACAATGTTGTTTCTCCATTATTTATCTTTAACAACACTTTTCCATGCTTCCGCAATTTCTCAAATTCGGTGCACTTCGTGGGCCCACGTCCACGTCTTGTTTGTGCCTGTAAACTAGGCACAAAAGAGACATCCTCACCTGTATGACATAATAACAATAATGTCTGGTCAGGGGTCTCATTTGTTTAAGTTATACTTACACACCAATGATAAAACTCAGTCTTTATTAAAAAATCCCGCAAATCAATGTTTTGAATACAATACCGGACGCCATACCGATTAAGGTACTAGAATGAAATATTTCGCTACCGATATCGTTTTGAGATAGTCGATATATGAATAAATTATATTCCAAAATAATAGTCTATATATGAATAAATTCTATATAAATACATTTATATAAATTATAAATAGTCTAATCTGAATTGAGGGTCAAAAAATAAGCTTCTAGTTTGAAAAAATAAAACAAAAAATTAAAGGCCGAAATACAGGCCGAAATATAGGCCAGTACGGCCGGTATTTGGACTGGTACGAAATATATATGATACCTGTACCAGCCCAATGGTCGGTACGGCAAATACCGACCGTACCGACAGATACGGTACGAGATTAAAAACAATGCCGTAAATGTCAACTATACCGATTTGAACTCTATCAAGCTCCGATTCTCCCCTCGGGGAGGGTTCTCTATTAGCCTTGGCCTCCGGAATTCGGTTCGCACACAGAGGCTCCCATGGATGGCTTGGGGGCTGGGTTTCATCATCTGAGCTGGCTTAATCAGCCACTCCTGGGCTATGGTATGAACTGATATGGACTCCGCGTGGCTGGCATGCTCGACATGAGTACGGCACAAATCTTCTAACACGGATGCCTTGGCCTCTGGGTAAACCTTGACCATTGTCTCCCACCAGTTGACCTACATTTAAACGACATTTCATTTATGTTAGGATCATATCTAACACAAAAATAGACTACCCCAAATAGCTCAGTCGCGGTGGAATGGTAAACCGTCATTTTTCGCCCCACCTGAGATGTAACAATAACAAACATGAATTAAATGAAGCTAGTTAGAAGAAATATAATCTCACCTTGCAATAAGATAATGCATTAAAATAATAATGGGTGTCCAATATATTAGTGCACTAGACAAGACTAAGACTAGTCTAATTACATATGGGATACTGTTTTGGATTGAAACATGTGAATTGCTTAGGAAAATTGAATCTGCTGCATAATAGACTAGTCTTAGTAATTTTCTAGCATCATTTTACCTAATGGAAACAAATTTGTTCATTTACAGCACAAGAAAACCTTGTGTTTCTGGGAAATTGGTTAAAAAACTCCCAGAGTACAAAAAACAGCAATTTGATCAATATTGCAATTGGACCCATACACTTTTTGAAGAATTGGATTTTGACCCTTTTCGAAATTACCAAGACTGGCAAACTTACATGAAGTTCTACAACTCTAAATATATTTCAAGCCTTAAAATATGATTAGCACATCCACCATTTCAGAAACCCCAAAAATCTGAGTTTTTTGGCTTCCACATTTAACTATGTCAGATTTGAATAAAACCAGAAAAATAATCCAAGAGCAAAAAATATGAATTATATGTATATAGTCATATATATTAAGTGCATGTGTTTAACAGATTTACATGGAAATTAAGCATAGAAATTTATTTACTAGACAGACCAGTAGCAATAGTCCGTTTTATACTCAATATAATATATATACTCCTGGTTGTGATTTATTTAGAGTCCCCGCTCTTTTTTTCTCTCCAAGGAAAACAGAGCTGGTGGTAGAAATCTCTTCGACGTAGGAGTTTGGTTACGACAGCAAAGTCGAAACTGAGTGTGATTCCCTCCGTAGCTAAGGGAAATGGAGAATATGCAAGAGATGTGGGGAAATCTTCGTCTAAATGAAGAAGAGGGAGACAAAATAGTGTTAGAAGAGGAGACTTTTTCAGAAGCCCTGAGGAAAGGGGAGAAATGCTTAGTGGGGAAGTTTTGTTCGGAGAGACATATTAGCAGTAAGGTGGTGGAGTCGATGATGGCTAAAATTTGGAGGTTGAGCAAACCTGCCAAGTTTAAGGAGGTGACTTCGAATGTTTTTATCCTCTCTTTTGAAACTCATGCCGATAAAAATAGAATCCTTGGAGGAAGACCATGGCTGTTTGATGGTTGCCTCTTGGCTATTGATCCATTCCAAGGTTTTACTCAACCAAGTTTGTTGAAGTTCGAGACTGCTGCATTCTGGGTCCAATTTCAGAATATGCCTCTGGTGGGAATGAATCGGGAATGTGGCTTTAAACTAGGAAGCTCGTTGGGTGTCGTAGAGGATGTGGATGCTGATGAGGATAACATAGGGTGGGGTAGTTACCTGAGAGTAAAAGTTAAATTGGACCTCTACAAACCTCTAGCCCGAGGAAGAACTATAACTTTGCAAGGGACTAAGTACTGGATTCCAGCACAATACGAAAAACTCCCGCGCTTCTGTTTCCAGTGTGGGAGAATCTTTCACAGGGCAGAGAAGTGCGACAATCAAACAAGGGAGATTACGGCCCAATACGGGCCCTGGTTACGCGCTGACCCTGGAAAGAAGAAACGACGGGACCATGCTGATGATAGTTTCTCCCATGGGGGATCTTGGCTTAGCAGTGATCAAGGCTTGAAACTGAGGCCTGTTGAGGAGGGTAATCCGAAAGAAGCGATATCGGAGCTGCCCATGGCAAACAATACTACTGTTCATACTGTAACAAATCATGTACTACCAACTGCGGGCCAGGGTACAAAAGCCAGACAGAGTATGGGACTAGGGACAACAGACGGTTTTGACAGGGAATGGACATCTGTAGACTCCCATGACTCTAATGTAGATGCAGGCCTATCAACTGAACAAAAGTGGAAACTAGAGTCAACGGGTGGTGCGGGAAAGCTCGGGATGCTAACTAGATGCACTGTCAAGGGTGGTTCGTCACGAGCAAACCCGGGATCTAGTACTAATCCAACCATCCTCATAGACCTCGTAGAAGGGGCTTCAACCAGGGCTACTCAACAGAGGAATAGTGTTGTCAAATCCAAGGAAAAGGTGGATAATGAGATCCCTTATTTGGCTAGCGTGCAAGCTCTAGAATCCCAAAATAAAAAGGCGGGAACTCAGAATGAGAAGTCAACCGAGGTCTTTGGGGGAGCAAACAGTTACGGGCTGGGCCCAGGTGGACCACCTACGCACGACCCAGAGCAAGAAGGGTGCTTAATCGACCAGGCATCCCAATCTTTCACCCCAACAAAGTCTGCTAGCCCTCCAAAAGGCAGAACTTGGAGAAAGAGAACTCGAGGCCCACCATTTGTGTTTCTCAAAATGATCTTGTTGTTAGAAAACGTAATTGGAACACGGAAAATGTAGACTCAACTGAACTGAAGCTAGCTAAAAAATGTAAACTGACCCTGCAAAGCCCCAAGGCAGATCGAAACAAGGGAGGCAAAGGCCATAGTGACATCATGAAATTGGCAGCGGCTGCTAAGCAGCCCTGCCGGAAACAATGATACTCCTAAGTTGGAATTCCCGGGGGCTTGGGAACCCACTGAGAATTCGAGTACTTCGTGATTTAATCCGAAGAGAAGGACCCGACATCTAATTCTTGCAAGAAACTCGTTTACAAAGCAAAGTCATGGAGAAACTAAAATTCAGAATTGGTTTTACCAACTGCATGGCAGTGAGCAGTGAGGGGAGAAGTGGGGGTTTGGCTTTGTTCTGGAACAATAATTCTCAACTTAAAATCCTTAATTTCTCGAAACACCACATTCATGCTTTGGTCACCAATAAGGAGGGGGATGATCGTGGAGGAGTCTCGTGGTATCTGATTGGAATCTATGGCCATCCGAAAGCATCAAGGAGGCTGGAAACTTGGAACATGATTAAATCTCTGGAAGTCACAAGTGATCGAGGATGGTTAATGATGGGTGATTTTAATGAGATCCTAAGTAAATATGAGAAAAGCAGTGGCAGAATCAGACCAGAACGCCAAATGAGGGACTTTAGACAGTTTCTAGATGAGTGTGAAATGATGGACTTGGGCTTCAATGGTAACCAATTCACTTGGTGGAATGGTAGGGGTCAGCAGAATAGCATTTGCGAGAGATTAGATCGCTTTCTAGCAAATATGCAGTGGAAATCTCTAAATCTATTGGCGGAAGTTAATCATGGCTTTGCACCTTATTCCGACCACGTTCCTATCATCCTCACGACCCAAGATGACAGAAGACACATGGGAAGACAAAATACTTTCAAGTTTGAGGCCATTTGGACAGACGAACCAGATTGTAAAAAGGTCATAGAAGAAGCCTGGTCAAGAACAACGGGCCAAAGCGAATTACCAGTTATCATGGAAAAAATTAAGCGCTGTGGGGAGAAACTTCAGGTATGGAACAGAGCCTGCTTCGGCAATGTGAGAAGGAATATTGAACAGGCTCGATTGCAACTAAGGAAGCTGCTACATTCTGACCCCTGCCACCTAAGGAGTGACTGTCTTCGTGATGCTAGATCAGAGCTTCAGAAGTGGCTAGAAAGAGATGAACTATTGTGGAAACAAAGAGCTAAAGTTAAGTGGTTGCAAGCAGGCGATAAAAATACTCGTTTTTTCCATAATAAAGTTGCCCAAAGACGACAGAAAAATGTCATTAAGGGTGTGAAAGATGCAGCAGGTGAATGGCAGACGGGGAGCTTAAGAGACCAGATAATCACAAACTACTTTCAACAGTTGTTTAATTCCGATGGTCAACAAGGCCAGACTGATTTCTTAGATGACCTTGCTGGGAGAGTTTAAGATGATATGAACTCTTCTCTTACAAAAACCTACTCGGCAGCAGAAGTCTCACAAGCCTTGAAACAAATGAACCCCCTTTCAGCTCCTGGTCCCGACGGCATGGCTCCCATCTTCTACCAAAAATATTGGAGTATTATTGGTGGAGAGGTGACTGAAGCAGTTTTGAAGGCACTCAATTCTGGATCTTTTCCAGCAAGACTCAACCATACTTTCATTACCTTGATCCCAAAAAAGAAAAATCCAGTCGAGGTGGCAGATTATAGACCAATAAGCCTATGTAATGTCCTTTACAAGATCATCTCAAAGGTCATTGCAAATAGGCTGAAAACCATCCTTGCTGATGTGATCTCCTCAACTCAGGCTGCTTTTGTCCCAGGCAAGCTGATCACTGACAATGTGCTGGTAGCGTACGAAATGGTTCACTTCCTGAGGCAGAAAAGGAAAGGTAAGCAAGGTTACATATCGCTAAAGCTTGATATGAGCAAAGCATACGACCGTGTAGAGTGGAATTTTCTAGAGAAGATTATGCTAAAGATGGGGTTTAATGATAAATGGGTGAAGTTGGTGATACTATGCACAAACTCAGTCTCCTTCTCTGTTTTAGTCAATAGGGAACCGAAAGGCCCAATCTTCCCCTCCCGAGGCCTGCGGCAAGGAGACCCTATCTCCCCCTACTTATTCTTGTTATGCACCGAAGGGTTGATTTCTCTCCTTATGAAAGCTGAGAGATCCAAACTTGTTGAAGGTTTATGCATTTGTAGAGGAGCTCCAAGGCTAAATCACCTCCTCTTTGCGGACGATAGTGTTCTATTTTGCAAGGCTGATCTGGTTACTAATATTCAAATTCAAGTCCTGCTGGAAACCTATGAAAAGGCATCGAGTCAAAGAGTTAATAAAGATAAAACTTCTATGGTGTTTGGTAAGAATGTCCTCTATCAAAAACAACATGAGATAATCAATTTTTGGGGGGTAAATCGTCACCAACAATACGACAGGTATCTCGGCCTCCCTCCCGTGGTAGGTAGAGGAAAAAAAAAGACCTTTTTTGATCTAAAACACAAGGTCTGGTCCAAACTCCAAGGGTGGAAGGAAAAGGTGTTGTCTCAAGGTGGTAAGGAAATCTTGATAAAAGCTGTGGCCTTGTCTATTCCCTCTTACACTGAGCTGTTTTAAGCTTCCTTCAACCCTCTGTGCTGAACTTGAGAGCATGATGGCTAACTTTTGGTGGGGTCAAAAGAAGAATGAGAAGAAAATCAGATGGATTAGTTGGAAGAAAATGTGTGAGACCAAAGGGAATGGTGGGGTGGGTTTTAAGAACCTTCAGATTTTTAATATGTTCCTTATTGCTAAGCAGGGTTGGAGAATCATGACAGAAGAACAGTCATTGTAAACCAGATTTTTAAAGCCAAATACTTTCCAAAACTGAGATTCCAAGATGCTAAACGAGGTGCAAACCCCTCTTATGTTTGGAGAGGCATTTGGGAGGCAAAAGAAAATCTTATTAAAGGATGCAGATGGAGAGTTGGTGATGGGAAATCAATCAACGTGTGGTCTGACTACTGGCTGCCACAGCATAAGCTCCTTCCTCAACCACCAGTTTCGAAGTTATACACCAGAATGCTACTGTCGACACACTAATTGACAGAGAAACCAAGTGGTGGGACGTCACAAAAATCCAATGCCACTTTCCAGCCCCTCAAGCAGCAATTATTTTTAAGATTCTTTTAAGCTCTGATCCTTGTCCTGACCAGTTAATCTGGGAGCATGAAAAGAACGGGAATTATAGTGTTAAAAGTGGCTATCGGTTTTTCTCTTCACTTGGGACAAATGAACATAGAGAGGAATGCTCTAATGCTCAAATCCATAGAAGTTTTTGGAAAAAATTATGGAAGATGAATGTGCCAAACCGAGTTAGAATTTTTGGATGGAGGGCATGTAGAAACGGATTACCCACCTTGTTGAATCTCCAGTCCAGAAATGTGCTTGTAGAGTCTACTTGTAGATGGTGTAAGGCAGCTGAAGAAGATATCACTCATGCACTCCTAAGTTGTCCAACTGTTAGAGAGGTGTTGTCCTTCCTATTCCCTCATCTTCCAACGGAGGCTATGAACACCAGCTGGTTTCAATTTGCTCTGTATGTATAGCAAAGAGGTAGTAAGGGGGAACTCGAAAGGATGTTTTTAATAGCTTGGGGATTATGGCATCGGAGAAACCAGATGATCCATGAAGAAGTGGTCATACCAGCATTACAAGCTGCTGAAGCGGCCCTATCCTCCCACATAACTCACTTGTAGGCTCTGTCTTCTCAAGGACCCAAGGATGCTTGTCGCTGGGTGGCCCCTAAACCTGGTTTTCTAAAGCTAAATGTGGATGGGGCTGTTTTTGCAAATCAAAGAAACTCTGGTGTGGGCCTTATTCTGAGAATATCAAAGGCTGAAATCATCTTCTCGACTAGTAAAAAAGAAAATGATGTCAATGACTGTAACGACCCGACCCTATATATATTTTTTTTTCTTAGGGATAAAATTTGAATAATTTTATTAAGGCTCCATCAGTATTATTGTTATTATTATTATTATTATTATTATTATTATTATTATTATTTTATGTCCAAGCCCTTGAATCCTCTTCATAATACAACTCCTTTCTACCGGATTTTTTTTTCCTTCTTTGAATTTCAAACAAGCCACCCACATGCTCATGCACATGCACGTCTATTCCTTTATTTTTATCTAGGGTTTTCTTTTAAGATCTCAAACATATATGCATACACACGTTTCACTCACCAAAGAATGCAAGCCGAAATGCCCTCCACCGTGAGTCTTCTAATCGCGTATCAATCCAATGCATGCACGGCTTCATCCGTTTCCTCCACATTCACGTTTCTCATTCTAGGGTTTTCTTCTTAGTTCTCAACTGGCTAGGTTTATAAATAGGTTAAGCCCTCCTCTGCATAAAAGGAATAGCCACTGCCGCCCACGTCTTTATACACTCACGCACACAGAGCACTTTCCACAAACCTCCTCCCCTCAAAACCGCAGCACACGTCCGAGGAGACAAGCTCCACCACCTCCCTCAAGTTCGTCTAGCAGACCACCCAAGACCTTCCCCGTGACTCCCACCGTAAATCCCAGAAAATAACTTCATTGCCGAGTTGCTTCATTTTCTTTCCTCCACACACACAACCACTGCACGCCACCGGGAACCCACTGCACCACCTTGCCAAAGCCAAGCAAACCACGACGCAGCTCCTCCCTCTGATCACCACGTTGCCCAGATAGGCGAATCACTGCACGGCCTGCCCTCGGAAAAGCCATCAAGCCGCTTCCATCCTCCCCTGTTTTAGGCCCTCGAAACAGAGCACCCCCACTCAAACCGAGAACCACGTTTTGCCCCTTTTGGGCCGCGGCGCCCCCGTTGGCAGCAACAGACGACGCCGAAGATCTAGCCTCCACTGCCCTGTGACGCCACAGCAAGCCGCCACCCTTGCTCTGCAAGTTCAAGCCGTGTACTCCCTCTCTTTCATCCCGTAAACTCTCCCTCTCTCATAACTCTCTCTCACTCTCAGTTGCTTAGCCACCACTCGTCAGAGTTGACGCCGTGCCCAGCCACCAGAACCACCGTCGCGACTGCCTTCTTCCTCTTTCGGTGAGCATCGCACCACCCAACCCGAGTGCATGCATCCCTTTCACGCGTAAAACCAAACCGGATCCATGCAACCCGTAAATCATTATTTTTCTTTAGGTTAGTTATATTACAAAAATGCCCCTCTATTGTGTTTTCCCAAAATGCCCATGTTCAGTATGTTGTTTTCCAAAAAATATCCTTTCTTATTTAAGACTAACGGGTAAGGATATTTTAGTATTAGGAAGCGTTTAAGTTTAGAAAATTTAGACTATTTTAGTAGTTTAGTTTTTTTAAATAAAATCACTTGTTTAATTAGAAATTTATATTTTTATAGGCGACGGATTTCGTGCCGAAAATAGTGGATTAGCATTGCAAGGTAAGTAGCATGATCATATTCTTATACGTATGTACGGTAAACTGTTTATTTTTGTTATAAATGATATTATGCATGTATGCCCTTCATTGGAAGCCCCTTTTTACGTACCCAAGACATGATAAAAAGTCATGATTGTATGTGAACGTTTATGAATATTGATGATCTTATGTGATAATTTATGCATTAAAATAATTATGGGAAGTCATACATGATTTTATGTGAAAGATTATTCATGAAATTATTTATGGAATGCATGATTTTATGTGAGAGTTATTTCATAAAATTTTCTATGAAAAGTCATGAATTTATGTGAGGAAACATGTATTATGATATTATGAAAGAATGCGATTTCATTTGAAATCTATGATACGATATGACAAATATGTTTGCGATTTCTGTTGAAATCTATGAAATGACCAGTATGCAAGTATGATTTTGATAAGATATGTAACGGCCTATGTTATGATATGAAAACGGTACCTATGTTATGGGCATATTGCATTGCCAGGTCGTGCATGCTGGTAGTGCACCCAGTATTGTCTTCCTTATGTATGGATTCCACAACCCGCGGCTACGGGCAGAATCGGAATCTATTTAGATTCGCTAACCCTAACTCACGGGGGTCAACAGTGGGTAACGGCCTATGATAAGTAAAAGATAAATTAATGTTCATGTTCATGTTATTTATGAATGTATTTATGAATATGTACGCTTTTCAAGAAACCTTATGTTTATTATGTTTACTGTATGATGTGTTGCTTATTGAGTATTCGACTCATTTTAGTTTGTTTTTATGTTTTTAAACCACCCCAGGTAATGACATTTATGAAGACGAGACTGCAGGACAGGACTTGACCCAGGGAGGCGAAACAGAGGCCTAGACAGATTATGCTATAATTATTTTTATGGTTTAAAGTTTAAATAAATTATTTTGATAACCACTCGAGACTTCCGTATTTTTAATAAGTGCTTCCGCAGACTTTATTTTGGATTTTCAGTATTTATTGAAATTTGTTATTTTATGGAATTCTTTCACATCTGGCGCATTGTTAAAAAGGAAAAGCTTTTATATTTAAGTTTAGTAGTAGCACACTGGCTCCTCGAAAATTCTAAAATGTCTTTTCGGGAACGGGGTGTTACAATGACCCTATTGAAATAGAGATGGTAGCAATTTTAAGAGGCCTCCAGTTCTGTTTTCCCCTTGGTATCTCTCATTTGGTTATTGAAAGCGACTGCTTACTAATGGTGAATGAAGTGCAAAGTGACTCCATATCAAGATCCCTCCACGGCAACTGGTGCAACAAATTAAGCAGCTAATGTTAAGATTTCCTTGTTGTTCCATTCAACACAATAGCCGACTAGGCAATGGTGCAGCCCATGGGTTGGCTAAACTTGCATAGAATATAGATGATCTGATAACTTGGTGGGGTTCTTGTCCTGATTGTATTGAACAAGTTGTTTGGTCAGATTCTATGTTGTAATCTTTACTTATTAATGAAAGCAGTTTCTATTATCAAAATATATATATATATATATATAACCAACAGCAAAAAATCTGACACTAGCCATTTGTGAAAAGAAAAAGGATCACTCCCTTCTTATATAAAGGCACCATACTCTGTTCAAGAAGTCAAAGAAGCAGACAGAGTGCAAATGAATCCAGGCCAGCCTTTGGTGGAAGACAACCAATATGCAGGATATGTTACTGTCAAAATATATCATGGAAGAGCAATCTTCCACTGGTTTATTGAAGCAACAAAGACGTCAATGAGTGAAATTGGGGAAACAACAGTATAAACCAGCGACGTACTGGTTTATTACTTAACTAGAAGGCCTCAGGTCGAAGGGGAAAATTTTCTGTGGGGAAACTAAGGTGAGACAGATTGGTTCTAAAAAGTGGTTGAGATAACACTGGTATATTCTTATTCTCGTATCCTTTGTTAATAATAATTGACTACACCAACAAATGTAGGAGCTGATTTTGCATATTTGAGACACATAATCAACAAATATTTTCTATAACAATAATCGAGGGAAAGAACACCACATGGGGGCTAATTGGATCCCCCAAATATGCTTGTATGGAAAATGAGGAGAGGCATGAAAGTGAGGAGTTAAAAAAACTAGTCCTGATTCACTTATACAGAACACATTTCCAAGAAGGCACAGCTTAGAGATGAAATGCAGTACAGAAGGCTAAGGAAACCATTTTCGATGAAATTTGCAATTCATATTAACAAAGTTATTTTATGTTTTCATTTCTTTCACTTTATTCCTGCTGATTCTAGAACAAGTGAAGGTAGACTATGTGCATATTATTGTTAGGTTAAAATAGATCATTAGTAGCTCTAGAGAGATGGACAGTTTTTGGAAGGATAATAAAAGTAGAATAAAGATGAGATCAGCTAAGGGAGGATCAGGAAGAAATTTTAAAAGAAAGAAAAGCGAAAAATTCCCAGTAAATAAATGAAAGAGATTGGATAAAAGGGGAAATCTTGTAAAAAGAAAAACTCTCCAAATTCCAACCCTTTTAACTTTTGTGCAGAAAACATGTGCTCATTTCGTGCTCGATGTTGAGTGTTTGAACTACAAATGTTGTCGATAGGTAAACCTAAACGGGAAAGAAGTTTCATGTCTTAGTCAGCCAAAGAAGTAGTTGTTGAGTCACCATCATGGACCTCAAGTGCAACACAATGCCAGCAACAGTGCCTCATTCCACATCAGGCGCCCCACTAGCTAGCTAGGCTCACTACCAAATTAGCTTTCAGCCTTTCCCCCCTTAATACGATAGAAAAAAATAGTGAATTATTTGGGAGTGTTATAGACAAATAATAGAGGTATATAATGATTATATATATATATATATATATAGCATATATAAATGATACGACCTAGCTAGCCTAAGCAATATCATTATTGATACCTATATATAAATATATGGCTATATATATAATATATATATAATCCCCACCCCTCACTTCATCATTTGCGTCAAGCTCCACTCACCAATATATATCACAAATTAAGTAACCGTGCATATTAGTCGATGATATTTTTAGGGCCAACAGAATGGGTGTCACAATCTTGATCCCCTCTTATATTTCCAACCATCCTAGTGGGCTGGGTATTACAATCTCCTCCCATAGGTGGCATGCTCCAGTAAAACTCATTTATAATTAAAGCTACATGATCTATAAACTTTAAAAGGACTAATCATTAATCATTAACTGTTTTTTTAATCTTGTCATTAGTAAGTTATATAACACTTGGTCTAGAAATGCAATTTCATAAACATGACCCATCTAGAAATTCAATTTTATAAACATGACCCATCTCACTTTTCATGTATTTGCTTAGGGTATCCTAACAATCTCCATATTAACTGTAGTTGCCCTACACAAAACCCTTCTTTGTTTTTTTCAAATCTACCCAAGCTCCACTTTATCCCTTTACAACCAGAGTCAGGCCCAAAAAGCAATAATCACCATTAATGGATTAGTAGTCTAACCAAACGGGTATGACTACGCTCAGTGTCATAGACCAGCAAATTCGACTCAATATCCAAAGCTGCAGTCTCCTATCATATTACATTGGCATTATCAACTTCGTTATAAAATTAAGTTCCATTGAGGTGCGTATGAAATGCAGAGGTTATAGCACTGATTAATTCAACTATCACTATAACTGGGCATGCCCTTCATATCTACAATTTAAGGGAAAAAATGCTGTACGAGAAAGTGGTAACAGTAAACAGTAATTGAGTAAAATGAAAGAGAAAAGCACCTCTGTTTCGTTAACAGGAATTTGTTAACTACTTTAGACAACACAAATTGAGTAAAATGTTAAGCATACACCCTCATTCTACTTGACCTAAACGGTTTTATAAAATTAGAAAAAAACACAGGTTCTTACCACGGAACAATCGTCGCAACCGAGTGGAGGAAAGGACGGGGAAGAGGCGATACCCAAAAACCCCTTGCCACCAGTAAAAGGGTCATGCTGCAACAATAAAATAGTGGATTTGGAAAACAAAAAAGGGGAGATTTTTGTGGAATTAATTGCGGAAGAACCGGGAAATCATTTTGATTGGTGTTTACCGTGCTAAGAGGAAATGTAGCAAATTCCTTGCACGGGCGCCAAATGGGTGGAGGCAGCGAGTTAGTGGTCGTTTTCGGTGGAGGAACACAACCGTGAAGCAACAGGGGTGGGTGGGAGCATTCGATGGTTTGCAGGTCGAAGAGATCGCTGTTGAAGCTGTCGAAGAATCGCTGGGGGGAAGAAAGGGAAATATTGGAGGGTGGGGGAAAAATTGAAGGGTGGGGGGTAGCTTCTCTACGTCTTGGCGCCCTTACATTAAAGAACCCAATTGCCGCGATTAAAAATGTCGCAAAAAGGCAAGATAATTTTGTAGCGATTATTTTCTCCGTTAAGTAAACAAAATCGCTGCAAAAGGGCAAGGGAAACGTCCATTTGAATAAAGGACCCATTTGCAGCGATTACAAAGGATTAAAAAAGGCGAGGTTTATCTGCAACGATTATTTTCGCCGCTAAAGTAACTAAAATCGTTGCAAAAGGGCACGAGAAATAATTTTTTTTTTTTGAGAACCAAAGAACTTCATTCATTATGAAGAAAATGTAAGTGCAATACAAAGCACAAAACTAACAACCAGACTTAACAAACAAATACATCAATCCCGTAGGGATAAGTAGGGCACGAGAAATAATTAATGTAAGAACTCAGTGGCGAAAAATAAATTGCTGGAAATAGCTTGTATTTACCATGATTTTATTTCCGTCGAACACAAAATCACTGGGAAAAGCCCTTTTTCATGTAGAGATGGCTTTGATATTTTTATTGGATGATCCTAAACCTCTTATATGTATGTTAAGATGTTAGTTTAAAGATTTTTTATATTAGTTTCAAAGATATGAATTTGTTATGCAAGAGGATACTCGATTAGGCCAAAGGCTTGATATTTTTGGTTAGATCCATTTTTGGTTGATTTTTAGCCATGTGATTTTGAGTTTAAAGCTTGGAACTGTTTAAGGACACATTTTTAAATTTCAATTCAACTTTTTCAAATCCCAATACAATAATAATATTAAAACATAATATTCTAAACTTTCAAACAAAACACAAAATTCTCATCTCACCTCCCAAACCTTTAAAATCATAAATAATCTGGTTTTATTTTATTTAATTATTATAATTTTTTAAAATTTATACAAAATATAATAAATTATTTTATTTATTAAAATAAAAATTATATTTTAATAATATTCATTTATTTTTCAATTTTTATCTATCTCATTTTATAATCAAACGAGACCTAGCTGTTAGATTAATTCTACTATGACTCGAAACTACTTTGTCTTCGTGCACTAAGAGCAATATTAGTAGTGGCCTAACTATTTTGTAATCAAAATTTTGATTAGAAAATTCATTTTTTTAAATTTAGTTAGCCACTTTTCAATAACACAAAATAATAAACTCTCTAAATCTATCATTATTCTATTAAAATATTGATTTTGATATTTTCATTTATTTTAATTCTAATAATAACTAGAATATTTATTCGTTATTAAAAAAATACACATTAATTTTTTTAACGTTCATATTATTCCAACCAATATAATTTTTTAACGACATTTTTACTGCTGTCAAAACTATATTCTGTGACTTCAAGCTTATGTTTGGCCTTCCCAAACTATTATTGACATCTAAATAAACTTCACTTCGTTGTATTAGAAGAACAAGCCAAGTTTTATTTGGAAAAGTAAAAAAAGAAGTAAATATTTACTTCTTTTGGTGTTATCTTCCCTTTTCTATATTGCACTCTACCACCAAATTTGGATATACCAAGATGCTGGTAGTAGTATAGTATACCCTTCTCGAAGAAAAAATCTACTCAACTATAGGTCTATTATCGCACACCACACACCGAACCTGGCCTATGATGTTTGGGACCTCGGTCTAGTCACTAAACATTAGGGGTTCGTGACTTGCCTTGTCGTTGTCATGACTGATTGTGTCTTGTCAAGTTGCTTAGCCTTGCACGTATGTTGGTAATGATGGGTTCTTAAGTTGCTGAATGTATGGTGTTTAGTGGTGAAATGATAATGATGATGAGTTCGGGTTATCTAAGTGATGATTTGGTGTTTTTGATGCAATATGGAATGGTTTGAAGGTTGCCATTGATGTTGGCACCACTTGGATGATGCTTAGGGTTGGTAAAGTGTAGTTAGGGTTTTCGATGGTTGCTATGGGAGAATACAAAATTGGGAAGTGATGGATTAGGGTTGGAGCCTATGATGGGTTGCTAGGATTTGGAAGGAGGAATTGATAGTGTTTGAATGCGTCTAGGGTTGTTTCTTGACTTTAGGGATTGACTAAGGTAAGATGAAGAAGGTCTTTGGTGGGATTGAGTATTTTAGTGATATTCCTAGAATTAAGGAATTGGAGATGGAAGATACGATTTGAATATGGCAAGAAGATGAGGATTTTTGGTAGGGTTTGGAAAAATGGAGATGAGTGAGCTATGATTCCTAAATTGTAGGAATTAGTTTAGGGATTGATTGTGTTTCGGTTTTAGAAATGGTTGACTTGAGTGATTCTAGGAATGAAGAGATTTTAGGGATTGGGTGGTTGAGCAGGGATTGGATTTAGAAGATGAGATGAAGAGTCCTAAAAGGTAGGAATTACCTTGTTGGACTCTAGGGTTTTGGCTAGGGTTAATGTCGATGGAGGAAGGCTAGGGTTTCCAACTATGGTAAGATATGTGTATGGAATGATGTAGGCAATGGACATTTCGGCTAGGGCTTAATTAGATGAGGGAAGGCTAATTTTGGTAAGTGGAGCTTATGGGAAATATGACCTTGGAAAGATGGAGGCTTAGGGAATTTTGGCTATGGCAATTGGTGGAATGTATAGAAAGTGGATTTGGTCTTAGATGACAAAGGAAAGATGAAGACTTTATTTTTGGTGTTTATGGATATTTGGGAAATCAAAAGATATGAAGGCTATGGCTTAGGATATGTTTGAAATGTGAGAAAATGCAAGGAAAATATATGAACAACTAGAAAAGATAAGAACAACGATGTCTTTTTGGATAGAGAATGGAAAACATGAAAAAGATTGACAAATGGATGAAATGAATACTGAATGGAAAACAACAAGAGATTGATAAAATAAATTAACATCTATTCACGAATTGCAAGGTGATAAAATAAAGATAGATAAATGGATAGACAAATGGACAACACCTATTCATGAATTGCAAGGTGTTAATCCTCTTATTGAGATTCACAAATTGCACCCAAAAGAGCCTAAGTGTAGAAGCACCGAAAGTGTTCTTCAAGAACACACCAAACCGTTCCTTGTTATGTACCTTCTTCCTCCACAAGCACCTAGTGAGAGTGCATAATAGTATATAACACAAATGGAACAAGAACAATGAAAGAAAGAATGGAATGAACCAAGAATCTACTTAAATTCCTGGAAGAGATTTTCGAGTAATCTCCAAGCTCCTTACAATTTAGCCTCCGTAAGTTCTTCAATACATTCTAAATACCAAAGCCTTCCTTTTATACTACAAGTTCATGATCTAACGAATTAACAGATTCTAACTAACTAACTTCTATTACAAACAAAGTAAGAAAATGACGTTGCCCGATTAAACTGGAACACACCGTTTGACTAAAGCCGTATTCTTTAACATGAATTCAAAACACATCATTTCATTAATTCTTTAAAATGCCCCATTCGATCTAGTAGTTAATTCCGTTGCTTGTGCACATGATCCTCATACATCTGCTTCTCATTTCTTCCACAACCATTTCCTTCACCTAGAACACACTTCACATTCTCCCCCTCTTAAAGGACTTGACCACAAGGCCTTCAACCAGAACACACTTCACAGCATAGTCCCCACAAGGTATGGGTAAAGTTGTCTCAACTTCCACAAGCTTTCCCAAGATGAATCCTCAATTGCAACCCCGACCCAACTTACACACAGCATGATTACCCTTCTTTGAAAATCGTCTGTCCAAAATCTTTTGAGGCTCAGGTTGTAACGAATAGGGGTGTAAATTTAAACCAGGAAACTGGAAACCGGTCCGGACCGGACTGAATCGGACCGGTTGGTCCGGTTTTGAACTGGTTCGGTCCGGAATCGGTTCCTATTTCATGAAAACCGGCCGGATCCGGTCCGGTTCCAGTTCCGTAGTTTCCGGGACCGGACTGGACCGAACCGGACCGATTGGAAAAAAAATATAAAAATTAATTTTATATATTATACAAAATATTTATATATATAATTATATATCATATATGAAAAAATTTCATATTATAATTTATAAATAATAACATAAAATGTTAATCTTAAATATGAACATTTGTAATTTATTTGATCATATGTTATTAATATAATTATATATAAGATAATGTTGTTATAATTTATAAAATAAAAGTTTAATCTTAAAGATGAAAATTTAATTGATCATATGCTTTAAGCATAATATATATATTAAATTATTAATAATATTTTATAATAAAAAGTAACACTTTATTATATGTTTTATACATTTAAAAAAACAGGAAAATTGGACCGGACCGGAAACTGGTAAAACCGGAGTTACCGGTTTAGGAGGGTAATCGGGGCGTAATCGGTTTTGAAAAATACAAAACCGGTACATACCGATTCGGTCCTAGATTTTGTCCAAAACCGGACCGGACTGGACCGGTTACACCCCTAGTAACGGACCACTAGAATTAGTGGGAGATCATGTTGGCAAGGGTACAACAGTCTGGCCAGTTTTCCTTTTTAAACAATAAACATGGAGGAAAACTTGGTGTATTGTAGATGAACTAGACAAGTTAAGTTTATAAGCAACAAATCCCAACTTCTTCACAATTTGGAAAGGGCCATAAAATCTCGGGGCTAACTTCATATTATGCCTCAATGCCACTGTCTTTCTGCCTATAAGGTTGGAGTCTTAAGAAGACCCAATCACCCTCTTCCAAAGATCTTTCACTCCTGTTTTTGTCAGCATAGGATGAACATAGAATTTCATCCTATGCTGTGCTTTCTTCATATTATCTCTCAATAAACTCCACAATTCTTCCCTTGATTTACAGCCCTATCAACAACATCATTAGAACAAATACCTGATACATAAGCCATCAGTTTAGGGTGTACATACCCAAATAGAGCTTCAAATGGGGACATTTTAATGGAAGAATGCATAGTAGTGTTGTAACACCATTCAGCAAATGGCAACCAAGAAGTCCACTCCTTAGGCCTTTGACTGCAATAACACCTTAAGTACCCTTCTAAGCATTTATTCAAGGCTTCTTTTTGACCATCTAACTGAGGATGGTAAGAAGAACTGAAATCCAAAGAAACCCCTTGCATCTGAAACAACTGCTTCAAAAAAAAACTAGTGAAAATTGTATCTCGATCAAAGACAATTGATCTGGGTAACCCATGCAATTTGAAGACCCCAAAAAAGAAAACTTGAGCAACCTTAACAGCTGTATAAGCATGTGAAAGAGGGAAGAAATGAGCAAATTTAGTTAATCTGTCCACTACAGAAAAAACCACAGAGAAGCCAATAGAAATGGGCAAGCCATTAATGAAGTCCATGGAATGTCCCACCATGGAAATTCAGGTATAGATAGTGGTTGTAAAAGACCAGGATATTGCACAGTTTCAATCTTGCTGACTTGACAAACCTCACAATCTTTCACCAATCTTCTTACATCTTTCCTCATGCCTTCCCACCAAAAATCTCTCCTTGCCCTCTGTAGAGTCTTATGATAACCCACATGACCTGCCTATGGGTTATTATGGATGAACTGCAAAACCTTGGATTGAAATGAAGAAGAAGGAATGACTACCAACTTTCCTTTCCTCAGCAACAAACCCTGCTGAATAGAAAAATGTTTAGGTGCCTCCTCACCTTGTTGCAACTTAGTCACTATTTCAGAGAATTTAGAACATGAGTAATAACTCTCTTTCAACTCTTCAATCCACAAGGGAGTTGGGAATGAAATCATTGTAACCACTGCTTGTTCTTCCTCATTTCTTCTCGAAAGAGCATCAGCCACCAAGTTCTCTTTGCCTTTCTTGTAATCAACTGAAAAGTCATAATCAATCAGTTTAGACACCCACTTATGCCATGATTCAGTGCCAATCTTTTGCTCCACAAAAAACTTCAATGCCTGTTGATCAGTTTTATTTTAAAGGGATGGCCCAATAAGTAAGGTCTCCATCTCTGGACAACAGACACTAGAGCAAAAAGCTCTTTCTCTTATGTAGAAAAAAGTAGTTCCCTTCAAAGCTTTGCTAAAAAAAGCAATGGGCTGAGAATCTTGCATCAAAACTGCCCCAAGGCCCACACCAGAAGCATCACACTCAATGGTGAATACTTTAGTGAAATTTGGTAACCTTAACACAGGAGGATTGCTGACAATTGCATTCAACAACTCAAACCAACAAAAGGAATTTTTCTTCAATAATTCTGTTAAAGGTGCTGCTATGGATCCATAACCACGTATGAATTTTCTATAATAACCTGTTAATCCTAAAGATCCTCTTAAAGACTTCAAGGTTTTAGAACAGGCCATTGAACCATGGCTGCTATTTTTGCAGCAACCATTTGTACCCCTTTGCCAAAAATAATGTGGCCTAAGTACTTTATTTCATACACACCAAACTTACATTTAGACATTTTTACATAAAGTGTGTGCTGCCTCAAAATGCCCAACATAGTTTCTACATGTAACATATGATCAACAACATTTCTGCTATACACCAAAATGTTATCAGAAAAGACCAGAACAAACATTCTCAAAAAAGGTTTGAAAATGTGGTTCATTAAGCCTTGAAAGGTGGCAGGAGCATTGGTAAGTCCAAATGGCATCACCAAGAATTCATAATGGCCTTCATGAGTTCTAAATGTTGTTTTCTAAATATCCCCCTCCCTTACTCTAATCTGATGATATCTAGCCCTTAAATCAAACTTGAAAAAAATCTGAGCTCCAAATAATTCATCAAGAAGTTCATCAATGAAAGGTATTGGGAATTTATCTTTGATGGTTTCTTGGTTAAGGGCTCTATAGTCTATACACATACGCCAAGTACCATCAGCTATCTTAACCAATAACACTGGTGAAGAAAATGGAATTTGGCTTGGTCTTACTACACCAATTTGCAACAAATCATGGACAATTTTCTCTATCTCGGATTTCTGGTAATGAGGATACCTGGAAGGTCGAACTGAAATAGGAGAAGCCCCATCCTTCAAGTTGATTGGGTGATCAAAAGCTCTTCTTGGTGGCAGTCCAACGGGCTCAACAAAAACATCCTTAAATTCTTTAAGCAACTCAGCCATTGGTCCTTCAGAATAGACTTCAGTCTTCTGTTGCTCCACAGACATTAACTGCAACAACCATCCTTGTTGACTTATAAAATCTAATTTGATTGCCATAGTTCCTGACATCATATGAACACTAGCAGATTTCAACCCTTGCAACTTAACCATCTGACCACCCCACTCAAAACTCATTGACATATCAATAAAGTTCCAAGTAATGGAGTCTAAGGTTTTTAACCAATAGACCCCGAGAACTATATCATGTCCCCCCAAGGTCAGAACATGAAAAGGCATAGAAAATTTTGAACCTTGAATCTTGATTAATTCTTCACCACTTCCTTGGCTCAACATTTTATCACCATTGGCCACCCTCACTTGGAAACTGTAGTCCTTCCTGACATTCAACTTAGCTTCTTGGACCACGAAAGGATCTAAGAAGTTATATGTGCTTCCAGAATCAATAAGAATTTCGATAGAACAAGGGCCAACACTACCATGCAGCCTCATAGCATTGCCATTACTGCACCCAGAAATGGCATTAATTGAAACTTCTAAAGTCCCATCACCATCACCATAGACCTCCACCTCCTCAGGGATCACAGATTCTTCAAGAACAGGCTGGGGATCTTCACAATCAGCTTGGATCAAAACAACTTTGGGATTCTTGCACACGTGATTAGGATTCCATTTTTCTTCACAATGATAACAGAAGCCTTTCTTCCTCTTCTCATCCATTTGTGAAGAAAAAGCTCTCTTTGTTGGCATTCCATTCCTCTGAAAGTTGGAACTATCCTCCATTGTCTCACCATGACTCTTAATTGGCAAGGCTGTATTATTTCTCCAAGATCTCCTTAATGCCAAAATATATTCCTCTTGGCTCTTAGCAAGAGCAAATGGAGCATTAAGATTTATTGGATTCAGCATTCTTACAGGAAGTCTAACCTCATCTTTAAGACCACTCGTAAAACAACTCAGTTTATGCTTTTCTAACAACCCTTTCAGTCTATTGGACAATGCTTCAAACTGTGCTTTGTATACAGCCACATAAGACACTTGTTTCAATCGTGTTAAGGCCTCCATAGGATCATCATAGGCTGTAGGACCAAACCTGACCAGTAAGGCTTTTACAAAACATTCCCAAGTTGTAAACATACCCCCATCCATGGCATCTTAGTACCATACGAGGCCACACCCTCCATATGATATGAAGCCATTAAAAGTCTTTGATTCATCCAAACTTGATGATATTCAAAGTATTTTGTTACTTTAAAGATCCATGTCCCTGGATTAGAGCCATCAAAATGAGAAAAATTGAGTCTAATTCCACTTGGAAACTTCTCTTCTTGATTCAAACGTCTACCAAAAGAACTTTCTTCATGATTCTCTTCTCTACGAGAATTTACTTGTTGAAACTCAACCAACGACTTCAACATATTAGACAGTTGATCAAGCCTTCTGTGAATGCCATCAATAGCATGATTGTGGTCCTCTAATTGCTTCAAAACTCCTTGTTGTAGTAAGGCCACTTCCTGCTGAACCTTTAAAACAGTTGCGCGTGTGTTTTTAGCCATGGATTGCCAATCTGATACCAATTGTTATGTACCATCTTCCTCTACGAGCACCCAGTGAGAGTGCAGAATAGTACATACCACAAATGGAACAAGAACAATGAAAGAAAGAATAGAATGAACCAAGAATCTACTTCAATTCCTAGAAAAGATTTTCGAGCAATGTCCAAGCTCCCTACAATTCAGCCTCTGTAAGTTCTTTAATACATTATGAATACTAAAGCCTTCATTTTATACAACAAGTCCATGATCTAACGAATTAAGAGATTCTAACTGACTAACTAACATCTGTTACAAACAAAGTAAGAAAACGACGTCGCCCCATTAAACTGTAACGCATCATTTGACTAAAGTCGTATTCTTTAACATGAATTCAGAACGCATCGTTTCATTAATTGTTTAAAATGCTCTGTTCGATCTGGTAGTTAATTCCGTTGCCTCCGCACTTGATCCTCATACATATGCTTCTCATTTCTTCCACAGCCATTTCCTTCACCCATAACACACTTCACACCGAGCAATCTCCAAGCTCCATACAATTCAGCCTCTGTAAGTTCTTCAATACATTTTGAATACCAAAGCCTTCCTTTTATACTATAAGTTCATGATCTAATGAATTAACAGACTCTAACTGACTAACTAACTTCTGTTACAAACAGAGTATGAAAACAACGTCGCCCTAATAAACTGGAATGCATCGTTTGTGTAACGCCCCGATCCCGAAGGTCCGGAGAGTTAGCTCTTAATACTTAACGTCAAACTTCAATAACAAAACTATAAAATCCAGAAAACTCCATAAAATGTTAATCAATTTAATAAACCCAAATATCTATGCTCCTTCGTGGGGACAACCAAGAAATTCTTAGTAACATAAATTAATAACTCTCCAAAACTCAAAAATATCCTTAACTCATCAAATCAAAATAACAAAAAATAAATCAGTTTTCTAACTACGACTCTCAAATAAGTACTTGTACCCTCGGATACTTATTCCTCTACGATCATAACACATTGCTAAAACTTTTTATTCTTGTTCTCCAGCTAAACAATCAAAATTATCTGAAAAATATTTGGAGATAAGGGTTGAGTTATCAACAACTCAGTAAACAGAGGACATATACTAGTATGTAAACATGAGCATTTACAGAGTTCAAAATGCAAAACAAAAATATTTTCTTTCAGAATGCAGAATCATAATAATGTTTTCAAAATGCAGCGTCAGAACATGTTATCAAAAATATCATAACGAAAGTTTGAAAATATTCGTAATCAAAATCATTTTGGCATAGCATAAACTGAAACCTCAAATCTTATCTTATTGTATCAGAACAAATACCATGTTTAACTCCCGTGGTAGGGTTGTGCAAATCCCGGTAGCTAACCGAGCAGAAATAGAATGTGAATCTTTCCCATATTCATTCTCGGAGCCCCGAGTGTGTACATAGGAAAGACCACGCAGAAAACCACTTTGTTTCCAAAGTGGGTGCACCAGAAACATAAAAGTTGGTACCAACCCGAACAGAGGCCACAGATTTACATCCGTGGTAAGGTCAGAATGAAACAGATACAAAATGTTATGCCAAAGGTTTTCAGAAAACACATCAGAAACAGAATGTCAAAAATAAGCTCATGTCTACACCAGTCATGACAGAAAATAATTTCTTCTTAAACAAAATCTCATGAGTAATGCAGAACAAATTACTGAAGTAGTTCAAATTTATTTTCAAAATCAAATATGTATATTTTCCAAAAATAACCTCAGCTCATTTTATTTTAATACAAAGTCTAGCATAGGAACCATGCTTACTTGGACTTCTTAGCTTTTTCAAAATTTTTCTCAAAATGCTGAACAATAATTGATTGTCACCGATAAAATAATCACGTAATTCTCGTAAATTTTCAATTAATCACATATTTCGATATTTAATCCTAAGCTTCTAAAATAACCTATTTTAATCCTTCAATACCTAAAATCCTCATAACCCCAAAATATATCATCCATTTCTAAAATCGCCAATGTCCATTTGATAACTTCGACTAAAAACATTTAAAAGTCTAACTTATTTATTAATGAAAACAACTTCTAAAGTTTAATACTAGATAATATTATTATCGTAAAATATTTTAAAGTAAACCATAACTATTTTTTATATAGACTAAATCATATCTAAAGTGTAAAAACAACATTACTCCAATATTATTTACTCTTAAAATAAATATTTACTTAAATAACATGTTAAAATACTTAAGTAATTTTCTGTAATCATAATTATATAAGAGTGTACCAATACATAATAAAAATTTTAAAGCACATTAATATAACATGTAGTAAAAGGGCACTAATGTAATTTCCTTCATTTCTTTGAAAACCAATAAAAACCTACGGAAAACAAATAATTTGCATGGCAGGAGCTTACTCACGGAGGAATCATGCGGCAGCGTGCGACGCAGTGAGGGGCTAGAAGCTTAGCGACGTAGCTGTGGTGATCTCGGCGGAGCACTGGAAGCGAGAGAGAGTAACACGGTGAGAGAGACGGAGAGTGAGGGAGAGACGGAGAAAGAGAGAACGAAGACTCAACGTGATGCAGCGAGGCGTGTGACGGTCTGGGGCTGGGCGTTGACTAGGGCAGCGTCCAATGGTTTGGCCTTGTCCTCCAGCGTCTGCTGCTGCCAACGGTGTCTTATGTGGCTGGATGGGTAGTGGCTTAAGGGCAGTGGTTTGGTTGAGCCATGGCTGCTCTGTTTCAGTTGTCTAAAACAGGGGTGTTTTTCGGTTCACTATGTAGGTGGTTGTTCTCGGCACTTTGGTGGTGGTGCAGCGGTGTACGGCTGAGGAGCTGGACTTCCAGTGACGGTCAAGTGGAGGTGACGCACAGCGAGATTTAGTTGTGATCCGTGGAGATGCAGTGTGCATGGGTTGCGTCGGTTTTAGTAGGAGATGGGGGTGGCGGTGCGGTGGTTGAGGCTTACGTTCGCATGGTCTGGGCAGCGACGTTACGGAAAATACAATCGTGTTGTGTTACGGCTTGGCCAATGATTGGGTGTTGCACGGCTGTGCTAAGGGGAAGGTCTCACAGTGAGAAGAAATGGCTACGGAGGGGAAAAGGTTGGGTAGTGGGGGTGATTCACGGTGGCAGCCCAAGGCTAGCGGTTGGATGTGAACATGCTGACGGCAGTGTGGAGTGCAGCTATGCATGGGTTGCTGCGGCAACTTTTCTTGAGAGAAAAACATGTATTTATAGAGTTGATTAAAACCCTAGATGCGAAAAGAAAGGAAGATAACCGTGCATGTGAGACGTGCATGTGGAAACTGAGTCGTGCGTGTGTATGCATATCATGGACGAGAGGAAAACCTACGGGGGAAAAAGAAAATAGACGGAAAGATAAAACGTGCGGAAGTTAATGTTGAAAAAAATAATAATAATAAAATAAAACAAAATAAACTAAAACAAAATAAATAAAATAAAATAAAAATTGAGCTTGATTGGGTCCGAGTGTTACATTCTCCCCCCTTTAAAAAAATTTCGTCCTCGAAATTTGCTAGTACCACAAGCAAGGTCAAAATATTTATCCGCAACAACGATTCCATACCTACCCCATTCATTAATCATAATGTCGAACCTAATTAATATTCCAAAATTGTCGAACCCAATTTTCCAACTTCTAACCCTTCAATATTGTTGATCATATTCTCCCATATTTTCCCTAGCCATTCACGATCCCATACACTACCATTTCAAGTCTAAAATATGAACCTCGAAAATACAATTAAAGACCCAAAAATAAATTTCAAATTCTCCACCTAATATAAAACCTCAATAAATAACAAAATAAAGTCTCAAACTATCATATCACCAAAACCATAGTTCCGCTGCGCACTCTAACAACTTGTAATCCTAAACACATTGTATCTCAATTCAAGTACATCTAAAAAGAACTAACCTTCTGATATGAACCCGCGGGAATGGAATCCCTTGAACCCACAATCAATTTGAAAACTCCCCAAGAAAGCCAAAATCAAGTCAATGGATGGAGAACCTAGACCCGATGAGAACTCGTTTCAAGAACCTAGATTATATTAAAATCTAGACCCGTTGAAGAACCCGTCTCAAGAACCCAGATTATAAAGGAGGAACGCCACAAAGGTTGTGATTTACCTTTGATAAGTTCAAAAGTTCAATCAAGAACAAGAGGAGTAAAACTCAACTCACAATGAATAAATTCATCAAATTTCATAAACTGATTAGAATGAGGCTACATAGAGTAATTAAAGCAAAACCTAATGAAACCCTAGCGAAAATAAACCCCCATCTTCCAAAAGTGCCCGTGGATGAACAATGCCGCGCTACAGTAACTCGGCTACAGTAACCCTAACCCTAGTTCAATAAAATAATAACTTTCCCAACATGTCCTTGCATAGGCCCCCTTAAGTGCTTCCCATAATAAACTCAATTATTCTAAACTAATAACATAAGTTTTTTAAATGAATTAAATAAGTTGAAACCCTTCAAGAGCTCAAAGCCTTTAAGTCTTGTCGTTGCCCTCTTCCGTAGCTAATCAAATGAATTAAAACTGGATCTTCATCCTTCAAGCCCCATCTTGAATGTTGGGCTCTTGCTAAACTTGTCCCAAGTGGATTGCATCAATCCTTGCATTGTCTCCTTGATCTTCTTGGCCCATCTGGAAGTTGCAAATGATCTTTAAGACTAGGCCCATCTTGGTTCCCATCATTCCCCCTCTCCTCAAAAGGATTCGACCTCGAATCTCTACCTGGATCAAAGGGAAAGTGGCTAGTAACATTGAAAATAGTAGAAATAGGATACTTACCCGGAAGATCCATTAGATATGCATTTTCATTAATTTGTTCAAGAATTTGGAATAGTCCATCCAAGCTACCCATATCATCAACTGGTGAAAACTTTAAATCTAAAGGAGGAAATTGATTAAGTCTATAAACAATTTCAATTGGTGAAAATTTAGTAGTGGCATGAACACTCCACTCATATGTAAACTCAATGAATGGCAAATAATACTCTCACAAATGTTCATGAAGCACATCTAAAGTCTTCCTCTCACCAAAATGACCACTCCAATATGCAAACTCAATGAATGGCAAATGATACTCCCGCAAACGTTCATGAAACAAGTCAATGAATGGCAAATGATACTCCCATAAACGTTCATGCAACATGTCTGAAATCTTATTTTCACCAGAATGACCACTCCAATTATATGCAAACTCAATGAAATACAAATAATACTCCCGCAAACGTTCATGCAACACGTCAATGTATGACAAATGATACTCCCACAAACGTTCGTGGAATACATCAATGAATTACAAATGATACTTCCACAAACGTTCGTGTAACACGTCTTTGAATGGCAAATGATATTCCCACAAACATTCATGCAACACAACAAAAGTCTTCCTTACACCAAGGTTACCCAACAAACCACCATGTCCATCACACACAAGCAACTTAAGCATAAAACTAGTAGGCACACAAAATCTATTCTTTCTAAACAAGTACCAATCTAGTTTATAGAACTTACCAAAAGATGCTTTCTCACATGTTCCATACATACTAGCAAAGTCATCATCATTAGCATGCAATTCCTTATCATATTCAAGTCTCAACAATTTTGCATCTAAAATGAAGACAAGGACATACTTTCTTGCTAAAGCATCAACAACAAAATTTTTCATACCTTATGTGTATTTGAATACATGAGGAAAAGTCTCAATACAATCCTCCCGCTTAGCATGCATTCTAGTCAACAACTTACCTTGTCCCTTTAAATGTGTCAATGACTCATGTTTTTCCAAGAAAGGTCGGTTAGGAATTGTCGCACCTGGCACAAAATCAATGTAGTGCTCTATCTCCCTAATAGGTGGCAATCCACTAAACACACCGCTAGGAATCATGACCTTATATGCTTTTGTCTTTCTATTTTTCTCTGCAACCTCTCTTTCCTTTTCCTCTTGTCGCTCCACTCTTTTTTCTTGACTCTTAACCACCTCTATGTTTTCTTTTTCTCTCTCTCTTTCTTTTGATGTTTTGGCCTCATTCTCTTTTTTCCTCTCACTCTCTTTGTTCTTTTCACTCTCTGTTTTTCTATCACTCTCCTCTTTTTTTGAACTCTCGGCCTCACAATTGTTTTTCAACTCATTCTCTCTTTTTCTTGAGGTTTCAGCCTCACCCAAATCATTTCCCTTAGGTGGTTCGGTCTTCCCCTTTGTTACAACTTGATCATTTTTGTCCCACTTTGGTTTCCAAGGTGATGGGAACCAAGATGGGCCTAGTCTTAAAGATCATTTGCAACTTCCAGATGGGCCAAGAAGATCAGGGAGACAATGCAAGGATTGATGCAATCCACTTGGGACAAGTTTAGCAAGAGCACAACATTCAAGATGGGGCTTGAAGGATGAAGATCCAGTTTTAATTCATTTGATTAGCTACGGAAGAGGGCAACGACAAGACTTAAAGGCTTTGAGCTCTTGAAGAGTTTTAACTTATTTAATTCATTTAAAGAACTTATGTTATTAGTTTAGAATAATTGAATTTATTATGGGAAGCACTTAAGGGGGCCTATGCAAGGGCATGTTGGGAAAGTTATTATTTTATTGAACTAGGGTTAGGGTTACTGTAGCCGAGTTACTGTAGCGCGGCACTGTTCATCCAGGGGCACTTTTGGAAGATGTGGGTTTATTTTGGCTAGGGTTTCATTAGATTTTGCTTTAAATACTCTATGTAGCCTCATTCTAATCAGTTTATGAAGTTTATGAAATTTGATCAATTTATTCATTGTGAGTTGAGTTTATCTCCTCTTGTTCTTAATTGAACTTTTGAACTTATCAAAGGTAAATTACAACCTTTGTGGCGTTTCTCCTTTATAATCTGGATTCTTGAGACGGGTTCTTCAACGGGTCTTATTTTAATATAATCTAGATTCTTGAAACGAGTTCTAATCGGGTCTAGGTTCTCCATCCATTGACTTGATTTTAGCTTTCTTGGAGAGTTTTCAAATTGACTGTGGGTTCAAGGGATTTCATTCCCGCGGGTTCATATCATTTGGTATTCAGAGCAAGATTTCCAATCAGGTCTGATTCTATCCTTTAATTTTAGCATCCTTTAATTTAATTCTAGGGCTTCATTGTTCTAGGGTTGCAAAAAAAAAAAAAAAAGAAACAAAAAGTAGGTTGGCGAAATTCTTAGGATTTTAGGTTTGGCTGAAATTTGAATCACCTAGGGTTTCAAAATTCTAGGGTTTCCCTACATCTCTAAGTTTATCTCTTGCTTGGAGTGCCGTTCCATTGATTATCTTCTACTTCGTTATCGTGCTTGAATTCAATTGCTTGATTTTCACAATTGAATATTGCTATTTGTGATTGAATTAATGAAAAGAAAAGAAAGGAAAAGAAAGGAAAAGAAAAGAAAAGAAAAGAAAAGAAAAGAAAATTCGAAAAAAAAAACCAAAAAAAAAGAGAGAAGAAGAAGAAGAAAAGAAAATGTAGCATATTCAAAGGTTGCTACATAGTTACAAAAATGAGAAAGAAAGAAATTTGTTGATTGAACCTTATCATCAAAGGGGCTGCTGCATACATCACTAAAGTGGGTATCTGGTCTTATTGTTACTATTTCATCTGTATAACTTCCTTGATTCTCGTGTCATTTTTATTCCTTCCATGTTTCTCTTGTTCTTGTGATATGAACCCGCGGGAATGGAATCTCTTGAACCTACAGCCAATTTGAAAACTCCCCAAGAAAGCCAAAAATCAAGTCAGTGAATGGAGAACCTAGACCCGATGAGAACTAGTTTCAAGAACCTAGATTATATTAAAATCTAGACCCGTTGAAGAATCCGTCTCAAGAACCCAAATTACAAAGGAGCAACGCCACAAAGGTTGTGATTTACCTTTGATAAGTTCAAAAGTTCAATTAAGAACAAGAGGAGATAAACTCAACTCACAATGAATAAATTCATCAAATTTCATAAACTTCATAAAACTTCTGAAAATGAGGCTACAAAGAGTATTTAAACGAAAACCTAATTAAAACCCTAGATAAAATAAAACCCCATCTTCCAAAAATACCCCTGAGTGAACAGTGCCGCGGCTACAGTACTGCGCTACAGTAACTCGGCTACAGTAACCCTAACCCTAGTTCAATAAAATAATAACTTTCCCAACATGCCCTTACATAGGCATAAACCCAATTATTCTAAGCAAATAAAATAGGTCCTTGAAATTAATTAAATAAGTTGAAAGCCTTCAAGTGTCCAAAGCCTATAAGTCATGTTGTTGCCCTTTCCACAGTTTATGGAATGAATCAAAGCATAATCTTCATCGTTTAACCCCTTGAACTTATATTTGGCCCATCTGGAACTTGCAACATATCTTTAAGACTAGGCCCACCTTGGTTCCCATCATTCCCCCTCTTCTCAAAAGGATTCGACCTCGAATCTCCACCTGGATCAAAGGGAAAAATGTTAGTAACATTATCATTGATTTCATATGCATTGTCATTAATTTGTTCAAGAATTTGAGAACATCCATCCAAGCTACTCCTGTTGTCAATAGATAAAGACATTAAATCTAAAGGAGTAAATAGATTAAGTCTACAAACAATTTCAAAAGGAGAATATAAAGTGGTAGTATGCATGGTCCTGTTATATGCAAACTCTATAAATCTATCCATAACCACAAAAATAGAATTTCTACTCCTTTCTTTCCTAGGCAGCCCCAAAACAAAGTCTATAGATATGTCTACACATGACTCACTAGGAATTGGTAAGGGCGTATGCAACCCAAGTGGCAAAAGTATAAATTTGGCCTTTCTGCATGTAATGCACCTGCCACAAATACAATTGACATCTCTCTTCATCTGAGACCAACATAAATGTTCATGCAAAATGTCTAATATTTTCTTAGCACCAGAATGACTACTCCAAATATATGCAAACTCAATGAAGGGCAAATGATAGTCCCACAAACGTTCATGCAACAAGTCAATGTATGGCAAATGATACTCCCACAAACCTTCATGAAACATGTTAATGAATGACAAATGATACTTCCACAAATGTTCATGTAACACTTCAATGAAAGGCAAATGATACTCCCACAAACATTCATGCAACACATCAATGAATGACAATTGATACTTCCACAAACGTTCATGCAACACGTCATTGAAAGGCAAATGATATTCCCACAAACGTTCATGCAACACAACAAAAGTCTTCCTTACACCATGGTTACCCAACAAACCACCATGTCCATCACACACAAGCAACTTACGCATAAAACTAGTAGGTACACAAAATCTATTCTTTCTATACAAGTACCAATCTAGTTTATAGAACTTACCAAACGATGCTTTCTCACATGTTCCATACACACTAGCAAAGTCATAATCATTAGCATGCAATTCCTTATCATATTCAAGTTTCAACAATTTTGCATCTAAAATGAAGATAAGTACATACCTTCTTGCTAAAGCATCAACCACAAAAGTTTCTATACCTTGTGTGTATTTGAATACATGAGGAAAAGTCTCAATACAATCCTCCCACTTAGCACGCATTATAGTCAACAACTTACCTTTTCCCTTTAAGTGTGTCAATGACTCATGTTCTTCCAAGTAAGGTCGGTTAGAAATTGTTGCACCTGGCACAAAATCAATGTATCTCCCTAATAGGTGGCAATCCACTAAACACACCGCTAGGAATCATGACCTTATATGCCTGCAACAAAGAAACAACAACACAAGACAAAGAGTCATTAAATTCATTAGTATAAAAGCTTGCCTTAGCATAAAAACTCACTTTTGTCTTTCTGTTTTTCTCTGCAACCTCTCTTTCCTTTTCCTCTTGTCGCTCCACTCTTTTTTCTTGACTCTTAACCACCTCTATATTTTCTTTTTCTCCCTCTCTTTCTTTTGATGTTTTGGCCTCATTCTCTTTTTTCCTCTCACTCTCTTTGTTCTTTTCACTTTCTGTTTTTCTTTCACTCTCCTCTTTTTTTGAACTCTCGGCCTCACAATTGTTTTTCAACTCATTCTCTATTTTTCTTGAGGTTTCAGCCTCACCCAAATCATTTCCCTTAGGTGGTTCGGTCTTCCCCTTTGTTACAACTTGATCATTTTTGTCCCACTTTGGTTTCCATGGAGTACTAGAAACCAAAGTATACTTTGATGTACCCTTTCCTTTTAGCCGCCTCTCCACCTTCATAGCCATGTGCACCATATCCTCTACCTCCTTATAATGTTGCAACTCAACTACATTGGCTATCTCCCTATTCAACCCACTCAAAAATCTTGTCATCGTGGCCTCCTGATCCTCCACTACATTAGCCCGAATCATAGCCAACTCCATCTCCTTATGGTAATCCTCTACACTCTTAGACTCCTGTGTAAGATTTTGTAGTTTTTGGTAGAGGTCTCTATAGTAGTGGTTAGGTACAAATCTTCGCCTCATGACTGCTTTCAACTCTCTCTATGTTTCTACAGGCCTCTCAAAATTCATTCTCCTATTGGATACTAATTGATCCCACCAAATAATCGCATAATCAGTGAACTCAATTACAGCCAACTTCACCTTCTTTTCCTCAGAGTAATTATGATAATCAAACACCAACTCTATTCTTTTCTCCCACTCTAAATAAACTTCAGGGTCAGTTCTACCTTGGAATGATGGTATTTTCATTTTGATGCTTCCAAGGTTCTTTTCTACTCTATCTTGACCCCCTGAGTTTGCCCTAAGGCCTTTTTCCATGCCTAACTCCTCTATGTCCACCCAATCCAACTTCAAATGTTAAGCCTTCCTCATCCTCACCAAACTCTCCATTCTTATACCCATTCTCAATTCTAGGCTCACGTCGCCTCCTATCTCTCTTACCTTGTAGATTTCTAATCATTACTTCTTGATTATCCATACTATCCCTCACTTCACCCAACACCAGGTTCAACCGCTCAAACTGTTGTTGCATGGCTTGCAACACAATGATGAGTTATCTGCCACACCTTTTGGTGATGAGTCACTTCTATGAGACATCATAATATGCTGCACAAAAAGAATGTTAGTGAAAAACCTCACACACTCCCTTACGTGTTTACACTCAAATAATGGCACTCCACTCGTGTTTCACTCTTAATGGCTTTTTCCTGATAATAGTCTCACACTCTCTTGCCTTTTACCTCAAGAGTTTTCCCACTCAAGTTCTTTAAGAACTAATTGAACACAATCAATAGAAAGCAACCTTGTTTTATCCCAACTAGTAATTAGATCTAGGAAACAAGAACAAGAGAAACATGGAAGGAATAAAAATGACACGAGAATCAAGGAAGTTATACAGAATAAAGAGTAACAATAAGACAAGATACCAACTTTAGTGATGTATGCAGCAGCCCCTTTGATGATAAGGTTCAATCAACAAATTTCTTTCTTTCTCATTTTTGTAACTATGTAGCAACCTTTGAATATGCTACCTTTTCTTTACTTCTTCTTCTTCTCTCTGTTTTTTTTTTTTTGAATTTTCTTTTCTTTTCTTTTCCTTTCTTTTCTTTTCCTTTCCTTTCTTTTTCTTTTCTCTAATTCAATCACAAACATCAATATTCAATTGTGAAAATCAAACAATTGAATTCAAACACACAAGCATGGACGATGAAGTAGAAGAGAATCAATGGAACCACACTCCAAGCAATTGACAAACTTAGAGATGCAGGAAACCCTAGAACTTTGAAACCCTAGGTGATGCAAATTTCAGCCAAACCAAAACCCTAAGAATTTCGGCAGCCTACTTTTTGTTTCTATTTTTTTTTGTTTGGCAACCCTAGAACAATGATGCCCTAGAATTAAATATGCAAGAAATAAAAGATAGAATTAGACCTGATTGGAAACCTGGCTCTGATACCAAATGATATGAACCCGCGGGAATGGAATCCCTTGAACCCACAGTCAATTTGAAAACTCCCCAAGAAAGCCAAAAATCAAGTCAGTGAATGGAGAACCTAGACCCGATGAGAACTAGTTTCAAGAACCTAGATTATATTAAAATCTAGACCCGTTGAAGAACCCGTCTCAAGAACCCAGATTACAAAGGAGGAACGCCACAAAGGTTGTGATTTACCTTTGATAAGTTCAAAAGTTCAATTAAGAACAAGAGGAGATAAACTCAACTCACAATGAATAAATTCATCAAATTTCATAAACTTCATAAAACTTCTGAAAATGAGGCTACAAAGAGTATTTAAACCAAAACCTAATTAAAACCCTAGATAAAATAAAACCCCATCTTCCAAAAATACCCCTGAGTGAACAATGCCGCGGCTACAGTACTGCGCTACAGTAACTCGGCTACAGTAACCCTAACCCTAGTTCAATAAAATAATAATTTTCCCAACATGCCCTTACATAGGCATAAACCCAATTATTCTAAGCAAATAAAATAGGTCCTTGAAATTAATTAAATAAGTTGAAAGCCTTCAAGTGTCCAAAGCCTATAAGTCATGTTGTTGCCCTTTCCATAGTTTATGGAATGAATCAAAGCATAATCTTCATCGTTTAAGCCCTTGAATGGCCCATCTGGAACTTGCAACATATCTTTAAGACTAGGCCCACCTTGGTTCCCATCATCTTGTTTCCTGGATCTAATTACTAGTTGGGATAAAACAAGGTTGCTTTCTATTGATTGTGTTCAATTAGTTCTTAAAGAACTTGAGTGGGAAAACTCTTGAGGTAAAAGGCAAGAGAGTGTGAGACTATTATCGGGAAAAAGCCACTAAGAGTGAAACACGACTAAAGTGCCATTATTCGAGTGTAAACACGTAAGGGAGTGTGTGAGGTTTTCCACTAACATTCTTTTTGTGCAGCATATTATGATGTCTCATAGGAGTGACTCATTACCAAAGGGGATGGTACATAACTCATCCCTTCTCTTGCAAGTCATGCAACAACATTTTGAGAAGTTGAACTTGGTTTTGGGTGAAGTGAGGGATAGGATGGATCATCAAGATGCAGTAATTAGAAATCTTCATGCCAGGAGAGATAGGAGGCATCCTGAGTTTAGTGTTCAAAATGAGTATGAGAATGAAGACTATGGTGATTCTCTTGTTACCAGCCATGCACTCAATACAAAAGTTAAGATGGATGATATAGAGCAGTAGAGTGAGAACATTTTTCATACTAGATACCACATCAACAACAAGGTATGTAGTATGATCGTTGATTTGAGGAGTTGTATTAATTTGGCTAGCACTACTTTAGTTGAGAAATTGAATTTACTTATCTTGAAACACCCTAGGCCATACATGTTGCAGTGGTTGAGTGATTGTGGGGAGGTTAGGGTAAATAAGCAAGTGCTAGTTTCGTTTTCAATTGGAAATTACCATGATATGGTCCTTTGTGATGTAGTGCCTATGCATGCTGCCCATATTTTGTTGGGGAAGCCGTGGCAGTTTGATAGGAAGGTGATTTGTGATGGGTTAAGGAACATGTACAATTTTAAAAATGATGGAAAAATAATCAAACTTGCTCCTTTAACTCCAACACATGTCCATGGGGACCAATTGAAATTGAAAAGTGAGGTTGCTCAAAAAAGAAAGAGTGAAAATGACAGTGATCAAAAAAGAAAAAGTGAAAAGGAGATTGAGCAAACAAGCAAGAGTGAAAGTGAGAATGAGCTAAAAAGTAAGAGTGACGGTGAGAGTGAAAGTGAGATTGAGCTGAAAAGCAAGAGTGAAGATGAGATTGAGAAGAAAAGAAATAGTGAGACCGAAATGGAGAAAGAGAGAAAAATGAGAGAGAAAAAAGAAGAGGCTGAGAATAAGACCTCAAGCACAAGAGAGAATGAGTTGACAAATAATTGTAAGGTCGAGAGTACAAAAAAAGATGAAGAAAAAGAGAGTGACAGAAAAAAAGAGAGTGAAAAGAAAAAATAGTGTGAAATGGAAAAAGAGAGTGAAAAAGAAAAAGAGAGTGGAAAGAAAAGAGAGTGTGAAGAAAGTGAGAGAAAAACAAAGAGAAAAGTGAGTTTTTATACTAAGGCAAGTCTTAATCCTAACGAACTTGACATATGTTTGCCAAGTATTATTGTCTCTTTGTTGCAGGGATATGAGGTCGTGTTTCCAAGTGATGTATTTAGTGGATTGCCACCCATTAGGGAGATAGAGCACTACATTGATTTTGTGCCAGGTGCAACAATTCCTAACCGACCTTTCTTGGAAGAACATGAGTCATTGACACACTTAAAGGGACAAGGTAAGTTGTTGACTATAATGCATGCTAAGCGGGATGATTGTATTGAGACTTTTCCTCAAGTATTCAAATACACACAAGGTATGGAAACTATTGTGGTTGATGCTTTAGCAAGAAGGTATGTACTTATCTTCATTTTAGATGCAAAATTGTTGAAACTTGAATCTGATAAGGAATTGCATGCTAATGATGATGACTTTGCTAGTGTGTATGGAACATGTGAGAAAGCATTGTTTGGTAAGTTCTATAAACTAGATTGGTACTTATTTAGAAAGAATAGATTTTGTGTACCTACTAGTTTTATGCGTAAGTTGCTTGTGTGTGATGGACATGGTGGTTTGTTAGGTAACCATGGTGTAAGAAAGACTTTTGTTGTGTTGCATGAACGTTTGTGGGAATATCATTTGCCTTTCAATGACGTGTTGCATGAACATTTGTGGAAGTATCAATTGTCATTCATTGATTTGTTGCATGAATGTTTGTGGGAGTATCATTTGCCTTTCAATGACGTGTTGCATGAACGTTTGTGGAAGTATCAATTGTCATTCATTGATGTGCTCCATGAATGTTTGTGGAAGTATGATTTGTCATTCATTAACATGTTACATGAACGTTTGTGGGAGTATCATTTGCCATACATTGACCTGTTGCATGAACGTTTGTAGGACTATCATTTGCCCTTCATTGAGTTTGCATATATTTGGAGTAGTCATTCTGGTGTCAAGAAAATATTAGACATTTTGCATGAACATTTATGTTGGTCTAAGATGAAGAGAGATGTCAATTGTATTTGTGGTAGGTGCATTACATGTAGAAAGGCCAAATTTATACTTTTGCCACAAAGGTTGCATACGCCCTTACCTATTCCTAGTGAGTCATGTGTAGACATATCTATGGACTTTGTTTTGGGGTTGCCTAGGAAAGAAAGGAGTAGAAATTCTATTTTCGTGGTTATGGATGGATTTATAGAGTTTGCATATAACAGGACCATGCATACTACCACTTTATATTCTCCTTTTGAAATTGTTTGTAGACTTAATCTATTTACTCCTTTAGATTTAATGTTTTTATCTGTTGACAACAAGAGTAGCTTGGATGGATGTTCTCAAATTCTTGAACAAATTAATGACAATGCATACGAAATCAATGATAATGTTACTAACATTTTTCCCTTTGATCCAGGTGGAGATTCGAGGTCGAATCCTTTTGAGGAGAGGGGGAATGATGGGAACCAAGATGGGCCTAGTCTTAAAGATCATTTGCAACTTCCAGATGGGCCAAGAAGATCAAGGAGACAATGCAAGGATTGATGCAATCCACTTGGGACAAGTTTAGCAAGAGCCCAACATTCAAGATGGGGCTTGAAGGATGAAGATCGAGTTTTAATTCATTTGATTAGCTACGGAAGAGGGCAACGACAAGACTTAAAGGCTTTGAGCTCTTGAAGGGTTTCAACTTATTTAATTCATTTAAAGAACTTTTGTTATTAGTTTAGAATAATTGAATTTATTATGGGAAGCACTTAAGGGGGCCTATGCAAGGGCATGTTGGGAAAGTTATTATTTTATTGAACTAGGGTTAGGGTTACTTAGGGTTACTGTAGCCGCGTCACTGTTCATCTGATGGGAACCAAGATTGGCCTAGTCTTAAAGATCATTTGCAACTTCCAGATGGGCCAAGAAGATCAAGGAGACAATGCAAGGATTGATGCAATCCACTTGGGACAAGTTTAGCAAGAGCCCAACATTCAAGATGGGGCTTGACGGAAGAATATCCAGTTTTAATTCATTTGATTAGCTACGGAATAGGGCAACGACAAGACTTAAAGGCTTTGAGCTCTTGAAGGGTTTCAACTTATTTAATTCATTTAAAGAACTTATCTTATTAGTTTAGAATAATTGAGTTTATTATGGGAAGCACTTAAGGGAGGTCTATGCAAGGGCATGTTGGGAAAGTTATTATTTTATTGAACTAGGGTTAGGGTTACTGTAGCCGCAGCACTGTTCATCCGGGGGCACTATTGGAAGATGGGGGTTTATTTTGGCTAGGGTTTCATTAGGTTTTGCTTTAAATACTCTATGTAGCCTCATTTTCAGAAGTTTATGAAGTTTATGAAATTTGATGAATTTATTCATTGTGAGTTGAGTTTTACTCCTCTTGTTCTTAATTGAACTTTTGAACTTATCAAATGTAAATCACAACCTTTGTGGCGTTCCTCATTTGTAATCTGGGTTCTTGAGACGGGTTCTTCAACGGGTTTAGATTTTAATATAATCTAGGTTCTTGAAACGAGTTCTCATCGGGTCTAGGTTCTCCATCCATTGACTTGATTTTGGTTTTCTTGGGGAGTTTTCAAATTGACTGTGGGTTCAAGGGATTTCATTCCCGCGGGTTCATATCACAAGGAGTACTAGAAACCAAAGTATACTTTGATGTACCCTTTCCTTTTAGCTGCCTATCCACCTTCATAGCCATGAGCACCATATCCTCTACCTCCTTATAATGTTGCAACTGAACTACATTGGCTATCTCCCTATTCAACCCACTCAAAAATCTTGTCATTGTGGCCTCCTGATCCTCCACTACATTAGCCCGAATTATAGCCACCTCCATATCCTTATGGTAATCCTCTACACTCCTAGACTCCTGTGTAAGATTTTGTAGTTTTTGGTAGAGGTCTCTATAGTAGTGGCTAGGTACAAATCTCTGCCTCATGATTGCTTTTAACTCTCTCCATGTTTCTACAGGCCTCTCAAAATTCCTCCTCCTATTGGATACTAATTGATCCCACCAAATAATCGCATAATCAGTGAACTCAATTACAGCCAACTTCACCTTCTTCTCCTCAGAGTAATTATGACAATCAAACACTAACTCTATTCTTTTCTCCCACTCTAAATAAATTTCAGTGTGGGTTCTACCTTGGAATGATGGTATTTTCATTTTGATGTTTCCAAAAGTGCCCCTGGATGAACAGTGCCGCGCTACAGTAACTCGGCTATAATAACCCTAACCCTAGCTCAATAAAATAATAACTTTCCCAACATGTCCTTGCATAGGCCCCCTTAAGTGCTTCCCATAATAAACTCAATTATTCTAAACTAATAACATAAGTTTTTTAAATGAATTAAATAAGTTGAAACCCTTCAAGAGCTCAAAGCCTTTAAGTCTTGTCGTTGCCCTCTTCCGTAGCTAATCAAATGAATTAAAACTGGATTTTCATCCTTCAAGCCCCATCTTGAATGTTGGGCTCTTGCTAAACTTGTCCCAAGTGGATTGCATCAATCCTTGCATTGTCTCCTTGATCTTCTTGGCCCATCTGGAAGTTGCAAATGATCTTTAAGACTAGGCCCATCTTGGTTCCCATCACCTTCACATTTAACCAGTCCATACACTTTTCAGATTTAATTTTGCAAAGTCTCCCAACATGTATGTAGACTCTCATACATCAATATCACAAGTCTAAACCTCCAGTTCCTAATCAAAACTTGTTCCATGAAGTCAACCTAAAATCTAAACCTTAAAACCTGTTAGAATTATTTCCTATAGTCGATAGAATATGCCTACCGAAATTAAAATCTCAAATGTCATAAGAATTGTTTCCCTAAATTATGCAAAATCTAAAACCTCAGATTCTGTGGAACTCATTGCATAGGTCCGCAAGTGCTAAAACCTTACATATCATAAAAAATCATATCCTGAAACCCGCAGAATTCTATGACCTTAAATCTCCTCAAAATCATTTTTTAAGTATGTACCATCTCTAAACCTCAAACCTCCTATTCGGTCCATAAAATCTGAAGAATCTCAAATCTCCAAGGTTTCGAACTCGATGCCAAGCAGCCATCCTGAGATCTTAAACTCAGTTAAACGTTCTAGGGAAAGAAAACAAAATATGCATAGACAAAATATAAATACCAACTAAAATATTTAAAAACAAGTTAAAATAAATAAATAAATGAATCAATAAAATCTTGAACTTGTTTTTAACCATTATTAGCCATTTCTTTAATCAACTCATATAGTCTTTCCTACCATATAGAAATACTTATTTCTCTAGACTCCCTTACGTCTTTAGAATCTAACCTCAAAAATCTAAACATTAAATCAATCTTATAAAGATTATCTCCTATAGTCCACAAAGTAAGCTTATCGGATCTAAAATCCCTAAATCTAAAAATCTCAAAACCCAATCATAAAGTCTGCAAAATATAAAACCTTAAGTATCCACATAATCATCTCTTATTCTTTAAAATTCTACACCTCAAATATGAAGTTTCTTCTTAAACCCATAGATATCTAAACCTCCAAGGTTTATAGTATGCAAAATCTCTAACTTGGCTCTGATACCAACTGTAACGCCTCGATCCCGAAGGTCCGGAGAGTTAGCTCTTAATACTTAACATCAAACTTCAATAACAAAACTATAAAATCCAGAAAACTCCATAAAATGTTAATCCATTTAATCAACCCAAATATCTATGCTCCTTCATGGGGACAACCAAGAAATTCTCAGTAACCAAGAAATATCCTTAACTCATTAAATCAAAATAACAAAAAATAAATCAGTTTTCTAACTACGACTCTGAAATAAGCACTTGTACCCTCGGGTACGTATTCCTCTATGATCATAACACTTTGCTAAAACTTTTTTATTCTTGTTCTCCAGCTGAACCATCAAAATTATCTGAAAAATATTTGGAGATAAGGGTTGAATTATCAACAACTCAGTAAGCAGATGACATATACTAGTATGTAAACATGATCATTTACAGAGTTCAGAATGCAAAACAAAAATAGTTTCTTTCAGAATGCAGAATCATAATAATGTTTTCAAAATGCAGTGTCAGAACATGTTATCAAAAATATCAGAGCGGAAGTTTGAAAATATTCATAATCAAAATCCCTTTGGCATGGCAAAAACTGAAACATTACATCTTATCTTATTGTATCAGAACAATTACCATGTTTAACCCCCGTGGTAGGGTTGTGCAAATCCCGGTAGCTAACCGAGCAGAAACAGAATGTGAATCTTCCCCTTATTCAATCTCGGAACCCCAAGTGTGCACATAGGAAAGACCACGCAGAAAACCACTTTGTTTCCAAAGTGGTTGCACCAGAAACAGAAAAGTTGGTACCAACCCGAACAGAGGCCACAGTTTTACACCCGGGGTAAGGTCAGAACGAAACAGAAACAGAAACAGAATGTTATGCCAGAGGTTTTCATAAATCACATTAGATCATATCAAAGTACAGAAAATCTCCAGAACAGAACAAAATCATATCACAACATAATTTATGCACAAAATTTCATATTTGCTCTCTTTTCAAAGTTCAGAAACAGAATGTCAAAAATAAGCTCATGTCTACACCAATCATGACAGAAAATAATTTATTCTTAAACAGAATCTCATGAGTAGTGCATAACAAATAACTGAAGTAGTTCAAATTTATTTTCAAAATCAAATATGTATATTTTCCAAAAATAACCTCAGCTAATTTTATTTTAATGTAAAGTCTAGCATTGGAACCCTGCTTACCTGGACTTCTTAGCTTTTTCGGAATTTTCCTCAAAATGTCAAACAATAATTAATCGTCACCGATAAAATAATCACGTAATTCTCATAAATTTTTAATTAATCACATACTTCGATATTTAATCCTAAACTTCTAAAATAACCTATTTAAATCCTTCAATACCTAAAATCCTCATAACCCCAAAACATATCATCCCTTTCTAAAATTGCCAATGTCCATTTGATAACTTCAACTAAAAACATTTAAAAGTCTAACTTATTTATTAATGAAAACAACTTATAAAGTTTAATACTAGATAATATAATTATCGTAAAATATTTTAATGTAAACCATAACTATTTTTTAAATAGACTAAATCATATCTAAAGTGTAAAAACAATATTGCTCCAACATTATTTACTCTTAAAATAAATCTTTACTTAAATAACATGTTAAAATACTTAAGTGATTTTCTGTAATCATAGTTATATAAGAGTGTACCAATACATAATAAAAATTTTAAAGCACATTAATATAACATGTAGTAAAAGGGCACTAATGTAATTTCCTTCATTTCTTTGAAAACCAATAAAAACGTACGGAAAACAAATAATTTGCATGGTAGGGGCTTACTCACGGAGGAATCACGCGGCAGCGTGCGACGCAGTGAGGGGCTAGAAGCTTAGCGACGTAGCGGTGGTGATCTCGGCGGAGCACTGGAAGCGAGAGAGAGTAACACGGTGAGGGAGACGGAGAGTGAGGGAGAGACGGAGAAAGAGAGAATGAAGACTCACCGTGATGCAGTGAGGCGTGCGACGGTCTGGGGCTGGGCGTCGACCAGGGCAGCGTCCAATGGTTGGGCCTTGTCCTCCGGCGTCTGCTGCTGCCAATGGTGTCTTATGTGGCTGGGTGGGTAGTGGCTTAAGGGCAGTGGTTTGGTTGAGCCATGGCTGCTCTATTTCGGTTGTCTAAAACAGGGGAGTTTTTCGGTTCACAATGGAGGTGGTTGTTCTTGGCACTTTAGTGGTGGTGTAGCGGTGTACGGCAGAGGAGCTGGACTTCCAGTGACGGTCAAGTGGAGGTGACGCACAACGAGATCGAGTTGCGATCCGTGGAGATGCAGTGTGCACGGTTTGCGTTGGTTTTACTTGGAGATGGAGGTGGCGGTGCGAAGGAGTTTGCTGCGAATGTACAAGGATGTAGGCTACGACAGTGCGGTGGTTGAGGCTTACGTTCGCGTGGTCTGGGCAGCGGCATCACGGAAAATACAACCGTGTTGTGTTACGGCTTGGCCAGTGATTGGGTGTTGCACGGCTGCGCTGAGGGGAAGGTCTCACAGTGAGAAGAAATGGCTACAGAGGGGAAGAGGTTGGGCAAAGGGGGTGATTCATGGTGGCAGCCCAAGGCTAGCGGTTGGATGTGAACATGCTGACGGCAGTGTGGAGTGCAACTATGCATGTGTTGCTGTGGCAACTTCTCTTGAGAGAAAGACATGTATTTATAGAGTTGATTAAAACCCTAGATGCGAAAAGAAAGGAAGGTAACCGTGCATGTGAGACATGCATGCGGAAATTGAGTTGTGCGTGTGTATGCATATCGTGGACGAGAGGAAAACCTACGGGGGAAAAAGTAAATAGACGGAAAGATAAAACGTGCGGAAGTTAACGTTGAAAAAAAAAATAGAATAAACTAAAACAAAATAAATAAAATAAAATAAAAATTGAGCTTGATTGGGTCTGGGTGTTACAGTTTGACTAAAGTCATGTTCTTTAACATGAATTCAAAACGCATCATTTCATTAATTCTTTGAAATGCCTCGTTCGATCTGGTAGTTAATTTAGTTGCTTCTGCACTTGATCCTCATACATCTGCTTCTCATTTCTTCCACAACCATTTCCTTCACCCATAACACACTTCACACCGAGCAATTTCCAAGCTCCTTACAATTCAGCCTCTGTAAGTTCTTCAATACATTCTGAATACCAAAGCCTTCCTTTTATACTACAAGTTCATGATCTAATGAATTAACAGACTCTAACTGACTAACTGACTTCTGTTACAAACAAAGTAAGAAAACGACGTCGCCCCATTAAATTGGAATGCACCGTTTGACTAAAGCCGTATTCTTTAACATGATTTCAAAACACATCGTTTCATTAATTCTTTAAAACGCCCTGTTCGATCTTGTAGTTAATTATTTTGCCTTCGCACTTGATCTTCATACATTTGCTTCTCATTTCTTCCACAGGCGTTTCCTTCACCAGAACACACTTCACATTCCAGAAAGGAAAAATGTCAAATTGTCCGAAAATGTAAAATGAAATGCCTAAGGTCTTATTTAAAGCAATAACATAGGTGGGGAAACCCTAAAAGGTCTCCTTGTAAAACATGTCTTGGGTGGGCCCTATGATGGCCCGTGTCATATGTTGGCCCTTGGTGGCCTAGGCTGGCCCATGGCTCTGGCATGGCTGGCATGTGTGTGGCTGACATGGCCTAGGCATGGTTTAGGGGCTGTCCTGGCTGGCATGGCCCATGCAAGGGCCTTGGCATTGGTGCTGCACGCTGGGGCTGCTGTATAGGCACGCTAGCATGGCCCAGGCAAGGTGCCTGGTTTGCGTGCGCATTGGGCACTGGGCATGCGCGCTGTTGTCAAAACTCCAGGTTTTGTGGTCCATGGCCAAGCTGCCAACCAGGCCATGACCTGCCTAGATGGGCCCATGGCTAATGCCTTGACTCTGTCACTGACAAGTCTTGACAACCCCACGACCCATACCTCGACACTGCTACTGACATACCCTGACAGCCCTAAGCACAAGGCCTCCACACTGTCACTGACATAGCACCACAGCAGCCCCATAGGCATGCCATGACCCCAGCCATGACATGCCCAGGACAGCCCCACAAGCATGCCATGCCCAGGACTCCCATTGAGGCTAGTGACTAGGCCAGCGTGTGCTCAACACGCCCAGCATGCCCAGTGTGCGTGCACGCCTGTGTCAGCCTAGAGCGCGCGCACCAGCAGACCCCCAGCGCCTAGGCCCCTTGCCTGGGCCATGCCAGCAGGTAGCCCCAACGCCTGGGCCATTCCAGGAAGCAGCCCCAGTGCCCAGGCCATGCCAGCAGGCAGCCCCAGCGCCCAGGCCATGCTTGGGCCAAGCTAGCGCCTAAGCAATGCTTGAGCCATGCCAGCCACATGCCAGTAGCCATGCCCATGGCCCATGCCATGGGCCAGCCTAGGCCACCAAGGGCAAACATATAACACGGGCCATCATGGGGCCTGCCCAAGACTCATTTTACAAGGGGACCTTTTAGGGTTTTCCCACCTATGTTATTGCTTTAAATAGGACCTTTAGTCATTTCATTTACATCTTTTGATCTTTTGACAGTTTCCTTTGTGGAACAGTTTGGTTTGTTCTTGTGAACATTTTCGGTGTTTATGCACCTGGGGCTACTTGGGTAAAATTCGTGAACCCCAAAGAAAGTATTAACACCTTGCAACTAGTGAATAGGTGCTGTCTATTTATCTATCTATATTTCATCACCTTGAGATTTGTGGATATTTGTGATTCTAGTTTATCCAATATATGAGAAGTTTCCTTTCATCTTTGTGCCATTCTTGAATTGGTGTTGAGTTGTTCATCATTGTGTTTTTGAATGTTCATGCGTGTATTCATCAATTTTCCTTGATGTTCATATCTTTTCTTGCATAATCCCATCTCCGAAACATTTCACACGCCTATCACGTTGCCAACCCTACTTTCCATAATTGACATTACCCCAAAATACCCTTCATCCAATTCCCACTTGACCTAGCCGAAAGTCCACTTTCCAAATAGGGTTTCCTAAACCTTAGGAACCCTAGTTGCCGTCCACATCCATACCCCTTAATCTTTAGTGATTGGTCATACTTACCATATTGAGATCCCTTAATTCTAGGAATCATCCTAGAACCTCTCATTCGTCCAATCAATCCATTCCATCTTACCATAGCCGAAATCCATCATCTTCTAAATTACCTCCAATAATTTAGGAACCCTTCTTCCATCCAAACCCTAATTGCACCACAAGTGGCGCCAACTTCAAGAACATTCATCTTAGCCGTGCTCATTACTCAAGTGTTTGAGTTCATCTCTTAGATAGTTCATCACTTAGATCACCAGTTTCATCACATCATACATCATACCGTCACAAAACACCAAACCTCCATTAACCTAGGGTCTCATCATTGCCACGTTTTGATCAAGGGCAAGCAAGAGGGCTAGCCATTTCGGTCAACACAAGGAGAACCAAGAAGAGAAGGACATAGTGTTTAGGGACTAGACCGAGGTCCCTAACAGCTGTGCTGCACGCGCTTTGGGCTGTTGAGCGTGCTGCTCGCGCGCTGGCCTGGTCACTAGCCTCACTGGGAGTCTTGGGAGTGTCAGGAGCCATGGCATGCCTGTGGGGCTGTTGTGGTGCTGTTAGGCACGTTAGCGAAAGTGTCAAGGCCTTGTCCGTGGGGTTGTCGGGGCATGTCAGCAGCAGTGTCGAGGCATGGACCTTGGGGCTGTCTAGACTTGTTAGTGACAGCGTCAAGGCATCAGCCATGGGCCCATAGGCTTGTCATGGCATGGTTGGCAGCTTGGCCGTGGGCCACGAAACATGGGGTTTTGACATATGGCCCCAGGTCATGGTTCTTCACATTTTCTGCCGACAACCCACATCCCCTTCTCAGCTGTCACAACCCCGCCCCGGGAAGGGCATAATTGCGACATACATGCCTGTTCTTTCTTTCTTTCCTTTTCATCATTCTCTTTTTCAAATAACATGCGATCGGCATGGACATGACACACGTGCATTCTAAATTTTTTATTTAATAAAGGGAACACCTGATGGACATTCTATTAGAACATTCATCCATAAAAGACTCTCAGAGTCCATACATTCATAAAACATAACATGTCATCCATAAACATAACTGTTTTAGTTAGGGAAGGTCCTAAGCGTCTGCCTCTCCCCTGCAGTAATGCCTTGTTCCCCAGCCTTTTCGTCATTACCTGGACATTTAAAATATTTAAAATAAAAATGAGTAGAATACTCAGTAAGTAGTACACCATGCATTGAACATACTAGGCATCTATTCTTTTCTTTTGAAAACATGCATACATAAACATTTTTTTCCTAATTCTTAACATTGCTTTCATGCATAAAAGTTTAAGGAATAAGTCATACTTTCATGCATAAACATTTAAGAAATAACTATGCTTTCATGTATAAACATTTTAAGAAATAACCATACTTTCATGTTTCACTTTCTTTGGCCGGTACATACCATTACGCCCCATGTGTTGGGGTTAGCGGTCTTCCTTTAGACCTGGATTCTGCCCGTGGTCATAGGTTGGGAATCCCTTTCGTGGGGGGCAGCACTGTGTGCACTACCAGTACTACTTACCCGACATTGCAATCTGCCTATTCATTTGGTACCCTTTTCATTCATATGGCCGTTATGTATTTTCATACTATAAAACGTTCATTCGTTCAATCATTTCTTTCTTTCATTCATTGCAGTCATTTCTTTTCAATCCTTTTCATTTAACAGTTCATTCATGGAAAACATCATTTAAAAGCATGAACTTAACATCATCTTTTCATTTAACAGTGCATTCATGAAAAAACATCATTTTAAAAGCATGAGCTTAAACATCATTTTTCATGGCATCCATAAAGCGTCAGTTCATAGGGACAATTTAACATCAGTTCATAGGGACATTTTAAAACATTTCCTTTGCGTCATTTAAAGCATCAGTTAATAGGGACATTTTAAAACACTTTCTTCGAATCCTTTGAAGCATCAGTTCATAGGGCATTTTAAAACACTTTTTTCTCGTCATTTAAAAGCATAAGTTCATAGGGGCATTTTAAAACTCATTTAGAGCATCACTTGAAGCATAAGACATGAGACATTCATTTCCTTTCTTTTGCAATCAAAACATTTTGCATCATCTTTCTTACTTCGATGCACATGCATTTTTATGAACAAGATACATTTTCATGCTATACTACATATAGGAATAATCAATAAGTTTATTGAGAGAGCATGTATGGAAATCTCATGACTTAGAACCTATGTGCATGCATTACCTTTTTTTCTTTTTTTTAAGAGTTAGGGACACATGTCCAATAGTGACCCCTCCCCAGTTTTATTAATAAACCCTCTCTTTTGGATGAGGAATACCGTGAAATATAATAAACTCACTACTTTTCCAAAAACTTTACAACGTATTAAATAAAAATATTAAAGCCTATGAATATGACTATGCACCTCTACAATAGGAATCTAGCAACGCTGAAGAATATCAACATGTGCAATATTTAATTTTTTCTTTCTCCTCATTTTTATAGATATGTTCCTGAACCAAAGCAAAATCTGCTCCGAACACGCTTGGATCGACATCTTTTTATTCTCCATGCAAAACCTACACCAACGAATCCAAAGAATCCATACAATAAAAACAGGCGTGATGCCTCTTAGATGATCTAGCTACGAAGTCCTTTACCTCTAGAAACCCAATTCCACAACCTTTCTCTCCAGCTTTGCTGCTGCTCAAATTCAACCTCCAACATATCCGAAGCCTTTCTCCACATCTGTAATGCAAAATCCCCCTCTCCCAATACGTGATCCATCGTTTCAATCTTTGGCTGCTCACAACATACACACGCCGAGCATAAGGAGATGCCCAGGCGTTGAATATTGGTATCTACACTCAAAGCCCCTTATAATCCTTTCCAGCATATAAAAGAAATTCTGAGAGGAATACCAGGATCCCAAACAACATTTGCCCACCTAACTTTCTCATTTTTTGTTAAGCAAATCTCCCATCCAGATTTAATAGTGACATTCGAATTATTTGAAGCCTTCCAATACACCTTATCTTCAACTCCAACCTGCCCAACTTCACCTTCAAACAAACATACCGAGCCTTCTCTCTACCTATCATCTCCGTGAGCCGTTCTTCATGCCACTCTGTTCCTGAAATCATCTCCCGCAATACCAATTTTGGTTTATCTACAACTCCTACCTGGTTGCCTAGAATACAAAGACCAGATCAGCTCTCCCACCAAAAAGGAATTTGTGCCTCATTTATACGCCACCCTGATTACTCCATGACCGCCACAAAACATGATGTCATCAACTTCCATAAAGGAGAGGAATTCAACTTAAACACTTCTTGTACCGGGTGATGGTTTTTACAATACTTTTCCCTCCTGAATTTCGCCCATAAGAAGCTACCATAGAGTACAGTCCAAGCTATTTTCCATCAGATAGCCTTTTGCACCTCCAGTAAATCCCAATTGCCTAATCCTCCCTCTTGTGTTGGTTTAGTGATTTTTTTCCAAGACACCCAATATTTTTTACGGTGCTCCTCCGTGCCTCCCCCTCGCCCGAAAGAAATCTAGCAAAAATTGAATTAAGTTTTCTAATGACCATCTTTGGTACATCCATTACTAACATAAGGTGAATAGGTAAACTAGATAGTACATGTCGTATCATCACAATACGTCCCCTGCAGATAATAGAATCCCTTTCCAACAATCAAGTTTTGCCTGCACTTTATTAACAATATTCTCAAAACAATGCCTGCCAATCACCAATGAGGATATTGGAATACCCAGATATGTACAAGGAAAAATCCCAAGTCCATATCTGGTGATCCTTTGTAATCTTTTTTTCCTCGCATACGAAATGCTAGAGGAAAAATAAATGGCAGACTTATCTGAATTCACCTTTTGTCCCGACCACATAGAATAAGTATCTATAACTTCCATTAGCCCTTTCACCGATTTTTGATCCCCATTTAAGAAAAATATAACATCATTAGCATAAAGTAAGTGGGATACATGTGTTTTCACTCTAGGAATAGAGAGAGGCTTGATTTTCTGATGATCGACTGCTTGCTTAACCAACCTTGTGAACACTTCCTCTGCTAGAATAAACAAATATGGTGAAAGAGGATCTCCCTGCCGAATACCTCTGGATGATTGGAAATACCCTCTATACGTTCCATTCCGCATCACTGAAAATTTACAATTATGTACACAATATTTTAGAAGAGACACAAACTGATCTGAAAAGCCATAAGCATTTAAGGCCTCCCATAAAAAATTCCATTCCAGTCTATCATATGCCTTCATCATATCTAATTTCAGCATTATATTCCCTCCCCTCATCTTCCTGTTTAGACTACGCAATACTTCTTCTGCCAACAATGCATTTTCAAAAATATTACGCCCCTTAACAAACACACCTTGTTCCTCTGAAATAATGCTAGATAATAACTGTCTCATTCTTCCAACTATAATTTTTGAAAAGCACTTATAAATTACCGAACATAGACTAATCAGCTAGAATTTAGCAAAACTATCCAGATTGTTTGTTTTAGGAATAAGGACTAAAAAAGTTGAAGTATAATATGCACCCAACGGATCACCTGAAAAAATCTCCTTGGCCGCGTTAAGAACATCCTTGCCAACAATATCCCAACATGAGATAAAAAAAAATGGATCCAAACCCATTCGGCCCAGGACTACTATCTTCTGGAATGGTCTTCATAGCTGCTAATGTTTCCTCTATGCTCGGAGCCTTAACCAGACCAGAATTCTCCTCCTCCGTCACAGTCGGTGTTATAAGCTGACATATTTCATCTTTAGCATTTTTATTACCTTTCGACTGCAAAAGTTTGTCGAAAAACTCTACTGCTCCATCATGCACTTCAACGGGGGATTGAAGCACCTGCCCATCTTGCATCTCCATTTTCACAATCCATGCTTTCCGTCTATGATTCTTGGCCATACCATGAAAAAATTTGGTATTCGTATCCCTTTCCTTTATCCATTTTGACTTCACCTTTTGAGCCATAAATATTTCTTTTCGATACAACCAGTCATGCAGATCTTTTCGAGCTTCTTGCAACAATCTGTCATCCTCTACATCACCTGGCTGTATTACCTTGCCTTCCAATAGAATTATCTGATCTTCCCACTGTGTAATATTTTGAAAGATATTGCCGAACGAAGTGTGATTCCACTCCTTTACAGTATGCTTCAACCGCATGAACTTGGCAGCCAAATTCAAAAGTCCATGGAACTTTGTAGGTTCTCCCCAACTCTTTTCAACCACACTTCTGAACTGTGTATGTGTATTCCACATACGTTGAAAGAAAAAAGGCCTTGGTCCATAAAACTATCTAGAGTTTGAAATTTTAACGTGTAGCGGACAATGATCCGAGGTGTTTCTTGCCAAAATAAAAACCTTCGCCGTGGGGTACCTCCGAATGAATTCTTGATTAACAATTACCTGATCTAGTTTAGCCCATATTCGACCTCTTCCTTCTTGCCCATTACACCATGAGAATCTTGAACCCTCTTCTTGGATTTCCATAAGCCCACAATTCATTATCCTATTATTGAAGTCATCTTTAATGCCCTGAGACTTTAAAAGACCCCCAACTTTTTCATGATCATATCTGATAACATTAAAATCACCCCCAACCACCCATGGAATGTCTTGCCTTTGAACTATTTCTAATTCTCTCCATAGTTGCCAACACCCAGATTGAAAGCAACTCGCATAGATGAACGTTATCAACATCTCACTCTCACCTTTTTTATACAACCCAGAGACCTGTTGCTTAGAGCTGGAAACAAATTGCATATAAACATCCTTCTGGCAAAAGACCCAAATCTTTCCTTCTTGATGATAATTAGTCATAAAGTTATCAAACTTCAATTTTCTCGCCCATTTTTTAATACGACATTCAGCTACGAATGGCTTCAAAATAGCCAAGACGTCAGGTTTTGTCTAAAAAATATACTTCTGTAATTGTAAATATGAACTACCCACCCCCCTCACATTCCAATCCAAGATATTATCTAACATATCAAACCTGTTTGGAGGACCGAGTGAGCATACCTGGTGGTGCAACTACAACTTTTTTCTTCTTTTTTAACTTTATAATTGGCAAATCTATTTCCTCTTCTGTCTCCACTACTACAGTCTCTGCATTTTCAACACCATCACCATCCTTTCCTTCCTTGCATATCCCAGACCCCTACCCCGAAATCACATTTGTTACTGCATCTAAGAAATCAGCGTTACAATTTGCCACATCTAGATTCATAGCCCTTTCTGCTTCAGCTTCCGTAGCCTGTATATTGTCGGTACCCACATTCATCTGATTTGCTTGCTCCTCTGTCTGCGCCTGAGGTTCCATCCAGGATCACCATCTACAATGTCCAATATCCTCTCTAATTCTGCATCCACTACTTCTTCTAATAATACCTCTGCTTCCGCTATAATACTTACATCCCCATGCGTAACCCTCAGTTCCTCAGGTACCTTAAATAATTCTTGCTCCACTTCCACCTTCCTTTCCCTGGCACTCGGCTCAACTGTTCCTCCCTCAGAACATTGCAAACTGTTACCTTCTTGTTGATTCTCCACTTGATCATCCGCTGCAAAGGAAGACATCATTACCCTGTCCTGCATACCATAAAATACTACTTGCTCTAGTTTCTTTTTCTCCGTTTCTTGCAAATTATCTTGATCTTTTTTATTCACCGTTTTCCACACCAGCTTTTTTTCCCCTTTTTTGGTCAGATCCTCACGAACCTGAGTTACACTTATTTTTTTATTTCCTGCATGTAATCTTTCCCTACTACACGTGCTATTCGAATGCCCTTGTTGACGACACGTTCAACAATATGCTGGAAGTGTTTCAAAAATCAATTCTTGAAAATGGCTTCCCAATTTATTTGGAAGACCAATCCAGAAATAATGCCAATGCTCTTTAGAAATATCCATCTCCACACACATTCTTGCCCCCTCTGGCCGTGATACGCAAGCCGTTGCATTATCTCTTTTCAAATATCTACCATAAGGGCCTACAAAGATCTTTAACGTAGATTCATGAAAGAAATGAGGCTGGAGCCCTGGTAAGAAAATCCACACTGGTGCTAATGGAGATTCCTCATATTCATTAAATGAGGGTGTCTAGTGGAATATTTTGTATGGGACATTTGCAATATCCATCACTTCCCTAGACATAGCAATAACAAAATCTACTTCATTCGTTAATCGCACCAGAACATTTTGAACCCTCCTCATTGCACCAATAACCGGCATTGAAGACACTCCCCAACGATTCTTAATGTATCCCCGAATAGCATCCAGAGAAGGTCGATGTCTTTGGAATATTAACACCACTAAGTAACGAAATGGAGTCGTCGTTCGTGCGAGTCCTTGTTGAAAACGAAGCACAACTCTCCCTCGATCAGCTTTGCTTCACTCATGAGGACCTCTACCTCTAGCATTGGTAAAGGTCGTGACGATACAATCTCCGCCATCGTCCTGGTTGTGGTGGCCGAGGATCCAATCACCATGGCGACCAAAGCACAAACTTGAAAGATCAATTCATCTTTCAAAAAGTTTTTGGAATCTTGGATCATCTTTCGAATTCTTGGAGGAATTCTTGGTGGAATTCCTTATGGGGGTTAACTAGAATAATCAAGAGAGACAAACCATTTGCTCGAGAACTTTTCTGGAGACAATGGGTGCATGCATTATCTCATACACATACACACAATTATAATCGATAGGGTGCTTAAAAGGGCTATCAAGAAAGGGCTTGTACATACTATATACATTTACTCTTTCTTTAGAAGAACATTTGAAAGGAGAGAGAGAGACATTCTTTCATAAAGAGAACTTGGTGTAAGAAGCATGATTATAGCTACTTACCTGCAAGCTTTACTAGTAGGTTCCTTTGACCTTGAGAGTAAACCCCTTGCCATGGAGTCATAAGCTTGAAGATGATGAGATGAGTTTGGTTTTTTGAAGAACAAAAGAGAGGAGAAGAAGAGAGGATCGGCTATGTCTTTTTCTTGGAGAGGAAGATGAAAACTTTTTCTTTTTCTTTCTTGGGTGAGGGTTGATGGGTAGGGGCCAAAATGCCTTAGGATAGTTTTTATTTTTTTCTTTTCTTTTTTTGGTTGCTTCCTACGTAAGCTTGGAGGAGGGAAATGACATTTTAGTCTTTGTTTTCTTCCTTTTGTTGCCTTGACCGGTGGGTGGAAGGAAAAGTAAAGTCAATGGCTTCCTTAGGAAGCTTACGTCCAAGGAAGGAAAATGAGTTAGTTGATTTGGTCAAAACTTATCATATAAGCTTGAGAGTTGGATGGTGGAGATCTATTCCCCCTCAAGGGTAATTTTCACTTACCAATCTAATGGTAGAGAATAATTGGGCCATTTATTAAATAAATAAAATTAAAGGCTGAAGGGAAAATGTTTCAAAATCTTAGAAATAATACCATTGATTTATTTTAATAAATCACATTTTAAAAATAAAGCATACTCACCTTAAAATAAAATAATTAAAAGTAATAAAAATCTTTATCTCAAAATATTTAACTTAAAAAATTAATAAAATATCTTAAAGACCTACGTAGTAGGACTCGGGTATCACATCAGCTGCTGTGCCAAGAGTCCAAACCTATTTCTCACTAAACTCTCTCTCCTAAAGCACCATCTTCCAGATCTCTCTCTCTCTCTCTCCCCATTACAGAACGAGGCTACCTCCTCTGTTTCGCGTCGCCATCTCGCCAAGCTTCCATGAAGAACAACTATGATGCTCTTCCTCTGTCGGTCTAAACCTCTGTTTTGTCAAGTTTCGACTACAACCAACCGCAGCCATCCAGAAAATTCAAGACACACGACGAAAACAACTACTGTCGCAGTTGGTTCTAACCATTTATGTGATCTGCTGAGTGTTTATTTATAGATTGTGTTTGGATCTATTTTTTTTTTCCAATTTCTTATCTTTTCAATTTTACAGATTATTTTTAATTTTATACTGATCACAATCTATTATTTGTTTAGAGATTCTATTTTCAAGTTTTTTTATCTTCAATTTTTACAATAAGAGATACTGGGGTTATTCATACCCAATGTCTCTTTCTTGAATCCTCCGAAGTTTTTTCATTTTTATTTTTACATATACACATGTATTACAGAAAATGCTTTTACATATACCAAGTGTCTCTGATTTTTTTCGAATGTTTTTACTCTTTGGATCGTGATCTGAAGTGGATTATAATTCTTTTTGGAAAGAAATTTTCTGATCAATGATTCATTTTTTTTCGATGACTGGAAATGTAAAATGATGCCAAACATTGAATGGGGGGGGGGGGGGGGGGAGAAGGATGCATCAATGTAGGGGCGTGCAGGGGGTGGGTTGGGGAATGAATCAAGGGGGAAAATCAAATGGGTCTCATGTTGCAATTCCAAAACGCATGGTTTTGAGTTAAAAAAAAAAGCCACGTAGGCAGTTGTGTGAAGAATAGAAAGTTGTATAGCTTTACTCATTCTCGTAGCCCATTGTCAGTAAAAAGGAAAAATATAGATAAATATATACTTGCAGCCAGATGAATATTCACTGAATAAGGAACTTCGCGCGTTGCCTCCCTCAAGCGGGAAGATTATTTTAAGGCCAAAAAATAATTTGGCCAACAATTTAGGCTGGCTAAATCTAGCCAGCCAAGAAGATGATGGACAAATTTATTATAAATTTAGTTAGTTTGATATACATATTTTTTAAGTAAACTAGCTAATTTGGCTAAAACTTAACAATGCCTAGTTCACTACGTACTAGTGCTCTAATGTTGTTGTTTCAATTGCAAATGCCGCATGAAGACCTGACATACCAAAAATCAAAGAAAGCTAAAAAGTGACGAAGTTCGTAAAGGAACATACGCATCCGTTGACAGTTGGAAAAGTTCGTACAGATTGCATTCAGTTACTGTTTGGATAGTAAGTTGAAATGAGATGAGTTTAGATTAAAGTTGAAAGTTGAATAAATATTATTTTTTAATATTATTATTATTTTAGATTTTAAAAAGTTGAATTATTTATTAAATTTTGTGTGGAAATTTATAAAAGTTATAATGATATGATGAGATGAGATGAGATAAAACACTTTCACTATCCAAACGGGGCCTTAATATTTTTGATCTAATATTTCCAGTAAGTCTTCATTCCTTCAAATATTTGAAATTCTTTTGTTATGTTATGGTTTCTATTGTATAATTGTTTGTGTCGTAGGACATGTATAGTGGCAGAACGGGTGCATGTAATATAGGCTCGCGATAGCAGGTTGGTTGCTAGCCGCCCTTCACTAGCAACTCCGTCTATGTCTGGCACAACTTTGAATGGCTAGACAGAGCCAACAGAGGTCATTGTGCCTAGAACTCACCATGGAAAGTCCTATGGCCAACGGGGACCATCGCGCCAGCTACTGTGAGTTGGTGAGGAAAAAACTAGTCACCAACAGATACACCGGAGTTCCCTGCCGCCAGTACGGTGACCCGCTCCAATGGAAGCTCCATGTTGGAAGAATACCAGTGCACCCAACGTACACCCAGGTGTTTAGCATGAAAGAGCACCACTGATATGAACCCGCGGGAATGAAATCCCTTGAACCCACAGTCAATTTGAAAACTCCCCAAGAAAGCCAAAATCAAGTTAATGGATGGAGAACCTAGACCCGATGAGAACTCGTTTCAAGAACCTAGATTATATTAAAATCTGGACCCGTTGAAGAACCCGTCTCAAGAACCCAGATTATAAAGGAGGAATGCCACAAAGGTTGTGATTTACCTTTGATAAGTTCAAAATTTCAATCAAGAACAAGAGGAGTAAAACTCAATTCAAAATGAATAAATTCATCAAATTTCATAAACTTCATAAACTGATTAGAATGAGGCTACAGAGTATTTAAAGCAAAACCTAATGAAACCCTACCCAAAATAAACCCCCATCTTCCAAAAATGCCCCTGGATGAACAGTGGCGCGGCTACAGTGACTCGCTACAGTAACTCAGCTACAGTAATCCTAACTCTAGTTCAATAAAATAATAACTTTCCCAACATGCCCTTGCATAGGCCCAATTAAGTGCTTCCCATAATAAACTCAATTATTCTAAACTAATAACATAAGTTCTTTAAATGAATTAAATAAGTTGAAACCCTTCAAGAGCTCAAAACCTTTAAGTCTTGACGTTGCCCTCTTCCGTAGCTAATCAAATGAATTAAAACTGGATCTTCATCCTTCAAGCCCCATCTTGAATGTTGGGCTCTTGCTAAACTTGTCCCAAGTGGATTGCATCAATCCTTGCATTGTCTCCTTGATCTTCTTGGCCCATCTGGAAGTTGCAAATGATCTTTAAGACTAGGCCCATCTTGGTTCCCATCAACCACCAAAAGTCCACATCCAAGTATCTGTGTGCCAATGTGGCCACCACCAGCCGCCTCCTGACCTGCCAGCATTCTATGTCGTCTGCAAGGAAGTCCTTAGCCACAGAGACTCCTCCCCGCAACTCGGTCACCCAGAACGAGTAACGTCTCGCGAGACACCAAAGTGAGTACTTCTTTCCCAACCACCTGTGAGCGTAAGGACCCCATCGACGCACACCACAGAAACCGTCGGCGTTTTCTATCACCAATAGGGAGTTCCTTGCCCATAGAAACTTTGCTTGCCACCAAGGAGGTCACCATCTTTGCCTTTGCTCATCATTGAGGAGGTTGCTTCCGTCACCTTTGCTCGCCAAAGAAGAGGCCGCAATCACCTTTGCTCGCCACAAAGGAGGTCGTCGCCATCACCTCTGCTCTACCACGGAGGATTCCACCTGCCTGAGTTCCTCATCACCACTATGTTATTCACCACTAGAGTTCCTCAACACGACTGAGTGAAGCCACCAATAATCGCCGTCCAAACCACCGGCGTTCCTTGCCACCACCCCTACGCATCTTCCGTAAGACCCTAAAGAAGGGGAGGCATTTATCTGTGGATTTAGATACGAACTTGTTCAAGGCCGCCACTCTTCCTGCTAGTCGTTGTGTGTCGTTTAGGTTTTTAGGTGGCTTCATATTCATGATTGCTTCAATCTTTTTCCATAGAGGCTTCAATTTCTCTTTCCCACATGATGAATCCCAAGAACTTACTTGATCTGACACCGAACACTCATTTCTACAGGTTTAGCTTCATCTTATACTGTCGTAGTACTGTGAATGCTTCTCTTAGGTAGGCTAGATGTTGGGTGGGCTCTTTGCTTTTGACAAGTAGGTCGTGTATATAAACTTTCATGGTCCGTCCTATTTAGTTTTTAAACATTCGATTTACCAGCCTCTAGTAGGTTGCCCCTGCATTCTTTAGGCCCAACGACATGACTTGATAGCAATATAAACCCCTGGTATGTGATAAATGAGGTTTTCTCTTCGTCAGTTGGATGCATTCGGATCTGGTTATAACTTGAATAGACATCCATGAAACTCAACATCTCGTGCCCTGCCATGGCGTCTATGATGACATCGATTCATGGCAGGGGGAAGCTAACTTTTGGGCAGGTTTTGTTTAGATCAGTGAAGTCCATGCACATTCTCAACTTTCCATATGCTTTTCTCACCAGGATAACATTGGATAGCCATTTGGGGTAATGGGCTTCACTGATGAGTCTTGCGGCGAGGAGACGCTCTACTTCCTCGGTAATGGCAACATATTTCTCCATGTTGAACAATCTTATTGTTTAGCCCACCTTTTTGCACATGGGGTCAACGCTTTGATGATGGTGTTGTCGATTCATGGCAAATCTTCATGACTCTAGGCGACCATGTTACGGTGTTCTACTAATAGTTGCTTTAGGGCCTCTTAGGTTTCTAGAGGGAGTTGAGTTCCAACCTGCATTGTCGTGTCAAGGGGATCTAGGTATAATGTCACAATCTCCAAGGGCTCATTCGCCTCTACTTGCTGTTAGTTTTTGTAATAACCCGATCCTATATTTTTAAGAATAAATTATTGATAATTTTATTAGGTCTAATAAATGAGTTAAAGCCTAGAAACGAGTTAATCGAATAAGTTATATTTATTTCAACCTAGAGTTAAGGCTCCATTAATTTTTTTAAAAACTCCAAGCTCGTGAGTGTTGGACTCCAAACACTATTAGCATTCTAGAGTCCTCTTCATATAAAACCCTTAACTGATTTTCCTCTATAAACTACAAGCATGCACGTCTCAAACTCCCACTAAAATTCACCCAATAGAGCTGAGGTGGTTAGTGTTTCACAAACCACCTCCCCTCAGCCCGTTCGGCAGACCACCCACACGGCACCACCTACCATCCCTTCCTCTCTCACGGCAAATAGCCTCCATGCACCAAGTCGGGCACCACCCCTCAACCTTCACAGGATTAAAAAGAAATAACTTTCTCCCCCCATGCCGTAGTATCCACATCCAAGCCGCTCCTCCCGCTGCCGTGAACCACCACAGAATCTAGATCCACACACCCAACCTGGCGTTCTTGCACCCACATCGCCACCATCGAGAGCCTATGTTTTAGCCACCACCTCTTCCACACAACTAACGCATCTCCTGTTTTAAGCAAGGAAAAAAAAACAGCATCGGAGACATCCCTCTCAGCCACCATGCAACGTCAAACTGCTCAACACCGTGAGCCCTCCATACACAAACAAACGTGCGCCTATATCACCCACACCAATAGCTTCTCCTGCACCGTGAACAACCATGGGAACAACCAAATGTCAACCCACAAAAGCCACCTCTATTTTATACCACCAAAATAGGGGAAGTGTTTCCACCGTGAGCCACATCACCAAGCCCCAACCCGTCGTTACAACCGACAAAGAAAACTCCGACTGGCACTCCACGCCACTCCAAGTCCGCTGTGTCTCTCCCGATAAGCCACGATGAGCAGTTCCCTCCCTTTTCTCTCTTTCTCTTTCTCACTCTCCATCTCTCTCACTCTTCATCTCTCTCTCTCTCTCTCTCAAGCTTTCGGTTTCGCTTTAGCTCTCCAACCTTGAGCCACTGACGAACCACCCAGATTCGTTGTGAAGCACCACCAAGCTCGAAAGCCACGACCATTGTCCCATGTAAGCCTATTTCCTCTGAATGCATGAACCTCATTTATGAAATATTAAGTGTACGTGGGGTCACATTATGAAAATACCCCTACCTTTTTAAAGATTAACAGTTGAGAATAATTTAGTGTTTGGAAGATTTTAGGTTTAGAAAATATAGGATTTTAGTAGTTTAGATTTTAAATAAAATCACATATTTAATTATAAATTTATGAAAATTACATGTTTATTTTTATAGGCGACTGATTACGTGCCAAAAATAGTGGATTAGTGCAACGAGATAAGTAGCATGATCATACCCTTACACGTATGTACGGTAAACGACATGTCTTTTATAAAAATATTATGCATGTACGCCCTCCATTGGAAGCCCATTTTTACGTGCCCAAGTCATGATAAAATTATGAAAATCCATAATTTTACGTGAAGAATTATGCATTAAATTATTTATGAAAATTCATGATTTTATGAAAGGAGTTATGCATCAAAATGTTTATGAAAAGACATGATTGTATGTGAGAGTTATGCATTAAAATATTTATGAAAAGTCGTGCATGATTTTATGTGAAGATTTATGCATCAAATTATTTATGAGAAATCATGATTTTATGTAAGGATACATGTATCACGGAAATTTATGAAAGAATGCGATTTCATTTGAAATCTATATTATGATATGGCAAGATATGACAAGTATGCATGTGATTTCTTTTGAAATCTATGATATGACAAGTATGCAAGTATGATTATGATGAAGTATGAATGATAAGATATGTAACGGCCTATGTTATGATATGAAGACGGTATCTATGTTATCGGCATATTGCATTGTCAAGTCGTACATACTGATAGTGCACCCAGTATATCTTCCTTATGTATGGATTCCACAACCCACGGCCACAAGCAGAATTAGAATCTACTTAGATTCGCTAACCCTAACTCACGGGGGTCAAAAGTGGGTATCGACCTATGATAAGTGAAAGATAAATTCATGTTATTTATGTATGTATTTATGAGTATGCACGTTTTTCAAGAAACTTTATATTTATTATGTGTACTGTATGATGTATTGCTTATTGAGTATTCGACTAATTTTTGTATATTTTTTATGTTTTTAAACCATCCCAGGTGATGACATTTCTGAGGATGAGACTGCAGGACAAGACTTGACCCAAGGAGGCGAGGTAGAAGCCTAGATAGTTTATATCATGTTTAGTTTATGATTTAAGGTTTAAATAGACCGCTTGAGATTATAGTATTTTTTTAAAATAAGTGTTTCCGTAGACTCTATTTTAAATTTTACGTATTTGATAAAATTTGTTTTATTTATGGAATTTTTTGCATCTGGTGCGTCATTAAAAGAAATGATTTTAGTCAAGTTTAGTAGCACACTGGCTCCCTGAAAATTCAAAAAATGTCTTTATTGGGGAGCGGGGTGTTACAGTTTTGCTTGTCCCTTGCCTCCATGCCCTTGTCCAAGAGGATTTTGTTAGGGGGGCAATGTAGCTTGGCCATCGTTGCCTTCAATGGTGCATATTTCTCCCCTTCTGCTCCTTAGTTCCTGCACATAACATTCTCATACTAGGGCCTGTTCGCCTCGTGCCTCTCCCACTCCTCCTTTAGTTGAAAACTTCATTTTGCGGTGGTATGTGGATGTAACGTAACTTCCTTGAGATTATTCAGAGTTGTTCGCCCTAGTATGACATTATATGAGAAGGGAGCTTTCACGACTAAGAAGTCGGTCATGGTGGTGGCGGTGTGTCCTGCATGATGGGGAGGGTTATGACGCCTACCGATTAAATTAAATCCCAGGAGAAGCCCTTTAATGGTGTGGGGGATGGTCGCAGCTTGCTGGCGTCTATACCCATCTTCGCAAAAGTTTCCCAAAATAGTATGTTTGTTGAACTTCCATTACTGATGAGGATCCGTTTGGTAGTATAATTAGCACCCAAGAGGGCTATTACTAGCACGTCGTCATGAGGGTACAATACTCTCGCACTATCTTCTTCCTCGAAGAAAATAGCCACCGAGGTGTCGCATTTTTGGTATTGAAGTGGTCTATCTGCTACATAGACTTCCTCGTATCTCGCCTAGGGGCACCCCTAGCAAATCCGCCTGCTATAGTCTTGATCTCACCTAGCGGTGCCTTGTCCTTGTCTTTGTTTTGATGCGGAGTATTATGGGTGTCTTCCCTAGCCGGATGTCGCCTATCCGGGCTATTGCTTCTAGAGGTAGGTATCCTCTCTCAAGTCGTCGTTTGGGCTTCTCTCGTTCCGTGAGCATCCTCTCCAACTCTCTAGTGCTCGCCAGTTCAGACACTCTTTTCTTCATGGTTGTGCAGTCCTCTATCCAGTGTGAGTCTGTTTGATGATATTTGCAGTAGTGTCTACTGGTTCTGGGCTGGCTGTGCTCTCTCGCTGATTCTTCATTCTCTTGAACGTTCAAATAATTATGGAGATAAGTCGGGTGTTATGTTCCTATTGCCCCTCGCGCCTCTTGTCTTGCTGGTTCGTGGCAGCTTTCATGTCCCCAGAACTACTTTTATGCTCTACTTTCGACTCCCCCTTTCTTGGTTCTGAAAGAGCCTACAATATATCTTCGGTGTTGATGAAGTCATCAAACCTATTGATAAACCCCGTTAGGGTAGAGGGAGTCTTCCTAGCCAGTTTAGTCATGAACGGGTTGTGCGACCATTTTCCCCCCAATAGGGCGGCCAAGGTAATCTTCTCATTTTGATCATCTGTCGTCAAGCTTTCTTTATTAAAGCGGGTGAGGTATGTCTTCAAGCTCTCTTATTATCTTTGTTTAGCAGTCAGGAGGTACGTTGTTGGGCGTCTTCACCACCTATTAGGCATGAATTGTGTTTGAAATTGTCTGGACAGCTCTTCTAAGCTATCGATTGACCCTAGCCGAAGCGTTCCAAACCATCCTCTCGCCATTCCCCTCAGGGTCAGGGGAAAAGCTTGACAGTCAATTTCTCCTAGGAAGCCATGGTGTGATGTGTGCTTTGAAGTTTTCCAAGTGATCTACCACAGACAGTGCCACTGTAAAGGACGTGTCCCACCACCGACTGTGACCGTCTACCTACAATCAATAATGTCGACGACACTGTGTACCTGAGACACTTCCGATACCTAAGTTAGCAACAAGTGATAGATAATAATTTAAGAATACTCAATTAGATGTGTTGGATAGTTACTTGTTATCTCTATATATAAGCGTGGAGAATATTGGATGTGTACTATTAATTGATTTGCTTTGCATAACATTTAGCCACAATAAGGCTTATCCGTAATAAATAGGATGGCTAGAGTCCATAATTCACAACTCTTTTGAACGACTATCCTTTCCGGAAGATGGGCCTTGGGCCCTGAGCATGGGCTATACCAATATTGACTCCTCTAATACAAGAATAAGGGTGATGGTGATGTAGGGGGTTTGGGTCTGATGATATAGACTTCACAGCTTCTATGTTAATGGAGTCGAATTATCATGGAAAGGTAGAACAGTGTAAATATGGCAAGAGATGCTGAAGATTCTTCGAATTGGGACAATATTGCACACATGTCAATATTTTGGTCATAAGTGTGACAGTGAATATCGGATTCGCATATAAGATCCCAATTTGAGAAGCTATTTTTGGAGCGCACTTTGTATTCACCATGCTTGGTGGTCCACATTTTGACAACGAAATCAGTCGTTTTTCAATTCAAATTGTCAATAAGTTATTTATTGCCTTTTATGGAAATATTTAATTTTCACTTTTGGAGATGAATTTGATTTCAATTTTTTTTGTTTTGATAATAAACTGATCTCATTAATCAAACCAACAACATACAAGATGAACCAGTATTACAAAGGGAAAGACAGGATCAAAGCCTCATTTCCTCAGTAACCACCTGAAGGATACAAGGGGGGCATATTTCGATGTCATAAAGATCTTCAGTGCATTCAAGGGCCGCTTGGGCAAGCTTGTGAGCTGCCATGTTAGCCTCCCGATATACATGAGAGATAGACCAATCAGCAGCTGGGATTAGAACAGCTTTTGCATCTGATATGAGGCAACAACCTAAGCTCCAGTTAGGACAACCTTGGATCACTTGGTCCACGACCTGTTTTGAATCTCCCTCCAAACAGAATTGCCTTATTCCAATTTCCTTACAAAAAACACATGCCAAAACAAGCCCATATGCTTCAGCATCAAAGGCACTGCCTCTCAAAGGTCTGTTAGCACGAAGTGCACCTATCACCAGCCCTTGATGATCTCTGATTAGGACACCAATGCCAATCCTTCCTAGCCTCGATTGCACAGCTGCATCCCAATTCACTTTAAAACCACCTACTGCAGGCTTTGTCCATCTATGAACTCTTGTCATGTTCTCAGAGTTAGCATCAACCTCCTTCTGGAAAGCCTCTTCATGCAGAGACAATTCTGCCCTGGCCTGGCCAATGACTTCTTGAGGGTGTTTAAAAACTTTCCCATGTAAGACATCATTTCTTCTCGCCCATATCACTCTCATTGTAGCAGCCACCTCATTTAAATCCCGTGGTTCAAGCTTGCCAATCAATTCTGCCCAGATATTAAAAACCAAGTCACTGTGAAAAGAAAATTTTTGCACTTTCTTTGGGCCTTGACACCAAACATCTTGGGCACTGCTGCATCCCCATAAAGCATGGCCAGAGGTTTCAGATTCCCTTTTACATATCAAACAAGTGCTGTCCTTTACCACCTTTCTTCTTTTCAGGTTAGCCATAGTGGGCAAGGCTTCACTGCATGCCCTCCAGATAAACATTTTGGTGGCAGGAGGAACCTTGAGCTTCCAAATGGACCTCCACACTTGGCAGTTCTCAGCTCTGCCAGAAGGTTCTCCTCCTTGCTCTCTCTCCAATTCTTTGCCAAGATAGTATCCACTTTTAACTGTGTAGCTGCCATTAGGGGAAAACTGCCAGGTGAGTTTGTCTTCTCTATCTCCTAAGCTGATGGGAATTGCCTTTATGCCCTCTATTTCCTGGTTAGTGAAAATCTCCTAAGCTGATTGCTGGTGTGAAAAAGTCAGTGACATCATTGATCCTCAACAGAAGAGATGGCAGGAATTTGATTTCGATTTGAACCTTATTTTTACCAAGATTCTTATTTATTACATATTTTATTTTTATATAATAATTGAGATTTTGACTTTTCGAGCAAAATTCTCATAATCTTGAATTTCTATAGCTATTTTAGCCCAACTCGTAGATTTCAAAGCTTCACTCTAAAAAGTTTCACTTTATTTTACAGTTTTCTCAATCTTAATCCCTAGTTTTTATTGATTAACTAGTTGTCAGAATAATCCTAATTATGTTCGGCATCAGGTGGTCTTCCCGATTAGGCATGCATATAGAGAGATAAACCAAGTTGCTGACTTAAAGGAGGAGCTAAGGGGAAGATGACATATTTTGAACCGGCCCTAAAGGAGATAACTGGTTACTTGAGACCTGATAGGATAAAATTGCCATTGTTACATGGTAAGTAATAGGATATCATTTTATTTATATGTGTAGTTTATGGTTAAGGGCTTTTTATTATTTTGTTCTTAGTTCACTTTACACTTTGGTTGTCGTTTGTAAGTCAAGGTGATTGACTGGTTTCACAGTATTCCTCCGCTACAAGTGAGAGCACCAATAAAATTAGGGTCTCACACTTTTCTTAAAAAAAAAAAAAAAAAAACAAAGAAGGGTGGTCTTCCAATTTGTACCATAAAGCTTGAAGGTTCCAAATGCAACTGTCCTGTCCAAAGCATAAAGTGAGGTGGGAGGTAAGTGGAGTTTTGGGTTGTTGGTGTCATTTTTCTCCAGCGATAACAATATCACCGTCGCCATGTGCCTAGTAAGCTTCAATAATAAACAATAGTTTACATTGGTGGCTGGGAACACCCTTTTCGTTACATTTGAAATAAAGTCCCCTTGTCTATCAATCTCTCAATTCGTTGGGGGTAGCCATTTGATGGGATCAACAATAAATTTAGGAATAATTTCTAAATCGATCATTATCTAAATATTATGATAATTAACATGATTTAATCTAGTATGACATATTGAAGAGAAACAAGCAGAAAAAATAAATTTATTATTATAATCAAATTTGTCTTCACAATTGTTTAGAATATATATTACAAATAAATCATCACTCACCTAACATTTCCCCACAAATGACTCATCTTTAGTTACAATAAATTTATTTGATTGGAATAACAATGTGTAGCCTACTGCGCTGAGTAATGATCTAGTTATTATGTTTCAGCTCCCTGCCTCTGACACGTAAAACACTTATTCTAATTGTAGGATATTGCTAGAATTTAATTTGAGTTCAACTTTTCCTACTCTAAGAACTTGTGCAAAGGTATAATTATTCATCGTCACTTTCATGTTGCTTATATCCTAATAAATTGAAAAACTATTGCGGTTAAAAGTGATATGAGCCTATGAGCCAACAGAATTGGCCGAGAAAGTACCATATGAGCCTATAAGTTAGGTGATCTTGGTGGTTCGTTGCCTTAGATCTTCCTCTTCTTGTAGCGACAAGTTTAGCCAAGTGGCCTTGTTTGAGAATTAAAACAAACAGGTCTCTTATTAGCCTTGTTGATATATGACTTTAGTTTCAAAGTGTGTTCATAACTAAGTTTACCCTTTTAGAATTCTAGTGTGATGGATTAATCTTATTCATTCTTTGGCCTTCTACATTATTTGCCTTAGGCTGGAACTCATAAACTAATCGTGATATATGACTAATTTTCAAGTGTTGCATGTCCATAACTAAGTTCTTGATATATCTAGGTTTCCTTTCAAAAATAGTGATTATTCTCATGTGATGGATCAGTTAATTTTCTAATTTACGTACCCGGCCATGCCTGTCGCCAAGTAATTTAGCATCCACTTTTTCAATAAACTTCGATAATTAATTAAAGGACGAAAACTTGATATTAATAAACAATTTCAAAACCAGCAATTCGATAATAATTAAACTGATCAGTTCAAAATCACTCCCCAATTGATCTATGGCCCTATTTCATATATACTAAATCGAGATATATATATATATATATATACACACACTACGTACGCACGTACTGATCATGTGCATGGTTCCTAATTAATCTTGATCATTAATACTAATAACACCTACGTATAAAACTCTAGGCCCTAATTAAACTATATAGACTAATAACATCAATAACTAAATTATATAGATAATTACTAGCTAGGAATCATGTTTAATTAATTAAGGGTCCTAATTACCAACAAGGCATGCACTACAACACAATTGTTTTTTAGTGACGGTTGTGAAATTGTGATAGTCCCCAAACCGTCACTAAAAGGCCTTTTCTATGATGGTTTCTAGAAACCATCACTAAAGACATATGAGATTTTTTTTACGTTTCAACGTATGGGAAATTTATGTTCGAATGTCATATATACGTTCGAACATTGTGGCTACTTACGTGCGAACTTGAAATGTTTTGGCGCCAACGTTCAAACGTTAGTAATTAATGTTCGAACGTTAATTGTAAATTTAAATTAAATATGACTCTAATTTAAAAATTATGTAGTTTTTATAGTACATAATTTGTGAACAAATCTAAAAAATTGACTTGTATATATTTATATATACACAATTTGTAAAATATAATTATATATTTATATATATACACATATGTTTATGTTTATATATTTATATAAATATATAAAAATATTTATGTTTATAGATATAAATATATATTTATATATATATATCAATATATATTTATGTTTATATATATTTGAAGTGCAGTGATTTAGTATTAAAGTTGAAAAATATAACATTAAAGAAGCTTGAGAATTGAAATTAAAAAACCATAGAAATATTAAATAATATTGTTCCTTACATATATTAAAAGCAAAATACAAAATATGATAGAATTTCGTAAACAACACTCAGATGATAGCGTTGTCTGCGAAATTCGTACTGCATATCTCCTCAGTCAAGGTATCAACCTTGTCGTTGAGGATACCTACACAATGGGCTATCTCGGCGATAGACGCCTCTACAGCCCAGAACAATCGATCGATCTTACGATCGATATGAGCAGTCAATTGTGAGATCACCGCATCAACCCAAGCAGACCGTGCATCTCCCGTAGATGTACTCGTCGGCTGCTAACTACTACTCCCCACACCTGGCTCAGGCTGCGTTGGAGGAACTAGATCCTCTACAGGGGTGGCTGACGTCCCCTCACCTGTCCAATGCTACGTCGATGCCTGGTCATGTCGAATGGTCTCATCTGATCTTTTACCCGCTCCTCCGACTGGGTTGGCACTCTCCGAGCAAGTAACAGCTGGCTGATTAGGACACCGCATGGGAGATTGTCCGTGGAGACGATGCTCACCTTTTAACGGATCATATCAAAGATGTGCAGTGGCAAATCTATGGGATCTCCACGTGCCACTCATATAAAAAATTGTGCCCGAAGCCTACTAAATGTGGTTTTATGTGCGACATGATCCACGTTTGTTGCAATAATAAGGTGCAACATGCGGAAAAAGGTAGCAGATGGTTTTGGTTGAAGACGTTCTTCCTCTCGATCTGCATATGGTCTCTCCCGGTGAGGATGAAGAAATCCTCGTCTCGGTCATCATCCCAAGCCTCGAGGCCAGTATCCTCGGCCTCTGACTTGTTTGCATCTCTGGCTGATGCTGGCTCAAATGAGCCAGTAGATGATGCAAAAGTGCCTACATTCTCACTGGGTTTGCCACGCAGATGTAGATGTGCGAACCATGCCTAGAGAGTTAGCCATAGTCGATGTCTCAACTCCTTGATGAATCCCGATGTGCTCGGCAATGACATCCGGTGAAATCTCAATGGAAAGACTGCGTACAGTCATAGTGTGAGAGGATGCGTCCTGAGACATGTCACACATCCCCATATAGAACTCTTAAACCATTGAGGGGTATACATTCCCCCTCAATGTGCAGATGTTTCCCTAGTCTCTACTGACGAAGACATCTCTGAGGTTAGTCTGCTCCCATTTGAGTTCATCGAACTCATTGATCAGGATCTCTCGCTCTACCATAACAGTACGAGCCCCAGTACGAGCAGTGTTCTGAGTGGCTCCTTCCCTCCCTCGTTTCCTAGTATGCAAAGGATGAGCCATATCCTGAAAATAGAAAAGGAAAAAAAATTATTTACATGGATGCATTTTTCGTATTAATTTTAAGCTGCTCTGCATTAAGGTTCAAACATAGTAAAATAAATGGTCGAACGTTCAGATAAAACGTTTGGATGTGTATCCTTTACGTTCGCACGTAAAACACATACGTGCGAACGTATAACATACACGTTCGAATGTAAGTAGTAAATAAATTTAAAAGACGTACGTTCGGACGTTTATGTTATACGTTCGAATGTAAGAGTTTTACGTGCGAACATAAAGGATACACGTCTGAACGTTGAAGCATAAATAAATTTAAAAAGTAGTACGTTCGGACGTTATAATTAAACGTTTGGACGTAAATGTTACGAAAAGTAAAGTTTGAATGTAAAAAAAATATACGTTCGAACGTATCAGACATAATGGCTATATAATTGAAACGTCATACGTTCGAACGTCTTGGTAAAACGGTTGAACGTTACAACACAAAATGGCTGAGTGACAAAGACTCGGCCATTATTGAAATCTCGAAAATCAAGTTACAAGGTTCTAAATGTCGAAATTCCACCATAGAAACGAAATATATACTTCAAGAAACTTTTCTACGATGAATATTTATCCAATGGCAACCCGTGGTGGCCGAAAAATGGAGTTGAAAATCTGGCCACCACTTGACCCGTTTTAAACAAAAACCGAATCCAAATTTCAAATAAAATACATGTTAGAGGTTAAAAGATGAATGCCTACCTTTTAGTGACGGTTGTGGCAGGGTTTGACGGCGACGGCAACAGAGGAGTGGCGGCTTGCAAACAGGAATGAGTACAAAACGGTGAAAATGACGTTTTGCCGTCCGGTTTTGGTCTTATATACACGAAACGTTCGAATGTTTGTCGATTAATTTTCCAAAATATTGACTATAATATATTATATTATTAATATATGTTATATATATTATAATGTATACTATAACATATAGCATACTATATCTAATATTATACTTCACAAAATGACAGTCCCCCAGCATTAAACCATTGTTCACCACTTCTACTCTTTTTTCCCAAGACCAAATTAAATTGGATTATGAAATGGGAATACGTCGTCAAACCTCATCCCTTTCTCAAAACCATTATGATTCTAGCCCGCCAAGTTTCTGTCAAATTGTGGGAAAAATATAATTATGATCATGTATTAAAGATGTTTTCAAAAGTTACCAAAACTCTAGAAGCTCTAGTCCAACGAAGCAGATTTCAAGCACAATTAGCATCCATTACCAACAAGAAGGATAATTATCTCCACTACAGCAACCCGCATTATCACCAGCTTATCAGGCCTCTCCTTCTCAACAGGCCCCTCAACTTCAGGGTAGCCAAGCCGCCTCTCCTTCCCAAGATTACACACCTGATATGAACCCGTGGGAATGAAATCCCTTGAACCCACAGTCAATTTGAAAACTCCACAAGAAAGCCAAAATCAAGTCAATGGATGGAGAATCTAGACCCGATGAGAACTCGTTTCAAGAACTTAGATTATATTAAAATCTAGACCCGTTGAAGAACCCATCTCAAAAACCCAGATTATAAAGGAGGAACACCACAAAGGTTATGATTTACCTTTGATAAGTTCAAAAGTTCAATCAAGAACAAGAGGAGTAAAACTCAACTCACAATGAATAAATTTATCAAATTTCATAAACTTCATAAACTGATTAGAATGAGGCTACATAGAGTATTTAAAGCAAAACCTAAAGAAACCCTAGCCAAAATAAACCCCCATCTTCCAAAAGTGCCCCTCGATGAACAGTGACGTGGCTGCATTAACTCGGCTACAGTAACCCTAACCCTAGTTCAATAAAATAATAACTTTCCCAACATGCCCTTGCATAGGCCCCCTTAAGTGCTTCCCATAATAAATTCAATTATTCTAAACTAATAACATAAGTTCTTTAAATGAATTAAATAAGTTGAAACCCTTCAAGTGCTCAAAGCCTTTAAGTCTTGTCGTTGCCCTCTTCCGTAGCTAATCAAATGAATTAAAACTGGATCTTCATCCTTCAAGCCCCATCTTGAATGTTGGGCTCTTGCTAAACTTGTCCCAAGTGGATTGCATCAATCCTTGCATTGTCTCCTTGATCTTCTTGGCCCATCTGGAAGTTGCAAATGATCTTTAAGACTAGGCCTATCTTGGTTCCCATCATTCCCCCTCTCCTCAAAAGGATTCGACCTCGAATCTCCACCTGAATCAAAGGGAAAGTGGTTAGTAACATTGAAAATAGTAGAAACAAGATACTTACCTGGAAGATCCATTAGATATGCATTTTCATTAATTTGTTCAAGAATTTGGAATAGTCCATCCAAGCTACCCATATCATCAATTGGTGAAGACTTTAAATCTAAAAGGAAGAAATTGATTAAGTCAATAAACAATTTCAATTGGTGAAAATTTAGTAGTGACATGAACACTCCAATCATATGTAAACTTAATGAATGGCAAACAATACTCCCACAAATGTTCATGAAGCACATCTAAAGTCTTCCTCGAACCAAAATGACCACTCCAATATGCAAACTCAATGAATGGCAAATGATACTCCCACAAACGTTCATGCAACACGTCAATGTATGGCAAATGATACTCCCACAAATGTTCGTGCAATACATCAATGAATGACAAATGATACTTCCACAAACGTTCGTGTAACACGTCTTTGAATGGCAAATGATATTCCTACAAACAGTCATGCAACACAACAAAAGTCTTTCTTACACCATGGTTACCTAACAAACCACCATGTCCATCACACACAAGCAACTTATGCATAAAACTAGTAGGTACACAAAATCTATTCTTTCTAAACAAGTACCAACCTAGTTTATAGAACTTACCAAACGATACTTTCTCACATGTTCCATACACACTAGCAAAGTCATCATCATTAGCATGCAATTCCTTATCAGATTCAAGTTTCAACAATTTTGCATCTAAAATGAAGATAAGTACATACCTTCTTGCTAAAGCATCAACCACAAAAGTTTCCATACCTTGTGTGTATTTGAATACATGAGGAAAAGTCTCAATACAATCCTCCCGATTAGCACGCATTATAGTCAACAAGTTACCTTGTCCCTTTAAGTGTGTCAATGACTCATGTTCTTCCAAGAAAGGTCGGTTAGGAATTGTTGCACCTGTCACAAAATCAATGTAGTGCTCTATCTCCTAATGGGTGGCAATCCACTAAATACACCACTTGGAAACACGACCTCACATCCCTGCAACAAAGAGACAACAATACTAGGCAAACATACGTCAAGTTCGTTAGGATTAAGACTTGCCTTAGCATAGAAACTCACTTTTCTCTTTGTTTTTCTCTCAATTTCTTCACACTCTCTTTTCTTTCCACTCTCTTTTTCTTTTTCACTCTCTTTTTCCCTTTCACACTCTTTTTTCTTTTCACTCTCTTTTTTTCTGTCACTCTCTTTTTCTTCATTTTTTTTTGTACTCTCGACCTCACAATTATTTTTCAACTCATTCTCTCTTGTGCTTGAGGTCTTATTCTCACCCACTTCTTTTTTCTCTCTCATTTTTCTCTCTTTCTCCATTTCGGTCTCACTATTTCTTTTCTTTTCAATCTCATCTTCACTCTTGCTTTTCAACTCAATCTCACTTTCACTCTCACAGTCACTCTTGCTTTTCATCTCATTCTCACTTTCACTCTTGCTTGTTTGCTCAATCTCCTTTTCACTTTTTCTTTTTTGATCACTCTCATTTTCACTCTTTCTTTTTTGAGCAACCTCACTTTTCAATTTCAATTGGTCCCCATGGACATGTGTTGGAGTTAAAGGAGCAAGTTTGATTATTTTTCCATCCTTTTCCAAACTGTACATGTTCCTTAACCCATCATGGATCACATTCCTATCATACTGTCATGGCTTCCCTAACAAAATATGACCAGCATGCATAGGCACAACATCACAAAGGACCATATCCTGATATTTCCCAATTGAAAAAGAAACTAGCACTTGCTTATTTACCCTAACCTCCCCACAATCACTCAACCACTGCAACATGTATGGTCTAGGGTGTTTCAAGATACGTAAATTCAATTTCTCAACTAAAGTAGTGCTAGCCAAATTAATACAACTCCTCAAATCAATGACCATACTACATACCTTGTTGTTGATGTGACATCTAGTATGAAAAACGTTCTCACTCTGCTGCTCTTTATCATTCATCTTAGTTTGTGTATTGAGTGCACGCCTAGCAACAAGAGACTCACCATACTCTTCTTTCTCATTCCCATTCTCAATACTAGGCTCATGTCGCCTCCTACCTCTCTCACCTTGCAGATTTCTAATCACTGCTTCTTGATTATCCATCCAATCTCTTACTTCACCCAACACCAAGTTCAACCGCTCAAATTGTTGTTGCATGGCTTGCAACACAAAAGATGAGTTATCTGCCACACCTTTTGGTGATGAGTCACTTCTATGAGACATCATAATATGCTGCACAAAAAGAATGTTAGTGAAAAACCTCACACACTCCCTTACGTGTTTACACTCAAATAATGGCACTCCACTCGTGTTTCACTCTTAATGGCTTTTTCCCGATAATAGTCTCACACCCTCTTGCCTATTACCTCAATAGTTTTCCCGCCCAAGTTCTTTAAGAACTAGTTGAACTAAATCAAGACAATATAACCTTGTATTATTCCAACCAGTAATATAGATCAAAGAAATAAGGAACGAATAAAATGACACGAGACTCAAGGAATTTATACGAGGGAAAGAGTAATTATAAAACAAGATAACAACTAGAAAGATGTAATCAGCTCCTATGATGATATCAACAAATACTTTCTTTCTCTTTGTTGAAACTATGTAGCAACTTTGAATATGCTACCTTCTCTTTTCTTCTTCTTCTTCCTCTTCTTCTTCTTTTTTTTTTCGAAGTTTCTTTTCTTTTCTTTTCTTTTCTTTTCCTTTCTTTTCTTTTCTTCTCTTTTCTCTAATTCAATCACAAATAGCAATATTCAATTGTGAAAATCAAGCAATTGAATTCAAGCACGACAATGAAGTAGAAGAGAATCAATGGAACGGCACTCCAAGCAACAGATAAACTTAGAGATGCAGGAAACCCTAGAATTTTGAAACCCTAGGTGATGCAAATTTCAGCCAAACCCAAAATCCTAAGAATTTTGAAACCCTACTTTTTGTTTCTATTTTTTTTTTTTTTTTGCAAACCCTAGAACAATGAAGCCCTAGAATTAAATTAAAGGATGCTATAATTAAAAGATAGAATCAGACCTGATTGGAAACCTTGCTCTGAATACCAAATGATATGAACCTGTGGGAATGAAATCCCTTGAATCCACAGTCAATTTGAAAACTCCACAAGAAAGCCAAAATCAAGTCAATGGATGGAGAACCTAGACCCGATGAGAACTCGTTTCAAGAACTTAGATTATATTAAAATCTAGATCCGTTGAAGAACCCGTCTGAAGAACCCAGATTATAAAGGAGGAACGCCACAAAGGTTATAATTTACCTTTGATAAGTTCAAAAGTTCAATCAAGAACAAGAGGAGTAAAACTCAACTCACAATGAATAAATTCATCAAATTTCATAAACTTCATAAACTGATTTGAATGAGGCTACATAGAGTATTTAAAGCAAAACCTAATGAAACCCTAGCCAAAATAAACCCTCATCTTCCAAAAGTGCCCCTGGATGAACAATGTCGCGGCTACAGTAACTCAGCTATAGTAACCCTAACCCTAGTTCAATAAAATAATAACTTTCCCAACATGCCCTTGCGTAGGCCCCCTTAAGTGCTTCCCATAATAAATTCAATAATTCTAAACTAATAACATAAGTTCTTTAAATGAATTAAATAAGTTGAAACCCTTCAAGAGCTCAAAGCCTTTAAGTCTTGTCGTTGCCCTCTTCCGTAGCTAATCAAATGAATTAAAACTGGATCTTCATCCTTCAAGCCCCATCATAAAAATGCTGAGTTTTCTTAATATTTTGCGAAACATAATGCCAGTTTGGTAAAAGGAATACATCAAGTAATTTCTGGGGGTCAGACAGGTGTTGAATTTCAAATTCAATAGGAAAGACTGGGTGCCAATGAGATTTGATGATAATAGGAGATGAGAACCATTTTGGGAGTGTGTTCATTTCTTGTAATTTGTCAAAATGAAGGAACCATGAATGACGCAAGTTTTTATTTTGTTTTAGAAACATTTTGTCCATGCGTGCTGGTAATCATAATAATCATAATAAAGAGGATCATAAGGGTGAGAGAACTTTCTTGTTAAATATATCTAATATTATATTGTAATATATATAGTATATTATAGTATATATATGTACTATATAGTATATATATAGTGTATTATATATATAATGTTTTATATAGTATATTATATATACTGTACTATATATAGAGTCTTATTACTAGATATAATGTACCACAAACTCTTATTACTAGCACAAAAAGATATATTTTATTATTAGAATCTAGTACACAAAATTCTAGTGTACAAATTCCTAAATAGATTAATTGGAATCAAAATTACTCTCCCTAATAAATGACAATTAGAAAATATTTGATATGAACCCGCGGGAATGAAATCCCTTGAACCCACAGTCAATTTGAAAACTCCCCAAGAAAGCCAAAATCAAGTCAATGGATGGAGAATCTAGACCCGATGAGAACTCGTTTCAAGAACCTAGATTATATTAAAATCTAGACCCGTTGAAGAACCCATCTCAAGAACCCAGATTACAAAGGAGGAACGCCACAAAGGTTTTGATTTACCTTTGATAAGTTCAAAAGTTCAATTAAGAACAAGAGGAGTAAAACTCAACTCACAATGAATAAATTCATCAAATTTCATAAACTTCATAAACCTGATTAGAATGAGGCTACATAGAGTATTTAAAGCAAAACCTAATGAAAACCCTAGATAAAATAAAACCTCATCTTCCAAAAATACCCCTAAGTGAACAGTGCCGCGTCTACAGTACGGCGCTACAGTAACTCGGCTACAGTAACCCTAACCCTAGTTCAATAAAATAATAACTTTCCCAACATGCCCTTACATAGGTATAATCCCAATTATTCCAAGCAAATAAAATAGGTCCTTGAAATTAATTAAATAAGTTGAAAGCCTTCAAGTGTCCAAAGCCTATAAGTCATGTTGTTGCCCTTTCCATAGCTTATGAAATGAATCAAAGCATAATCTTCATCGTTTAAGCCCATGAACTTGTATTTGGCCCATCTGGAACTTGCAACATATCTTTAAGACTAGAGGCCCACCTTGGTTCCCATCATTCCCCCTCTCCTCAAAAGGATTCGACCTCGAATCTCCACCTGGATCAAAGGGAAAAATGTTAGTAACATTATCATTGATTTCATATGCATTGTCATTAATTTGTTCAAGAATTTGAGAACATCCGTCCAAGCTACTCCTGTTGTCAACAGATAAAGACATTAAATCTAAAGGAGTAAATAGATTAAGTCTACAAACAATTTCAAAAGGAGAATATAAAGTGGTAGTATGCATGGTCCTGTTATATGCAAACTCTATAAATCCATCCATAATCACAAAAATAGAATTTCTACACCTTTCTTTCCTAGGCAGCCCCAAAACAAAGTCCATAGATATGTCTACACATGACTCACTAGGAATAGGTAAAGGCGTATGCAACCTTTGTGGCAAAAGTATAAAGTTGGCCTTTCTGCATGTAATGCACCTGCCACAAATACAATTGACATCTCTCTTCATCTTAGACCAACATAAATGTTCATGCAAAATGTCTAATATTTTCTTGACACTAGAATGACTACTCCAAATATATGCAAACTCAATGAAGGGCAAATAATAGTCCCACAAACATTCATGCAACAGGTCAATGTATGGCAAATGATACTCCCACAAACGTTCCTGAAACAAGTTAATGAATGACAAATGATACATCCACAAACATTCATGCAACACATCAATGAATGACAATTGATACTTCCACAAACGTTCATGCAACACGTCATTGAAAGGCAAATGAAATTCCCACAAACGTTCATGCGACACAACAAAAGTCTTTCTTACACCATGGTTACCCAACAAACCACCATGTCCATCACACACAAGCAACTTACGCATAAAACTAGTAGGTACACAAAATCTATTCTTTCTATACAAGTACCAATCTAGTTTATAGAACTTACCAAACGATGCTTTCCCACATGTTCCATACACACTAGCAAAGTCATAATCATTAGCATGCAATTCCTAATCATATTCAAGTTTCAACAATTTTGCATCTAAAATGAAGATAAGTACATACCTTCTTGCTAAAGCATCAACCACAAAAGTTTCCATACCTTGTGTGTATTTGAATACATGAGGAAAAGTCTCAATACAATCCTCCCGCTTAGCACGCATTATAGTCAACAACTTACCTTTTCCCTTTAAGTGTGTCAATGACTCATGTTCTTCCAAGAAAGGTCGGTTAGGAATTGTTGCACCTGGCACAAAATTAATGTAGTCCTCTATCTCCCTAATGGGTGGCAATCCAAGAAATACACCACTTGGAAACACGATCTCATATCCCTGCAACAAAGAGACAACAATACTAGGCAAACATACGTCAAGTTCGTTAGGATTAAGTGCCTTAGCATAAAAACTCACTTTTCTCTTTGTTTTTCTCTCACTTTCTTCACACTCTCTTTTCTTTCCACTCTCTTTTTCTTTTTCACTCTCTTTTTTCCTTTCACACTCTTTTTTCTTTTCACTCTCTTTTTTTATGTCACTCTCTTTTTCTTCATCTTTTTTTGTACTCCCGACCTCACAATTATTTTTCAACTCATTCTCTCTTGTGCTTGAGGTCTTATTCTCACCCTCTTCTTTTTTCTCTCTCATTTTTCTCTCTTTCTCCATTTCGGTCTCACTATTTCTTTTCTTCTCAATCTCATCTTCACTCTTGCTTTTCAGCTCAATCTCACTTTCACTCTCACCTTCACTCTTGCTTTTCATCTCATTCTCACTTTCACTCTTGCTTGTTTGCTCAATCTCCTTTCCACTTTTTCTTTTTTGATCACTCTCATTTTCACTCTTTCTTTTTTGAGCAACCTCACTTTTCAATTTCAATTGGTCCCCATGGACATGTGTTGGAGTTAAAGGAGCAAGTTTGATTGTTTTTCCATCCTTTTCAAAACTGTACATGTTCCATAACCCATCATGGATCACATTCCTATCATACTGCCATGGCTTCCCTAACAAAATATGACCAGCATGCATAGGCACAACATCACAAAGGACCATATCCTGATATTTCCCAATTGAAAAAGAAACTAGCGCTTGCTTATTTACCCTAACCTCCCCACAATCACTCAACCACTGCAACATGTTTGGTCTAGGGTGTTTCAAGGTACGTAAATTCAATTTCTCAACTAAAGTAGTGCTAGCCAAATTAATACAACTCCTCAAATCAATGACCATAATACATACCTTGTTGTTGATGTGGCATCTAGTATGAAAAACGTTCTCACTCTGCTGCTCTGTATCATTCATCTTAATTTGTGTATTGAGTGCACGCCTAGTAACAAGAGACTCACCATACTCTTCTTTCTCATACCCATTCTCAATACTAGGCTCATTTCGCCTCCTACCTCTCTCACCTTGCAGATTTCTAATCACTTATTCTTGATTATTCATTCTATCCCTCACTTCACCCAACACTAAGTTCAACCGCTCAAACTGTTATTGCATGGCTTGCGACACAAAAGATGAGTTATCTGCCACACCGTTTGGTGATGAGTCACTTCTATGAGACATCATAATATGTTGCACAAAAATAATGTTAGTGAAAAACCTCACACACTCCCTTACGTGTTTACACTCAAATAATGGCACTCCACTCGTGTTTCACTCTTAATGGCTTTTTCCCGATAATAGTCTCACACTCTCTTGCCTTTTACCTCAAAAAGTTTTCGCACTCAAGTTCTTTCAGAACTAGTTGAACTAAATCAAGATAATACAACCTTGTATTATTCCAACCAGTAATATAGATCAAAGAAACAAGGAATGAATAAAATGACACGAGACTCAAGGAATTTATACGAGGGAAAGAGTAATTATAAAAGAAGACACCAACTAGCAAGTTGTATTCAGCTCCTATGATGAAAATAACTCAATCAACAAATACTTTCTTTCTTTTTGTTGTAACTATGTAGCAACTTTGAATATCCTACCTTCTCTTTTCTTCTTCTTCTTCTTTCTGTTTTTTTTTTTTAATTTTCTTTTCTTTTCCTTTCCTTTCATTTCTTTATCTTTTCTCTAATTCAACCACAAACAGCAATATTCAATTGTGAAAACCAAACAATTGAATTCAAACACACAAGCATGGACAATGAAGTAAAAGAGAATCAATGGAACCACACTCCAAGCAATTAACAAACTTAGAGATGCAAGAAACTCTAGAATTTTGAAACCCTAGGTGAAGCAAATTTCAGCCAAACCCAAAACCCTAAGAATTTCGGCAGCCTACTTTTTGTTTCTATTTTTTTTTTGTTTGGCAACCCTAGAACAATAAAAGATAGAATCAGACCTGATTGGAAACCTTGCTCTGAATACCAAATGATATGAACCCGCGGGAAATGAATTCCCTTGAACCCACAATCAATTTGAAAACTCCCCAAGAAACCCAAAATCAAGTCAATGGATGGAGAATCTAGACCCGATTAGAACTCGTTTCAAGAACCTAGATTATATTAAAATCTAGACCCGTTGAAGAACCTGTCTCAAGAACCCAGATTACAAAGGAGGAACGCCACAAAGGTTTTGATTTACCTTTGATAAGTTCAAAAGTTCAATTAAGAACAAGAGGAGTAAAACTCAACTCACAATGAATAAATTCATCAAATTTCATAAACTTCATAAACCTGATTAGAATGAGGCTACATAGAGTATTTAAAGCAAAACCTAATGAAAACCCTAGATAAAATAAAACCTCATCTTCCAAAAATACCCCTAAGTGAACAGTGCCGCGGCTACAGTACGACGCTACAGTAACTCGGCTACAGTAACCCTAACCCTAGTTCAATAAAATAATAACTTTCCCAACATGCCCTTACATAGGCATAAACCCAATTATTCCAAGCAAATAAAATAGGTCATTGAAATTAATTAAATAAGTTGAAAGCCTTCAAGTGTCCAAAGCCTATAAGTCATGTTGTTGCCCTTTTCATAGCTTATGAAATGAATCAAAGCATAATCTTCATCGTTTAAGCCCTTGAACTTGTATTTGGCCCATCTGGAACTTGCAACATATCCTTAAGACTATAGGCCCACCTTGGTTCCCATCAATATTACTCCATTACCAATGATAGAAAATCATTCTAAAGACGATCTTAAATACATAGATAAAAAACCGGACGGAACAGTCTAAAAAACCTTTCAACATTTTAGAAGATCTTTATCACATTATTCTTCTCCAGCAATTTCTCGAAATAAATCTCAAAACTTTGATAACAAATCCCAGAATCTACACAGAAAGATTAGGGGAATTATTCCTGGAAATATTATTGATACACCGGTATATACTGTTAATCATCCGGATAAGGCATCCACCTCTCATAATCCTGAAAATGAACCTTCTTCTCGAACATTTTCACAATTGATATAGAGATGATTCCTAAATATACAACTTGAGTAAAGAATAATTTAAAATTAGCAAATAATATCTTAAACAAGATTATATGAAAGAAGAAAATAGTCACAAAAGATTAATATTTTTCTCGGTTTTTACAAAAATAGAAATAGATTATATTCAAGAAAAATATTACGAGTACTTAAAGGAATACATATTAATATACATTTCTTTACATGGTTTGAAATTTATAAATCAAATCAATTATCAACTATAAACATGACTACTAATCAATGGATTAAAAAAGAAAATAATCAAATTATTTATGAAGAATATCCTCATTTTGAAGCCATTAAATTCAATCAAAGAAATACTCAATCCAGTACCTCTGATGGATTCCCAAGACTCGTTCGATCTAGAGTTAACAAATTATGACCATCAGATAATGTGATTCCAAAAAATTATTACTTTCTCAGTTAGTCAGCATGATAGATCAAAGTTGTCAGAAATATTATATCTTCAGAAGATTAAGGACAAAAAACTTCGTCTATATATATAGATATATTATATATATACTCGCCAACTGGCCAACTAAAAGGCTGGTGGGATCATTACCTTTCAAATGTCGCATCTCCTTCTCAAGATTACTCACCCTAGCATCCACCTCTCATAATCCTGAAAATGAATATTTTTCTCCAACATATTCACAAGTGATTGGAGATGATGCCCAAATATACACATTGAGTGTCGAAGAATTTAAAAGTAACAAAGAATATCTCGAACAAGATTATATGAAAGAAGAAAATAGTCACAAAAGGTTAGTATTTTTCTCAACTTTTCAAAAATAAAAAGAGATTATATTGAAGATAAATATTATGAGTTTCTAGAAAAAATAGATATATATAACTATTATATTAATAAATACTAACTATTGAACAAAGTGCTAAAGTAACGTTCGAACGTACATTTTTTGCGTTCGAACGTTAATATAATATATTTTTGCTCGATTTCCTCATATTTGTGATGATCTCTCCACGTTCGAACTTTCAATTCACGTTCGAACGTGAATGAAGATATATGAGAGGAAATCGATTTTCATTCGAATGTACAATTATAATACGTTCGAACACGAGAAGAAAAATGCAGAAAATTTTTCGCTCGATTTCAGCACCTCTGTATGATTTGAAACGTTTGAACGTTAAATTTCCTAACGTTCGAACATGAAAATAAAAGTGCGGGAAATTTCCCACCAGATTTCGGGCTCTGTCATAACTCAATAGGTTCGAACGTGAATAACCAACGTCCGAACTTTATCTGCAGAAAATTTACCTGAATTTTTTAACGTTCAAATGTCATTTAAAATTTGGGCTGGATATTTTAACGTTCGAACTTACAACTTAAACGTTCGAACGTTACATCTAAAGATTTAGCTTTTGAATAAATACACGCACGAGAGGTAGCAGACTCATTTCTGATGCTTCTCCCGTGCACGCGCACATATGCCCACAGAGAGAGATGGTGAGAGTAAAAACGTTGTGGGTTAGAGAGAGAGAGGGTTAGAGTGAGAGAAAGTTGAGTGAGAGAGGGTCGTGGGTTGAGAGAGAGAGAGAGGGTTAATTAATATTTTGAAACTCTAGTTCCATTGATTTTAGTAAGGAAAAATTATTTTTCTTTTGTATTTTTTTGCAATTTTATGATATTTGTCTTGTATGTTTTTAATATATATGCTTCTAATAAGTTAGTGTTATATGTGTTGTATTGGTGACGTGGCAGATAGAATGGGATTAGTACACTCTGGGTGTACTTTGTGTGTGGCGTAAGGTGAGGCAAGGAGAGTATATGTAAAATATACCCTCCTGGCATATGGTGGAGCAGGATGAGTACACGGAGAGTGTACTCTGCGGTGTAGTGCGTGTAAAAGGAGTACATGTGGAATGTACTCCATGTGACGGGGCGTAGTGTATATGAAAGGAGTACATATGGAATGTACTTCATTTTGTGGAGTGATGCACCATATGGCAGATATGCCATAATGGTGATGTGGCATGATGTGTGTGTAGGGAGTACATGTGGAATATACTCTGTATCATGGAGTGATGTACTATATGGCGGGTATGCCATAATGGTAATGTGGCGTAGCGTGTATGGAGGGAGTACACGCGGAGTGATATGAACCCGCGGGAATGAATTCCCTTGAACCCACAATCAATTTGAAAACTCCCCAAGAAAGTCAAAATCAAGTCAATGGATGGAGAACCTAGACCCGATGAGAACTCGTTTCAAGAACCTAGATTATATTAAAATCTAGACTCGTTGAAGAACCCGTTTCAAGAACCCATATTATAAAGGAGGAACGCCACAAAAACTCAACTCACAATGAATAAATTCATCAAATTTCATAAACTTCATAAACTGATTAGAATGAGGCTACATAGAGTATTTAAAGCAAAACCTTATGAAATCCTAGCCAAAATAAACCCCCATCTTCCAAAAGTGCCCTTGGATGAACAGTGCCGCGCTACAGTAACTCAGCTACAGTAACCCTAACCCTAGTTCAATAAAATAATAACTTTCCCAACATGCCCTTGCATAGGCCCCCTTCAATGCTTCTCATAATAAACTCAATTATTCTAAACTAATAACATAAGTTCTTTAAATGAATTAAATAAGTTGAAACCCCTTCAAGAGCTCAAAGCCTTTAAGTCTTGTCGTTGCCCTCTTCCGTAGCTAATCAAATGAATTAAAACTAGATCTTCATCCTTCAAGCCCCATCTTGAATGTTGGGCTTTTGCTAAACTTGTCCCAAGTGGATTGCATCAATCCTTGCATTGTCTCCTTGATCTTCTTGGCCCATCTGGAAGTTGCAAATGATCTTTAAGACTAGGCCCATCTTGGTTCCCATCATTCCCCCTCTCCTAAAAAGGATTCGACCTCGAATCTCCACCTGGATCAAAGGGAAAGTGGTTAGTAACATTGAAAATAGTAGAAACAGGATACTTACCTGGAAGATCCATTAGATATGCATTTTCATTAATTTGTTCAAGAATTTGGAATAGTCCATCCAAGCTACCAATATCATCAATTGGTGAAGACTTTAAATCTAAAGGAAGAAATTGATTAAGTCTATAAACAATTTCAATTGGTGAAAATTTAGTAGTGGCATGAACACTCCAATCATATGTAAACTCAATAAATGGCAAACAATACTCCCACAAATGTTCATGAAGCACATCTAAAGTCTTCCTCGAACCAAAATGACCACTCCAATATGCAAACTCAATGAATGGAAAATGATACTCTCGCAAACGCTCATGCAACACAAGAAAAGTCTTCCTTACACCAAGGTCACCCAACAAACAACCATGTCCATCACACACAAGCAACTTACGCATAAAACTAGTAGGCACACAAAATCTATTCTCTCTAAACAAGTACCAATCTAGTTTATAGAACTTACCAAATGTTGATTTCTCACATGTTCCATACACACTACCAAAGTCATCATCATTAGCATGCAATTTCTTATCATATTCAAGTCTCAACAATTCTGCATCTAAAATGAAGACAAGGACATACCTTCTTGCTAAAGCATCAAGAACAAAAATTTTCATACCTTGTGTGTATTTGAATACATGATAAAAAGTCTCAATACAGTCCTCCCACTTAGCATGCATTCTAGTCAACAATTTACCTTGTCCCTTTAAGTATATCAAGGACTCATGTTCTTCAAATAAAGGTTGGTTAGGAATTGTCGCACCTGGCACAAAATCAATGTAGTACTCTATATCCCTAATAGGTGGCAATCCACTAAACACACCGCTAGGAATCATGACCTTAAATCCCTGCAACAAAGAAACAAAAACACTAGACAAAGAGTCGTTAAATTCATTAGTATAAAAGCTTGCCTTAGCATAAAAAATCACTTTTGTCTTTCTGTTTTTCTCTGCAACCTCTCTTTCTTTTTCCTCTTGTGGCTCCACTATTTTTTCTTGACTCTTAACCACCTCTATATTTTCTTTTTCTCTCTCTCTTTCTTTTGTTGTTTCGGCCTCATTCTCTTTTTTCCTCTCAATCTCTTTGTTCTTTTCACTCTCTGTTTTTCTTTCACTCTCCTCTTTTTTTGAACTCTCAGCCTCACAATTGTTTTTCAACTCATTCTCTCTTTTTCTTGAGGTTTCAGCCTCACCCAAATCATTTCCCTTAGGTGGTTCGGTCTTCCCCTTTGTTACAACTTGATAATTTTTGTCCCACTTTGGTTTCCAAGGAGTACTAGAAACCGAAGTATACCTTGATGTACCCTTTCCTTTTAGCCGCCTCTCCACCTTCATAGCCATGTGCACCATATCCTCTACCTCCATATAATGTTGCAACTCAACTACATTGGCTATCTCCCTATTCAACCCACTCAAAAATCTTGTCATCGTGGCCTCCTGATCCTCCACTACATTAGCCCGAATCATAGCCACCTCCATCTCCTTATGTTAATCCTCTACACTCCTAGACCCTTGTGTAAGATTTTGTAGTTTTTGGTAGAGGTCTCTATAGTAGTGGCTAGGTACAAATCTCCGCCTCATGATAGCTTTCAACTCTCTCCATGTTTCTACAGGCCTCCCAAGATTCCTCCTCCTATTGGTCACTAATTGATCCCACCAAATAGTAGCATAATCAGTGAACTCAATTACAGCCAACTTCACCTTCTTCTCCTCAGAGTAATTATGACAATCAAACACCAACTCTATTATTTTCTCCCACTCTAAATAAATTTCAGGGTCAGTTCTACCTTGGAATGATGGTATTTTCATTTTGATGCTCCCAAGGTTCTTATCTACTCTATCTCGACCCCTTGGGTTTGCCCTAAGTCTTCTTCCACGCCTAACTCCTCTATGTCTATCCAATCCAACTTCAGATGTTAGGCCTTCCTCATCCTCACCATACTCTCCATTTTCATACCCATTCTCAATACTAGGCTCACGTCGCCTCCTATCTCTCTCACCTTGCAGATTTCTGATCACTGCTTCTTTATTATCCATACTATCCCTCACGGAACCCAACACCAAGTTCAACAGCTCAAATTGTTGTTGCATGACTTGCAACACAAGGGATGAGTTATCTGCCTTCCCTTTTGGTGATGAGTCACTCCTATGAGACATTGTAATGTGCTGCCCAAAAGAATGTTAGTGGAAAACCTTACTCCCTTACGTGTTTACACTCGAATAATGACACTCCACTCGTGTTTTACTCTTAGTGGCTTTTTCCCGATAATAGTCTCACACTCTCTTGCCTTTTACCTCAAAAGTTTTCTCACTCAAGTTCTTTCAGAACTAGTCGAACTAAATCAATATAATATAACCTTGTATTATTCCAACCAGTAATATAGATCAAAGAAACAAGGAATGAATAAAATGACACGAGACTCAAAGACTTTATACGAGGGAAAGAGTAATTATAAAACAAGACACCAACTAGCAAGTTGTATTCAGCTCCTATGATGATAATAACTCAATCAACAAATATTTTCTTTCTCTTTGTTGTAACTAGGTAGCAACTTTGAATATCCTACCTTCTCTTTTCTTCTTCTTCTTCTTTCTGTTTTTTTTTTTCGAATTTTCTTTTCTTTTCTTTTCCTTTCCTTTCTTTTTCTTTTCTCTAATCCAACCACAAACAGCAATATTCAATTGCGAAAACCAAACAATTGAATTCAAACACACAAGCATGGACAATGAAGTAGAAGAGAATCAATGGAACCACACTCCAAGCAATTGACAAACTTAGAGATGCAGGAAACCCTAGAATTTTGAAACCCTAGGTGATGCAAATTTCAGCCAAACCCAAAACCCTAAGAATTTCGGCAGCCTACTTTTTGTTTCTATTTTTTTTTTTTGGCAACCCTAGAACAATGATGCCCTAGAATTAAATATGTAAGAAATAAAAGATAGAATCAGACCTGATTGGAAACCTTGCTCTGAATACCAAATGATATGAACCCGCGGGAATGAATTCCCTTGAACCCACAATCAATTTGAAAACTCCCCAAGAAAGCCAAAATCAAGTCAATGGATGGAGAACCTAGACCCGATGAGAACTCGTTTCAAGAACCTAGAATATATTAAAATCTAGACTCGTTGAAGAACCCGTCTCAAGAACCCAGATTATAAAGGAGGAACGCCACAAAGGTTGTGATTTACCTTTGATAAGTTCAAAAGTTCAATTAAGAACAAGAGGAGTAAAACTCAACTCACAATGAATAAATTCATCAAATTTCATAAACTTCATAAACTGATTAGAATGAGGCTACATAGAGTATTTAAAGCAAAACCTTATGAAACCCTAGCCAAAATAAACCCTCATCTTCCAAAAGTGCGCCTGGATGAACAGTGTCGCGGCTATTGTGCCGCGCTACAGTAACTCGGCTACAGTAACCCTAACCCTAGTTCAATAAAATAATAACTTTCCCAACATGCCCTTGCATAGGCCCCCTTCAATGCTTCCCATAATAAACTCAATTATTCTAAACTAATAACATAAATGAATTAAATGAATTAAATAAGTTGAAACCCCTTCAAGAGCTCAAAGCCTTTAAGTCTTGTCGTTGCCCTCTTCCGTAGCTAATCAAATGAATTAAAACTGGATCTTCATCCTTCAAGCCCCATCTTGAATGTTGGGCTCTTGCTAAACTTGTCCAAAGTGGATTGCATCAATCCTTGCATTGTCTCCTTGATCTTCTTGGCCCATCTGGAAGTTGCAAATGATCTTTAAGACTAGGCCCATCTTGGTTCCCATCACGGAGTGTACTCCATGTGATGGAGTGACGCACCATACGGTGGGTATGCCGTAGTGGTGATGTGGCGTAACGTGCAAGGAGTATACGCGGAGTGTATTCCATGTAGTGGAGTGAAGCATCATATGGCGAGTATACCATAGTGATAATGTGGCGTAGCGTATGTGAATGGAGTATATGTGGAGTGTACTCCGTGTGATGGGGCAATGCACCATATGGCACATACGCCATAATGGTGATATGGCATAGCGTATGTGAAGGGAGTACACTAGAAGTGTACTCCATGTAGAGTACCATATGGCTGTATGCCATAATGGTGATGTGTATGTGGAATGGGACGAGTACACGATGAGTGTACTCTGTGTGGTGAAGTGATGTACTATATGGCGGGTACGCCATAGTGATGATGTGGCGTAGCATGTGAGAAGAGAGTACACATGGGATATACTCCATGAGGTGCAGCGATATGCCGTGTGACGTGTCGTAGTGATAAGGATGGTTGTGTGATTTATGGGCATAGAACATGATGAGTGGTGTCGGGAACTGTGGAACAGTGTCCCGGAGTAATTAAGGTGAAGCCTGTAGTCTAAGGTGACAAGTGTCACCGTGTTGGACTTACGGCTAGGAATAAGGATGAAGTAGCGGAATAAGCGTAAGAGTACGCAGTGGAAGCATGACTGGGCAACGTCACGTCGTGGCGTGGTTACCGACAGTCGTGCTTGCCATGTGGTGAAGAATCAGGGAACGAATGGCGTAATGGGAATGTGACCAGATGTCACGATGTGACGGGAGTACGTGAGGAACTGTACTCGTGATAAGTTAGGAATTTATGTACCAGAGTGTTGGGTAACGCGACAAGGTCATGCCGTAGCTTGAGAATAGTCTAGAGTTATATGATGTGACATGAGATGTAGTTATGAATGGAGTCTTGTCGTATTAAATGTTAGGATGAACTGTCAAAAAGGGACGGGTAGCATGAAGAGCCATACTAGCCGGCGTAAGAGAAGGTTGGTATCGGAGTATGGCCCTTGTCCCTCGAAGCTGGTGATCAACGTGTTATATATGTTGATCTTAGGTGATAAAGTACATGTGTAATCTGGTTAGACACATGTGCCGGACAGATTCACCATATATGTAATGGGTAATCTGTCATCAGCACAGTTACACGGTGCTTAAGCCTCAGAGTTGGCTTAGAGCCGTGTGGCTTGTCTGGATGGGAATGAGGATTAGTATGGGCTAAGATGCATGAAGAGAGTGACGAGTATACTGTCCAAGGAAGGGATGCGTGACTTAGTTGATCTGAGTCATGCGTCGGAATGAGATTAATGAGACAAAGGCCTTAGTGTCTTAATCCTAAGGTGAATCATGAGTTCACTTTAGTGGATGAGCACTCGAGGCAAGACATGAGTTGGAAGATGGGGTGACCGTAATGGGTCCCCGAAGGTTTTAACTTAGTAAGGAACACGTATGAACATGAGATAGAAGTAGAGTGTTCCAAGTGAAGTATAGCTTATACTTTCTAAGTTTAAGTTGCTTATGTACTAGATAGAGAATGACGTTAAGGTATGTGTATGCATGTAGGTTGCCATCTGACAAGCACATGAATGGACTGTATGACATGCAAATAGCATGGAGTCCAGGTAAGCATTACGTTCATACTCTTCTAGAGTTTTCTAAAAGATACGAAAATGAAAACGAAACGCTTTTCCTTTAAGATGCCTTACGAAAAGACGAAAGACGTTTTAAGAAAGAAAACGATAAGTGTTCAAACGTATAAGTATGTACGGCCCCTCCGTGGCAGCCCCTTTTTATGCACCCAAAGTATTAATTGTACGCATGCGAATGGATGACTATACGTTGTATCTATTGTATGTATTTTCTAAGAAAATCCACAAACTGATGTAAATGCACGAAAGACATGAAAATAGACACTTTCATGAATCATACGAACCGAAGCTCTCATGGACGCCACTAGGTAATGCTTGTGGACACCACGAGAGACGACGTTTAAAGGTGATGCTTGTGGATGCCATGAAGGCTGACGTTTTAAATGTTTTACAATGCCACGAACGGACGTTTTACGAATGTCATGAAAAGAAGATGTTTATGCACATGCGCATGAAAAGATGTTTTCTCACTAAAAAGAACGTTTTCTCATGAAAGGACATGTTAAACTAAAAATAAGAAAAGAATGAAAGCTCCAGCTCTTTAGAGCTGGCATGAATGAATGAATGAATGAAATGAAAGGACTGAATGAACTGAACGTTTAATGTATGAAAATACGTAACGGCCACATGAATGAACGAAAAGGGGTACCCAATGAATGAAAGGGCAGATTGCAATGCCGGGCAGTAGTGCTGGTAGTGCATCCAGTGCTGCACCCTAACGGAATGAGATTCCAACCCACGGCCACTGGCTAATCCATTGGCCATAGGGCCGCTAACCCTAACACACGGGGTGTAACAGTTTGTACTGGCCTATGAAAGTGAAAAGAAAGAATGTATGTATGCATGAAAGCATGAAAGTGATAAGAACGAATGTATGTATGCACGAATGCATGTATGCACATATGCACGAGAGCACGGACTCTTTAAGAAATGAAGGCATTGACGGGGGAAATGTTTGACGACAAGAAAGCCTTTTCAAAAGTAAAACCCCGTACAGTGGCTCTTGAAGAAATGAAGGCACTGACGGGAGACACGTTTCACGAAAAGAAAGACCACTAAGCAAAACCCCGTCTAGTGACGTTTTCAAAAGAATGCACGCACGACACGTATGCATGCACGTAATAGTATGTACGAATGATGAATGCATGAATGAAAACCTATGTTGTTATATTTTAACTGTATGAAGTAATGCTTACGAGTTTTCGACTCATTTTAGTTTTTATATATGCCCCTCCCCCCACAGGAATTGAACGGCCAGGAGGGACATGGCCCATGGGGAAGAGCACAGAAGTCTACGCACGAGTTTTAAAATGTAAGAGAGGCCTTTTTATTGTAAAATCAATGTTTTCTGCAGTAAACCTCTTTTACTACCAAAACACATTTTATTTTATAAACGTAGAGTCTTGCACCCTGGGTATGCAAGTGAAAAGTTTTAAATCGGACGGTAAGCAAGTGAAAAGTTTTAAATCGGACGGTAATTCCCCTCGTCCTTTCTAAAAATATTTTATAAAAAGTCACACCATAAGGACGGGCGTTACATATGTTGTTCATTGATGAATTAATATGTGTATAAATATTGTTGTGGGAATATTGTTAATATGTTGTGATATGGATTTGAAATATTGTAATTATTGTTTGTCAATTTTTATTGAATATGCTTATATGGTTAGAAATATATTGTGTTTAGTTTGTGGATTTATGTGAATTTTTTGATATAATATTTTTTGGTGTTTTTTGAATTTGTACTTTAACAAGAAACTTATAACTTTAGGAACTTAATTTAAGTAAAGATTAAAAATATTTAATATGGATTTAATATGAGAATTAATATTTACTATTTAATAAGTATATATAATATATTTATACTAATTTAGTTAGAATATGATTATTATTCAAATTATAAGTATATTATAAAACTTAATTTAAAAAAAAGATAAAAAAAGTATATAACTTAACTATATATAAAGTATAATATACATATAATAACTATAATTAATAATTACTTATTAAATATTCTTATCATTGTGAAGTTCCAAACCATTATATTATTAATTATATATATATAAATAAATAAAGAAAATGCTCTTTAAGAAAAAAGTCTTGAACTTTCCAAATAAGTAGAGAGTTAGAATAAATAAATATACTTATTTAAAATAAACAAGAGAGTAAATAAATAAGGATCAAATAAATGCTTATATAGAAATTATATACTTATTGTCTATATAAATAAATCACTCACTCAATTAAGTATAACAATTAAAATTATAATTTAGGAATGATAATAATTAAAATTATATAATAACCTTTAATTATTTACATAATAACAATTATTGTAACAATTATATAATAACAATTAAAATTACATAGGTATCAATTAATAATGTTCTAAGATATGTAATAACAATTAAAATTATAATTTAGGAATAATAATAGTAAATGATTGACTAAAGTTTAGTCTAATTGCTTGACTGTTATAGTCTCTCCGACCTTGAGAGTTGTCAAGGCCGAAGATTCTATGACAGTTAAGTAATTAGACTAAAATTTAATCGTCATTTCTTAAAGATCATTCTCCCTCGTTATCTACTCATGACAGGAAACTTGTGAACATATTCTTCCATCTCTCTCTAGTTTAACAATATAACATACAATATGTCAATATTGTTTGTAGTATTTTTTTATAGATATGGTGTGACATTACATAAATAACCTTAGTCCCATTTGGGAATTAGTGTACGTGTATATGTCCACTAATTCCTGAATTGTCAAGTGTGGACAGTTTGAGATTATATTATCTGTATTGCACATTTTTGTTACTCATACTATCCACGTTTAATACAAAGTCCCGGTGTCTTCCTCTACTGTTATTCGGGTATACTATTTGTAGGGTCACAATCCCTCTATTGAACATGTATACTTGGAGAACTATGGGGAGGAGCTCCTGAAATTTCTACTAACGTGGAAAGTAATAGAGTGACGAGATTTATGCTTTTCATAATTTCTTCTAATTAATTTTCTTTGATATAATTAATCATTTTCAAGGATGCCGCTAAAACGACAACGAAAAAATGTGCCTCCGCCATGTCCAAGTCCCGAACCCATTGAGGACTCCCCACTCGAGGAACCCGCTCCTGAAGATTAAGTTAACAAGTAAGAGAACAATAGCCAGTCGACACCTACCAATAAGAAAATATTTTCGTTGATAATTAATTATATTGTTAATAATTTTGTCTCAATAACTATATAACTATAATTATACTATTATCATATAGTTGATGCATCTGCACGTCGCGGTCATGGCTATACACGTGGCATCTATCTTGAGAAAAATAGAAGGCACAAAAAACTCAAGATCACCATTCTTGATAATTCTACTAGAGGAATGGAAGATAATACAGCAGCGCTTTCCTCCTATATTGACATAGTAGTTTGAGCTTATGCTCCATTTTATGTGCGCTCATGGTGAGATGTTTCGAATGAGATTAAGGAGCACATTCGAAGTCGTGTGCTAGTGAGTTTACTTTGAGAGTACATTTTTTCACCTAGATTAGTATATCATATTTTTTACCTGATTCACTTATTAGGATGAATTCGACCTCGACTTTGGCTGTAGCAAGGATTTGAAAACCGTGAATGAGTTGATGGCTACACTATTCCGACGTCACAAGGGACGATGTCATGATCACTTCAAGAAGTTTGAGACGTTGGAAGAGGCTACGCAGTCCCCTTTCTAGCAGATGAAGTTAGATGATTGGATAAAGTGTTGTGATCTTTTTGCATCTCCAAATTATTAGGTATTTTACATTTATATCTTTTAATTATTTACATTCATTTTCTTTCTATATAGTAGATGTATATATATTACAATTAACATTCTTAATTAATTTTGTAGCACTTGAGTTCTACAAATGCACATAATAGATCCGCTCTGACTATCCACCATCATGCCGGTTTAAGGTCATTCCACTGTCTTGCTGAAAAAATGATAATTAAAAAATTATAGAATTCATTTATTTTTCTGATATTCTTTTATTTAGATACTAAAATTATCTTTTTAAAATTACTAATGTCGCTCTGTTAGTAACGTGATGATCCTGAAAACGTTTCCCTCATTCATGTCTATGCTGCTGCTCACACTAATGAGCGTAGTGAGTGGATGGATCCTGTCGCTGCAGATAATTGTGTAAGTAGTGTTAATTTTGTTAAATAAATTATGCAACATGTGAATAATTCATTTTTATTTCTATTTCTTTTAATACGTTTCTTATTAATGATCATTACCTTTCAAATGTGACAGACATATATACGCAAGTGCTCGGGCCGTAGTCTAGTATGACAAGAGGTTTGAGACGATCTTTCAAGCATATATGTTCATCCTCCTCAACCTCATCGAGTTCATAAATTAATAATCTTACCAAAGATTTAGAAGTTGCACGGCATGAGACTGAGTATATGAGGACGAGATAGCAAGAGTTAGTCTCTCTTAGAACGACAGTCTCATTTAGAGACGCGTTTGCAGGACCAACAGAGAGACCAGGAGGAAAGAATACGCAGTTAAATCCAAGAGCAAATGCAACGGGAGATGATGCAAATGGAGCGTGTTATGTCGTTGCAACATAATCGTGGTGGGCGAGGGAAAAAGAAGAAATAAATTTTATCAGGATATATCTAATTTTGAAGATTTATAAGACTGTTAATTGATGGTATGTAATATGATACCATTGTTATGTTTTTAAATTTTATGAAATTAGTATTTCTGATCTGTACGTTCGAATGTAAATTAAAAACGTTCAAACATTGATTCACATTCAAACCAACGTTCAAACGTAAAAACACAAAATTATATAGTAACATTCGAATGTAGGCCTCAACGTTCGAACGTACTCACCCTCAAACAAACAAAACGTTCGAATGATTAAACGATTAACATTCGAACAAACCTCCAAACGTACCACTTGCATTCGAACGCTCCTTGATTTACATTCGAAATAATGTCTGAACGTTAAACCTGTTACGTTTGAACATTGGTCTGTTAACGTTCGAACGATAATTTGAACGTTTATTGTAATTAACGTTCGGACGCATAAACGTTCGAACGTAAATATGATACGTTCGAACTATAATCAATGAACGTCAACTTCTGTCATTCGAACGCCAATCGTTCGGGTTTCTGTTCGAACGTTAAACTGGACGTCCGAATGTTACTTTCTGCGACAGATCTCAACTGTCCCAAAAAAAGGGAACGTTTGAACGTTCAACCAAAAGGAACACCTCCAACCGTCACTAAAAATATTTTTAGTGACGATTCAACAGTAAACAGTCACCAATTATTTTCTATGATGCACAGTAGGTGACGGTCTTGGTGACGGTTTTAAACTGTCCCCAAATATCTTTAGTAATGTTTTGGTATTTTTTGTTGACGGTTTCCTCTGTCACAAAAGACAAATTGTGTTATAGTGGCAGAAACAAATTATTTCTAGTTACATCGGCAATAGCTTGATATGCTGCTTCTGTAAGATGTACTTAATCAAAGAAAAGATGTTTAGATGCATCTAGACATGTTGGGGCACGTTGATTGCATAATGGACTCGCTCAACAAGCCCTGTCCCACAGCATGCTTCAAATGTCACATCGAAACCTTTAAATAAAAAATGTACACAAAATTAATTAAACCCAAGATCAGCCGTACTTTTAGCTGGTTTACACAAATGCTAATTCAAAAAATTCTTTGTGATCTGAAAAACAGAAAAAAAAAATCTTTCCATAGTTATTTGGGGTCTGGATCAATGTCCATGATGGGATTGTAAATATTGGCATATACAATCTTGGAACCTTGGAGTCTTCATTGCCAACTCGAAGTAAGGGTCTTGAGCTGTTGATCATAAGCCTGAGAGTCTGTCACGGGTGCAGTGGGCAAGGCTTGAAGAGGGTGAATGGAAGAATGGAAGTGCAGTCTGTGTAGAAGGTGAATGACGGAATTAACAAATTGGGAATAACAGAAATAACTAAATGAAGTCCTTTAGTAAAACGGTGCGTTTTGGTTTGTTGTAAGGAATAAGTAAAACGACGCGTTTTGTCATTGTCGCATTTCATGCTTTGCGTTTAGCTTTTTGTAGTTTGTGTTTAAAGTATTAGAGCATTACACTATTTTTCTTCTTCACGATTGCTTCTATATAAGCAGGAGTGATCATGTAATTGGCATCGAAGATTTAAGTAAGAACATTTTCTGGAGGTTGAGAATCCCTCGAAGATTCTCTACAAGATTCACCATGGAATCTTGATCATTCTTTGTGAGTTCTTTCTGTGCTTGTTTGTTGCTTCCCTCTGTGTGATTCTGAGTGATTGGCAGTGAGGATCTAGGAAGAACCTTACAAGTGGTATCAATAGTAGTCGATCTTGAGCAGGTTGTGATGGCAGATGGTACTCGTGCCGCCATGAAAAGGTTAGCAAGAAGGATATAAAAAACAACAAGAAATGGTTCAAAAGCAGTTGGACAACCATCAGCAAGCCATCAATTGTATGGCAGAAATGTTAGAACAATTTTCTGACATGTTGTGTTCTTTAGTTGAAACTGTTAATGAAAACTCTCATCATGATAAAGAGGTTTCTAATGAGCCTAGAGGTCAGGAGGAAAGGCCTGTGTCTTAGAGGAATTTTTTTATTAGATTTTCCAAGATTTGCTGGAATTGATCTTGCGGGTTGGGTCTTTAAGGCTAACCAGTACTTTGATTTTATCAAGTACATTTCCACACAAAATTAATGGTGGCTTCACACCATATGGAGGGGGAAGCATTGGTTTGGTACCAAGATGCTTTAGACTCGAGGCAATTCAATTCTTGGGATCTTTAGTCGTGTGATATGAGCCCGAGGGAACGAGATTCCCTTGAACCCACAATCAATTTGAAAACTCCCCAAGAGAACTTAGACCCGATGAGAACTCGTTTCAAGAACCTAGATTATATTAAAATCTAGACCCGTTGAAGAACCTGTCTCAAGAACCCAGATTATAAAGGAGGAACGCCACAAAGGTTGTGATTTACCTTTGATAAGTTCAAAAGTTCAATCAAGAACAAGAGGAGTACAACTCAACTCACAATGAATAAATTCATCAAATTTCATAAACTTCATAAACTTCTGAAAATGAGGCTACAAAGAGTATTTAAACCAAAACCTAATTAAAACCCTAGATAAAATAAAACCCCATCTTCCAAAAATACCCCTGAGTGAACAGTGCCGAGGCTACAGTACGGCGCTACAGTAACTCGGCTATAGTAACCCTAACTCTAGTTCAATATAATGATAATTTTCCCAACATGCCCTTACATAGGCATAAACCCAATTATTCTAAGCAAATAAAATAGGTCCTTGAAATTAATTAAATAAGTTGAAAGCCTTCAAGTGTCCAAAGCCTATAAGTCATGTTGTTGCCCTTTCCATAGCTTATGAAATGAATCAAAGCATAATCTTCATCGTTTAAGCCCTTGAACTTGTATTTGGCCCATCTGGAACTTGCAACATATCTTTAAGACTAGGCCGACCTTGGTTCCCATCAGTCCCCCTTTCCTCAAAAGGATTCGACCTCGAATCTCCACCTGGATCAAAGGGAAAAATGTTAGTAACATTATCATTGATTTCATATGCATTGTCATTAACTTGTTCAAGAATTTGAGAACATCCATCCAAGCTGTTCCTGTTGTCAACAGATAAAGACATTAAATCTAAAGGAGTAAATAGATTAAGTCTACAAACAATTTCAAAAGGAGAATATAAAGTGGTAGTATGCATGGTACTGTTATATGCAAACTCTATAAATCCATCCATAACAACAAAAATAGAATTTCTACTCCTTTCTTTCCTAGGCAGCCCAAAACAAAGTCCATAGATATGTCTACACATGACTCACTAGGAATAGGTAAGGGCGTATGCAACCTTTGTGGCAAAAGTATAAATTTGGCCTTTATGCATGTAATGCACCTGCCACAAATACAATTGACATCTCTCTTCATCTTAGACCAACATAAATGTTCATGCAAAATGTCTAATATTTTCTTGACACCTGAATGACTACTCCAAATATATGCAAACTCAATGAAGGGCAAATGATAGTCCCACAAACGTTCATGCAACAGGTCAATGTATGGCAAATGATACTCCCACAAACGTTCCTGAAACACACCTAAAGTTTTTTTTACAACACAATGACCACTCCAATTATATGAAAACTCGATGAATGGCAAGCAATACTCCCACAAACGTTCATGCGACATGTTAATGAATGAAAAATGATACTTCCACAAACGTTCATGTAACACTTCAATGAAAGGCAAATGATACTCCCACAAACATTCATGCAACACATCAATGAATGACAATTGATACTTCCATAAATGTTCATGCAACACGTCATGTAACTCCCCAATGGAAGACCCAAACCACATTGCCTATAGTCCAAAATGACCAGTCAATGATACAATTGGAGCCCCACTAGAACCTTATAAAGAGCAAGAACTTCTCCTTCCCAAGCAATGTGGGATCCCATACACCACCTACCCTTATCCATATCATATGGGGTATCACAATCTACCCCCCTTAAATTCCCGACGTCCTCGTCGGGCCTATCCATTGTAGGTGGCACGGCTCAAGTCCCACATTTCTGGTTGGGATAGTCTCTGATACCATTTGTAACGCCCCAATGGAAGACCCAAACCACATGGCCTATACTCCAAAAGGACTAGTCAATGATACAATTGGAGCCCCACTAGAACCTTATAAAGAGCAAGAACTTCTCCTTCCCAAGCAATGTGGGATCCCATACAGCACCTACTCTTATCCATATCATATGGGGTATCACACGTCATTGAAAGGCAAATGATATTCCCACAAACGTTCACGCAACACAACAAAAGTCTTCCTTACACCATGGTTACCCAACAAACCACTACGTCCATCACACACAAGCAACTTATGCATAAAACTAGTAGGTACACAAAATCTATTCTTTCTATACAAGTACCAATCTAGTTTATAGAACTTACCAAACGATACTTTCTCACATGTTCCATACACACTAGCAAAGTCATAATCATTAGCATGCAATTCCTTATCATATTCAAGTTTCAACAATTTTGCATCTAAAATGAAGATAAGTACATACCTTCTTGCTAAAGCATCAACCACAAAAGTTTCCATACCTTGTGTGTATTTGAATACATGAGGAAAAGTCTCAATACAATCCTCCCGCTTAGCACGCATTATAGTCAACAACTTACCTTTTCCCTTTTAAGTGTGTCAATGTAACATACCAGTTTTTGTTTTAGGGTATATGAGTAATTTCCTAGTAAACTTCTTATTTTAGAATTTATATTATTACGATTATAGTTTTATCAGATGTTTTACTTACTTTATCTCTATATTTTTCTATTATAGTTGTTATTTAAAATTTCTAGAGTTTTATTTAATTTCTAAGTGTATCGGGTTTCATTATTTTTACGGCATGTTTTGAATTTCAAAGTTGAATTTTTCCTCTAGTCACCGAACCTCATCACATTGTTAGCCTCTGCTTTGAAACCCTAACCACCCAACCCGTATGTTTCTCTCGGTGTTTTTCGCTATCGTCCTAGTAGAACACTAACTCTAGTGCCGAGTATTTCTCTACACATGCACGTCTCCACTCTTTTGCACGTGCACGTTTCTACTCTTCTAGGGTTTCTCTAATTCTCTACCATTATAAACATGCGTACCCGTACATGAGAAGACACACTTGTGAGCCGCGAGAATCCTCTGTTTTCTGCCCGAGTCAGTGCCGTCGCCCTTCTCCTCGGAAGCCACCCTTGAGGCGCCGAACCCTCTCCGACGACACAGAAGCTGCCGACCAGCCCAGCCCTAGCTCAGCCACCCCTTTTCGGTAAGCCGACCGCCAACCTCACCTCTCTTTTGTTTCGGACCCATTGTTTCTCTCTCTAAACTCACGCTCTTTCTCTTCCTTTGGTGTCGCACCACCATAGAGACCCCCCAGTCGCATCGCCGGTCACTCCCTGCAACCCAGCGCCGTCGAGTCAGCCCCTCCCTCACGGTGAGTTTCTCCATCGCAGACTCTCCCTCTCTCAAACTCTGTTTTGCTTTGTGTTGAGTTAGCTGTGTTTTCGGATTCTTGAAAGAATCCGTGGTCTTATTGGGCCGTTGGGCCTAAGCCCTTGTGCGTTCGTGTGATGAGCCGGTTCTGTTGATTGGGCTCTTGCAGTATTATACTTATGGGCCAGAGTTCTTAACCTTTTTACAGATTATAATGATGTTTAATTGAACTTGTATTTTAAGTTAGACCTGATCTTATTTTATTTCAATAATTGTTTTAGTGATTTTGAGTTTAATATTCCTAGTTGAGTTTATTTTTTATTAAATAAATATATCTAGTTAAAGGTTCTTTTTAATAAAAAAATGTTTAAAGAATTGGAAATATATTTTAAAGTATGCTTTTAAGTCTAATATTTTAGTTAATATTTCCTTTTATCAGTTTGGTAAGAATTTAATAAAATTACTAAGTTAAGAATTTAATAGAATTTATTAGGTTTCTTATAAGATTAAATAAATTATGTTAAGAAATGAAACTTAGTTTAAGAATTTAAGTTTTAATGACTTATTTTTAAAATAGCTCGAGTATTTCCACTAAATTATAAATTAGTATTTTTAAGTAGTTTAAAATACTATGAATTATTGATTTTAGTGTTAAACAAAATATTGGGTTGACTATATTTTAGAATTTCCGAATTTAGTTAAGTAAGATATTAGTAGTTGTTTATTTATTTCCAAACAGTTTAGTGATAGTTATTTATTGAATATAGGTCTCAAGTTACGAAGTATTATTCAAGAAGAAACCCAGCGAGGTAAGTAAATTTGATCATAAATTAGGATCATCACAGTTAGCTTATATGTATGTATTATTCAAGCCAGTTCTTTGATAGCCATTATTTATGAACCGCTCATGTCATATGCAAGCATGTCATCCAGCATAGCATACGAACATGTCATTCCGCATCATGTTTAGATTCAGAAATTATGATTATGTATGTAGTATGTCATGCATCTCATGTGTATAAGACACGTAAGCCATCTTAAGTTCAAGTGTAAGATAATATCAGATCAGTTAATAAGATGGTCATTCAGATGCATGGTACCAATGCAGTTCAGTTCAGTTCAGGGTGGTGTGCAAGCCATGAACTTAGTCGTGGTCCACCATAGTATGCTAGAATACTATCAGCGGTTCCCCTTGCTGCAGCGGGATGTGAGGCCGGTGCACAACCTTGCACACAGGGTTAAGTGTGTTGGCCAGTCAGATAAGTCAGATAAATCAGTCAGTTAATTCAGTTAAAACAGTCATACATAGCATAAGCATCAGTATGAACAATCATGAATTTTAAGCTCAGCATGAAAGTTTTTATGAAAATCTTATGTTTATTATGTTTACGTTGTGATAGATTTCTTACTGAGTCATCGACTCATTTTAGTTTGTTTTCATGTTTTAACCACCCAGGTGATGATGAGGATTACGAGCAGGCAGGCCATGAGTAAAAGGAGCATTTTATTTTAGTTCAGACTAATTAAAATAAAACATGTCTTTATGACATGAATTTATTTCAGTTATTTCATTTAATGTTTGGGAGACAGTTTTATTAGACCTTTTCCGCATAATAAAAGTTCAGTTTTCTTTTTTAAATTATGAAATTATGGAATCTATTACCGGGTTATTTTATGGAAAATACGTGGCACTCCTAGCCTACGGGAAGGGGGTGTTACAGTCAATGACTCATGTTCTTCCAAGAAAGGTCGGTTAGGAATTGTTGCACCTGGCACAAAATCAATGTAGTGCTCTATCTCCCTAATGGGTGGAAATCCACTAAATACACCACTTGGAAACACGACCTCATATCCCTGCAACAAAGAGACAACAATACTTAGGTAAACATCACGTCAAGTTCGTTAGGATTAAAACTTGCTTGCTTTTCAGCTCAATCTCACTTTGACTCTCACCTTCACTCTTGCTTTTCAGCTCACTCACTTTCTCTCTTGTTTGTTTTTCTCTCACTCTTTCTCTCACTTTTCACTCATGGACTTTTCTTTTCTCCTTCACTCATGTACCTTTTTCATTCCTATTTCACTCAATTTTTTCCTCCCAATTCAGCACTTCTTTTTACCCTAACCATCAATTTCAACTCAAGGTACGTAAATTCAATTTCTCAACTAAAGTAGTGCTAGTACAACTCTTGAAATCAATTACTATCATGTGGCATGGCGTTTTCACTCTGCTGCTCTGTATCTCCCTAGTAACAAGAGCATACTCTTCTTTCTCATACCCATTCTCAATACTAGGCTCATGTCGCCTCCTACCTCTCTCACCTTGCAGATTTCTAATCACTTCTTATTGATTATCCATCTCATCCCTCACTTCACCCAACACCAAGTTTAACCGCTCAAACTGTTGTTGCATGGCTTGCAACACAAAAGATGAGTTATCTGACACACCGTTTGGTGATGAGTCACTTCTATGAGACATCATAATATGCTGCACAAAAAGAATATTAGTGAAAAACCTCACACACTCCCTTACGTGTTTACACTCAAATAATGGTACACCACTCGTGTTTCACACTTAATGGCTTTTTCCCGATAATAGTCTCACACTCTCTTGCCTTTTACCTCAAGAGTTTTCTCACTCAAGTTCTTTAAGAACTAATTGAACACAGTCAATAGAAAGCAACCTTGTTTTATCCCAACTAGTAATTAGATCTAGGAAACAAGAACAAGAGAAACATGGAAGGAATAAAAATGACACGAGAATCAAGGAAGTTATACATATGAAAGAGTAACAATAAGACAAGATACCAACTTTAGTGATGTATGCAGCAGCCCCTTTGATGATAAGGTTCAATCAACAAATTTCTTTCTTTATGATTTTTGTAACTATGTAGCAACCTTTGAATATGCAACATTTTCTTTTCTTCTACTTCTTCTCTCTATTTTTTTTTTCTTTTTTCGAATTTTCTTTACTTTTCTTTTCCTTTCTTTTCTTTTCTTTAATTCAATCACAAATAGCAATATTCAATTGTGAAAATCAAGCAATTGAATTCAAGCACGACAACAAAGTATAAGATAATCAACGGAACGGCACTCCAAGCAACAGATAAACTTAGAGATGCAGGGAAACCCTAGAATTTCGGCAGCCTACGTTTTTGTTTCTATTTTTTTTTCTTTTGGAAACCCTAGAACAATGAAGCCCTAGAATTAAATTAAAGAATGTTAAAATTAAAAGATAGAATCAGACCTGATTGGAAACCTTGCTCTGAATACCAAATGATATGAACCCGCGGGAACGAGATTCCCTTGAACCCACAATCAATTTGAAAACTCCCCAATAAAGCCAAAATCAAGTCAATGGATGGAGAACCTAGACCCGATGAGAACTCGTTTCAAGAACCTAGATTATATTAAAATCTAGACCCGTTGAAGAACCTGTCTCAAGAACCCAGATTATAAAGGAGGAACGCCACAAAGGTTGTGATTTACCTTTGATAAGTTCAAAAGTTCAATCAAGAACAAGAGGAGTAAAACTCAACTCACAATGAATAAATTCATCAAATTTCATAAACTTCTGAAAATGAGGCTACAAAGAGTATTTAAACCAAAACCTAATTAAAACCCTGGATAAAATAAAACCCCATCTTCCAAAAATACCCCTGAGTGAACAGTGCTGCGGCTACAGTACGTCGCTACAGTAACTCGGCTACAGTAACCCTAACTCTAGTTCAATATAATAATAACTTTCCCAACATGCCCTTACATAGGCATAAACCCAATTATTCTAAGCAAATAAAATAGGTCCTTGAAATTAATTAAATAAGTTGAAAGCCTTCAAGTATCCAAAGCCTATAAGTCATGTTGTTGCCCTTTCCATAGCTTATGAAATGAATCAAAGCATAATCTTCATCGTTTAAGCCCTTGAACTTGTATTTGGCCCATCTGGAACTTGCAACATATCTTTAAGACTAGGCCCACCTTGGTTCCCATCATCGTGGCAATGCAAGTCAGATTTGGACCATCTACTTACGATGATCCGATGGAAGCATTAACTAGACTAAAACAAACTACTTCTGCTAGTTTGTATAAATATCAGTTTGTAGCCTTGTCAAATAGGTTCAAGGGCTTGTCTAAAAAACATAAGCTTAGCTACTTTGTTAGTAGATTCAAAGATGAGATAAGGCTGCCTGTAAAGATGTTTAACCCACTGAATCTTGGAGCTTCTTTTGGTTTAGCTAAGATGCAGGAAGAGTACGTGTTGTCCTCGAGGAAATCTTTGAGACAGATTGCGCATTATAGTGATAAGTGGCCTATTGACCGTGGGGGTGATCTAACTACTAAAGGGCAGAAAAGCATGGTTCCTGTAAGGAAGATTACTTCTGCTCAAATGGATGAAAAAGGAAAACATGGATTTGTTATTTGATGAAAAACGGAATCATAATCATATTTGCAAGGCCTCAAAAGTGTATTTTTTGCATGGGGAAACTAGTGTTGAGCAAGAAGTGGTTGACAGTAGTGAAGAAGAATTGTTGTCTGAATCTGAAGAAGAAGAGAAGAAGGGCATTGAGGAGCTTGAGGTCTCATTACATGCTATCTTAGGTTGCATTAATAGTAATGCTATGAAGTTGCTGGGGAAGATTGGCTCCATGTCTGTTGAAATTCTTGTGGACTCAGTGATATGAACCCGCGGGAATGAAATCCCTTGAACCCACAGTCAATTTGAAAACTCCCCAAGAAAGCCAAAATCAAGTCAGTGAATGGAGAACCTAGACCCGATGAGAACTCGTTTCAAGAACCTAGATTATATTAAAATCTAGCCCCATTGAAGATTACAAAGGAGGAACGCCACAAAGGTTGTGATTTACCTTTGATAAGTTCAAAAGTTCAATTAAGAACAAGAGGAGTAAAACTCAACTCACAATGAATAAATTCATCAAATTTCATAAATTTCATAAACTAATTAGAATGAGGTTACATAGAGTATTTAAAGCAAAACCTAATGAAACCCTAGCCAAAATAAACCCCCATCTTCCAAAAGTGCCCCTGGATGAACAGTGCCGCACTACAGTAACTCGGCTACAGTAACCCTAACCCTAGTTCAATAAAATAAAAATTTTCCCAACATGCCCTTGCATAGGCCCCCTTAAGTGCTTCCCATAATAAACTCAATTATTCTAAACTAATAACATAAGTTTTTTAAATGAATTAAATAAGTTGAAACCCTTCAAGAGCTCAAAGCCTTTAAGTCTTGTCGTTGCCCTCTTTCGTAGCTAATCAAATGAATTAAAACTGGATTTTCATCCTTCAAGCCCCATCTTGAATGTTGGGCTCTTGCTAAACATGTCTCAAGTGGATTGCATCAATCCTTGCATTGTCTCCTTGATCTTCTTGGCCCATCTGGAAGTTGCAAATGATCTTTAAGACTAGGCCCATCTTGGTTCCCATCATTCCCCCTCACCTCAAAAGGATTCGACCTCGAATCTCCACCTGGATCAAAGGGAAAGTGGTTAGTAACATTGAAAATAGTAGAAACATGATACTTACCTGGAAGATCCATTAGATATGTATTTTCATTAATTTGTTCAAGAGTTTGGAATAGTCCATCCAAGCTACCCATATCATCAACTGGTGAAGACTTTAAATCTAAAGGAGGAAATTGATTAAATCTATAAACAATTTCAATTGGTGAAAATTTAGTAGTGGCATGAACAATCCAATCATATGTAAACTCAATGAATGGCAAACAATACTCCCACAAATGTTCATGAAGCACATCTAAAGACTTCATCGAACCAAAATGACCACTCCAATATGCAAACTCAATGAATGGCAAATGATACTCCAGCAAACGTTCATGCAACAAGTCAATGGATGGCAAATGATACTCCCATAAACGTTCATGCAACATGTCTGAAATCGTATTTTCACCAGAATGACCACTCCAATTAGATGCAAACTCAATGAAATACAAATGATACTCTCGCAAACGTTCATGCAACACGTCAATGTATGGCAAATGATACTCCCACAAACGTTCGTTCAATACAACAATGAATGAAAAATGATATTTCCACAAACGTTCGTGTAAAACGTTTTTGAATGACATATGATATTCCCACAAACATTCATGCAACACAACAAAAGTCTTCCTTACACCAAGGTTACCCAACAAACCACCATGTCCATCACACACAAGCAACTTAAGCATAAAACTAGTAGGCACACAAAATTTATTCTTTCTAAAAAAGTACCAATCTAGTTTATAGAACTTACCAAGAGATGCTTTCTCACATGTTCCATACATACTAGCAAAGTCATCATCATTAGCATGCAATTCCTTATCATATTCAAGTCTCAACAATTTTGCATCTAAAATGAAGACAAGGACATACCTTCTTGCTAAAGCATCAACCACAAAATTTTTCATACCTTGTGTGTATTTGAATACATGAGGAAAAGTCTCAATACAATCCTCCCGCTTATCATGCATTCTAGTCAAAACTTACCTTGTCCCTTTAAGTGTGTCAATGACTCATGTTTTTCCAAGAAAGGTCGGTTAGGAATTGTTGCACCTGGCATAAAATCAATGTAGTGCTCTATCTCCCTAATAGGTGGCAATCCACTAAACACACCGCTAGGAATCATGACCTTATATGCCTGCAACAAAGAAACAATAACACAAGACAAAGAGTCATTAAATTCATTAGTATAAAAGCTTGCCTTAGCATAAAAACTCACTTTTGTCTTTCTGTTTTTCTCTGCAACCTCTCTTTCCTTTTCCTCTTGTCGCTCCACTCTTTTTTCTTGACTCTTCACCACCTCTATATTTTCTTTTTCTCTCTCTCTTTCTTTTGATGTTTTGGCCTCATTCTCTTTTTTCCTCTCACTCTCTTTGTTCTTTTCACTCTCTGTTTTTCTTTCACTCTCATCTGTTTTTGAACTCACGGCCTCACAATTGTTTGTCAACTCATTCTCTCTTTTTCTTGAGGTTTCAGTGATATGAACCCGCGGGAATCAAATCCCTTGAACCCACAGTCAATTTGAAAACTCCCCAAGAAAGCCAAAATCAAGTCAATGGAAGTCAATGGATTTAAAATCTAGACCTGTTGAAGAACCCGTCTCAAGAACCCAGATTATAAAGGAGGAACGCCACAAAGGTTGTGATTTACCTTTGATAAGTTCAAAAGTTCAATCAAGAACAAGAGGAGTAAAACTCAACTCACAATGAATAAATTCATCAACTCTGAAAATGAGGCTACACAGAGTATTTAAACCAAAAACTAATTAAAACCCTAGATAAAATAAAACCCGATCTTCCAAAAATACCCCTGAGTGAACAGTGCCGAGGCTACAGTACGGAGCTACAGTAACTAGGCTACAGTAACCCTAACCCTAGTTCAATAAAATAATAACTTTCTCAACATGCCCTTACATAGGCATAAACCCAATTATTCTAAGCAAATAAAATAGGTCCTTGAAATTAATTAAATAAGTTGAAAGCCTTCAAGTGTAAGCCTATAAGTCAAGTTGTTGCCCTTTCCATAGCTTATGAAATGAATCAAAACAAAATCTTCATCGTTTAAGCCCTTGAACTTGTATTTGGCCTATCTGGAACTTGCAACATATCTTTAAGACTAGGCCCACCTTGGTTCTCATCATTCCCCCTCTCCTCAAAAGGAATCGACCTCGAATCTCCATCTGGATCAAAGGGAAAAATGTTAGTAACATTATCATTGATTTCATATGTATTGTCATTAATTTGTTCAAGAATTTGAGAACATCCATCCAAACTACTCCTGTTGTCAATAGATAAAGACATTAAATCTAAAGGAGTAAATAGATTAAGTCTATAAACAATTTCAAAAGGAGAATATAAAGTGGTAGTATGCATGGTCCTGTTAGATGCAAACTCTATAAATCTATCTATAACCACAAAAATAGAATTTCTACTCCTTTCTTTCCTAGGCAGCCCCAAAACAAAGTCCATAGATATGTCTACACATGACTCACTAGGAATAGGTAAGGGCGTATGCAACCCATGTGGCAAAAGTATAAATTTGGCCTTTCTGCATGTAATGCACCTACCACAAATACAATTGACATCTCTCTTCATCTTAGAGCACATAAATGTTCATGCAAAATGTCTAATATTTTCTTAACACCAAAATGACTACTCCAAATATATGCAAACTCAATGAAATACAAATGATACTCCCGCAAACGTTCATGCAACACGTCAATGTATGGCAAATGATACTCCCACAAACGTTCGTGCAATACATCAATGAATGAAAAATGATACTTCCACAATCGTTCGTGTAACACATCTTTGAATGGCAAATGATATTCCCTCAAACATTTATGTAACACAACAAAAGTCTTCCTTACACCAAGGTTACCCAAGAAACCACCATGTCCATCACACACAAGCAACTTAAGCATAAAACTAGTAGGCACACAAAATCTATTCTTTCTAAACAAGTACCAATCTAGTTTATAGAACTTACCAAAAGATGCTTTCTCACATGTTCCATACATACTAGCAAAGTCATCATCATTAGCATGCAATTCCTTATCTTATTCAAGTCTCAACAATTTTACATCTAAAATGAAGACAAGGACATACCTTATTGCTGAAGCATCAACCACAAAATTTTTCATACCTTGTGTGTATTTGAATACATGAGGAAAAGTCTCAATACAATCCTCCCGCTAATCATGCATTCTAGTCAACAACTTACCTTGTCCTTTTAAGTGTGTCAATGACTCATGTTTTTCAAAGAAAGGTCGGTTAGGAATTGTTGCACCTGGCATAAAATCAATGTAGTGCTCTATCTCCCTAATAGGTGGCAATCCACTAAACACACCGCTTGAAATCATGACCTTATATGCCTGCAACAAAGAAACAACAACACAAGACAAAGAGTCATTAAATTCATTAGTATAAAAGTTTGCCTTAGCATAAAAACTCACTTTTGTCTTTCTGTTTTTCTCTACAACCTCTCTTTCTTTTTCCTCTTGTCGCTCCACTCTTTTTTCTTGACTCTTAACCACCTCTATATTTTCTTTTTCTCTTTCTCTTTCTTTTGATGTTTTGGCCTCATTCTCTTTTTTCCTCTCACTCTCTTTGTTCTTTTCACTCTCTGTTTTTCTTACACTCTCCTCTTTTTTTGAACTCTCGGCCTCACAATTGTTTTTCAACTCATTCTCTCTTTTTCTTGAGGTTTCACCCCTCACCCAAAGTCATTTCCCTTAGGTGGATGGGTCTTCCCATTTGTTACAACTTGATCATTTTTGTCCCACTTTGGATTTCCAAGGGGTGAGGCTGATTTATGATAAGTTCAAAAGTTCAATCAAGAACAAGAGGAGTAAAACTCAACTCACAATGAATAAATTCATCAAATTTCATAAACTTCATAAACTCTGAAAATGAGGCTACACAGAGTATTTAAACCAAAAACTAATTAAAACCCTAGATAAAATAAAACCCGATCTTCCAAAAATACCCCTGAGTGAACAGTGCCGAGGCTACAGTACGGAGCTACAGTAACTAGGCTACAGTAACCCTAACCCTAGTTCAATAAAATAATAAATTTCTCAACATACCCTTACATAGGCATAAACCCAATTATTCTAAGCAAATAAAATAGGTCCTTGAAATTAATTAAATAAGTTGAAAGCCTTCAAGTGTAAGCCTATAAGTCAAGTTGTTGCCCTTTCCATAGCTTATGAAATGAATCAAAACAAAATCTTCATCGTTTAAGCCCTTGAACTTGTATTTGGCCTATCTGGAACTTGCAACATATCTTTAAGACTAGGCCCACCTTGGTTCTCATCATTCCCCCTCTCCTCAAAAGGAATCGACCTCGAATCTCCATCTGGATCAAAGGGAAAAATGTTAGTAACATTATCATTGATTTCATATGTATTGTCATTAATTTGTTCAAGAATTTGAGAACATCCATCCAAACTACTCCTGTTGTCAATAGATAAAGACATTAAATCTAAAGGAGTAAATAGATTAAGTCTATAAACAATTTCAAAAGGAGAATATAAAGTGGTAGTATGCATGGTCCTGTTAGATGCAAACTCTATAAATCCATCTATAACCACAAAAATAGAATTTCTACTCCTTTCTTTCCTAGGCAGCCCCAAAACAAAGTCCATAGATATGTCTACACATGACTCACTAGGAATAGGTAAGGGCGTATGCAACCCATGTGGCAAAAGTATAAATTTGGCCTTTCTGCATGTAATGCACCTACCACAAATACAATTGACATCTCTCTTCATCTTAGAGCACATAAATGTTCATGCAAAATGTCTAATATTTTCTTAACACCAAAATGACTACTCCAAATATATGCAAACTCAATGAAATACAAATGATACTCCCGCAAACGTTCATGCAACACGTCAATGTATGGCAAATGATACTCCCACAAACGTTCGTGCAATACATCAATGAATGACAAATGATACTTCCACAATCGTTCGTGTAACACATCTTTGAATGGCAAATGATATTCCCACAAACATTTATGTAACACAACAAAAGTCTTCCTTACACCAAGGTTACCCAACAAACCACCATGTCCATCACACACAAGCAACTTAAGCATAAAACTAGTAGGCACACAAAATCTATTCTTTCTAAACAAGTACCAATCTAGTTTATAGAACTTACCAAAAGTTGCTTTCTCACATGTTCCATACATACTAGCAAAGTCATCATCATTAGCATGCAATTCCTTATCATATTCAAGTCTCAACAATTTTGCATCTAAAATGAAGACAAGGACATACCTTCTTGCTAAAGCATCAACCACAAAATTTTTCATACCTTGTGTGTATTTGAATACATGAGGAAAAGTCTCAATACAATCCTCCCGCTTATCATGCATTCTAGTCAACAACTTACCTTGTCCCTTTAAGTGTGTCAATGACTCATGTTTTTCCAAGAAAGGTCGGTTATGAATTGTTGCACCTGGCATAAAATCAATGTAGTGCTCTATCTCCCTAATAGGTGGCAATCCACTAAACACACCGCTAGGAATCATGACCTTATATGCCTGCAACAAAGAAACAATAACACAAGACAAAGAGTCATTAAATTCATTAGTATAAAAGCTTGCCTTAGCATAAAAACTCACTTTTGTCTTTCTGTTTTTCTCTGCAACCTCTCTTTCCTTTTCCTCTTGTTGCTCCACTCTTTTTTCTTGACTCTTAACCACCTCTATATTTTCTTTTTCTCTCTCTCTTTCTTTTGAAGTTTTGGCCTCATTCTATTTTTTCCTCTCACTCTCTTTGTTCTTTTCACACTCTGTTTTTCTTTCACTCTCCTATTTTTTTTGAACTCTCGGCCTCCCAATTGTTTTTCAACTCATTCTCTCTTTTTCTTGAGGTTTCAGTGATATGAACCCGCGGGAATGAAATCCCTTGAACCCACAGTCAATTTGAAAACTCCCCAAGAAAGCCAAAATCAAGTCAATGGATGGAGAACCTAGACCCGATGAGAACTCGTTTCAAGAACTTAGAGTATATTAAAATCTAGACCCGTTGAAGAACCCGTCTCAAGAACCCAGATTATAAAGGAGGAACGCCACAAAGGTTGTGATTTACCTTTGATAAGTTCAAAAGTTCAATCAAGAACAAAAGGAGTAAAACTCAACTCACAATGAATAAATTCATCAAATTTCATAAACTTCATAAACTCTGAAAATGAGGCTACAAAGAGTATTTAAACCAAAAACTAATTAAAACCCTAGATAAAATAAAACCCGATCTTCCAAAAATACCCCTGAGTGAACAGTGCCGAGGCTACAGTACAGCTACAGTAACTAGGCTACAGTAACCCTAACCCTAGTTCAATAAAATAATAACTTTTCAACATGCCCTTACATAGGCATAAACCCAATTATTCTAAGCAAATAAAATAGGTCCTTGAAATTAATTAAATAAGTTGAAAGCCTTCAAGTGTAAGCCTATAAGTCAAGTTGTTGCCCTTTCCATAGCTTATGAAATGAATCAAAACATAATCTTCATCGTTTAAGCCCTTGAACTTGTATTTGGCCTATCTGGAACTTGCAACATATCTTTAAGACTAGGCCCACCTTGGTTCTCATCATTCCCCCTCTCCTCAAAAGGATTCGACCTCGAATCTCCACCTGGATCAATGGGAAAAATGTTAGTAACATTATCATTGATTTCATATGCATTTTCATTAATTTGTTCAAGAATTTGAGAACATCCATCCAAGCTACTCTTGTTGTCAACATATAAAGACATTAAATCTAAAGGAGTAAATAGATTAAGTCTATAAACAATTTAAAAAGGAGAATATAAAGTGGTAGTATGCATGGTCCTGTTATATGCAAACTCTATAAATCCATCTATAACAAAAAAAATAGAATTTCTACTCCTTTCTTTCCTAGGCAGCCCCTAAACAAAGTCCATAGATATGTCTACACATGACTCACTAGGAATAGGTAAGGGCGTATGCAACCCATGTGGCAAAAGTATAAATTTGGCCTTTCTGCATGTAATGCACCTACCACAAATACAATTGACATCTCTCTTCATCTTAGAGCACATGAATGTTCATGCAAAATGTCTAATATTTTCTTGACACCGAAATGACTACTCCAAATATATGCAAACTCAATGAAATACAAATGATACTCCCACAAACGTTCATGCAACACGTCAATGTATGGCAAATGATACTCCCACAAACGTTCGTGCAATACATCAATGAATGATAAATGATACTTCCACAATCGTTCGTGTAACACATCTTTGAATGGCAAATGATATTCCCTCAAACATTTATGTAACACAACAAAAGTCTTCCTTACACCAAGGTTACCCAAGAAACCACCATGTCCATCACACACAAGCAACTTAAGCATAAAACTAGTAGGCACACAAAATCTATTCTTTCTAAACAAGTACCAATCTAGTTTATAGAACTTACCAAAAGATGCTTTCTCACATGTTCCATACATACTAGCAAAGTCATCATCATTAGCATGCAATTCCTTATCTTATTCAAGTCTCAACAATTTTACATCTAAAATGAAGACAAGGACATACCTTATTGCTGAAGCATCAACCACAAAATTTTTCATACCTTGTGTGTATTTGAATACATGAGGAAAAGTCTCAATACAATCCTCCCGCTAATCATGCATTCTAGTCAACAACTTACCTTGTCCTTTTAAGTGTGTCAATGACTCATGTTTTTCAAAGAAAGGTCGGTTAGGAATTGTTGCACCTGGCATAAAATCAATGTAGTGCTCTATCTCCCTAATAGGTGGCAATCCACTAAACACACCGCATGGAATCATGACCTTATATGCCTGCAACAAAGAAACAACAACACAAGACAAAGAGTCATTAAATTCATTAGTATAAAAGTTTGCCTTAGCATAAAAACTCACTTTTGTCTTTCTGTTTTTCTCTACAACCTCTCTTTCTTTTTCCTCTTGTCGCTCCACTCTTTTTTCTTGACTCTTAACCACCTCTATATTTTCTTTTTCTCTTTCTCTTTCTTTTGATGTTTTGGCCTCATTCTCTTTTTTCCTCTCACTCTCTTTGTTCTTTTCACTCTCTGTTTTTCTTACACTCTCCTCTTTTTTTGAACTCTCGGCCTCACAATTGTTTTTCAACTCATTCTCTCTTTTTCTTGAGGTTTCAGCCTCACCCAAATCATTTCCCTTAGGTGGTTCGGTCTTCCCATTTGTTACAACTTGATCATTTTTGTCCCACTTTGGTTTCCAAGGGGTGAGGCTGTTATATGCATGATCCTGTTATATGCAAACTCTATAAATCCATCCATAACTGCAAAAATAGAATTTTTACTCCTTTCTTTCCTAGGCAGCCCCAAAACAAAGTCTATAGATATATGTCTACACATGACTCACTAGAAATAGGTAAGGGCGTAGGCAACCCATGTGGCAAAAGTATACATTTGGCCTTTCTGCATGTAATGCACCTGCCACAAATACAATTGACATCTCTCTTCATCTTAGACCAACATAAATGTTCATGCAAAATGTCTAATATTTTCTTGACACCAGAATGACTACTCCAAATATATGCAAACTCAATGATGGGCAAATGATAGTCCCACAAACGTTCATGCAACATGTCAATGTATGGCAAATGATACTCCCACAAACATTCCTGAAACACACCTAAAGTTTTTTTTACAACACAATGACCACTCCAATTATATGAAAACTCGATGAATGGCAAGCAATACTCCCACAAACGTTCATGCAACATGTTAATGAATGACAAATGATACTTCCACAAACGTTCATGTAACACTTCAATGAAAGGCAAATGATACTCTCACAAACATTCATGCAACATATCAATGAATGACAATTGATACTTCCACAAACGTTCATGCAACACGTCATTGAAAGGCAAATGATATTCCCAATTGAAAAAGAAACTAGCACTTGCTTATTTATCCTAACCTCCCCACAATCACTCAACCACTGCAACATGTATGGTCTAGGGTGTTTCAAGGTACGTAAATTGAATTTCTCAACTAAAGTAGTGCTAGCCAAATTAATACAACTCCTCAAATCAATGACCATACTACATACCTTATTGTTGATGTGGCATCTAGTATGAAAAACGTTCTCACTCTGCTGCTCTGTATCATTCATCTTAATTTGTGTATTGAGTGCACGCCTAGCAACAAGAGACTCACCATACTCTTCTTTCTCATACCCATTCTCAATACTAGGCTCATGTCGCCTCCTACCTTTCTCTCCTTGCTGATTTCTAATCACTTCTTCTTGATTATCCATCCTATCCCTCACTTCACCCAACACAAAGTTCAACCGCTCAAACTGTTGTTGCATGGCTTGCAACACAAAAAATGAGTTATCTGCCACACATTTTGGTGATGAGTCACTTCTATGAGACATCATAATATGCTGCACAAAAAGAATGTTAGTGAAAAACCTCACACACTCCCTTACGTGTTTACACTCAAATAATGGCACTCCACTCGTGTTTCACTCTTAATGGCTTTTTCCCGATAATAGTCTCACACCCTCTTGCCTTTTACCTCAATAGTTTTCCGGCTCAAGTTCTTTAAGAATTAATTGAACTAAATCAAGACAATACAACCTTGTATTATTCCAACCAGCAATATAGATCAAAGAAACAAGGAATGAATAAAATGACACGAGACTCAAGAAATTTATATGAGGGAGAGAGTAATTATAAAACAAGATACCAACTAGAAAGATATAATCAGCTCCTATGATGATAAAAGCTCAATGAACAAATACTTTCTTTCTCTTTATTGTAACTATGTAGCAACTTTGAATATCCTACCTTCTCTTTTCTTCTTCTTCATCTTTCTGTTTTTTTTTTTCGAATTTTCTTTTCTTTTCTTTTCATTTCATTTCATTTCATTTCTTTTCTTTTCTTTTCTTTTCCTTTCCTTTCCTTTCCTTTCCTTTCTTTTTCTTTTCTCTAATTCAACCACAAACAGCAATATTCAAATGTGACAGCCAAACAATTGAATTCAAACACACAGGCATGGACAATGAAGTAGAAGAGAATCAATCAATGGAACCACACTCCAAGCAATTGACAAACTTAGAGATGCAGGAAACCCAAGAATTTTGAAACCCTAGGTGATGCAAATTTCAGCCAAACCCAAAACCCTAAGAATTTCGGCAGCCTACTTCTTGTTTCTATTTTTTTTTGTTTGGCAACCCTAGAACAATGATGCCCTAGAATTAAATATGCAAGAAATAAAAAGATAGAATCAGACCTGATTGGAAACCTTGCTCTGAATACCAAATTATATGAACCCGCGGGAATGGAATCCCTTAAACCCACAATCAATTTGAAAACTCCCCAAGAAAGCCAAAATAAGTCAATGGATGGAGAACCTAGACCCGATGAGAACTCGTTTCAAGAACCTAGATTATATTAAAATCTAGACCCGTTGAAGAACTCGTCTCAAGAACCCAGATTATAAAGGAGGAACGCCACAAAGGTTGTGATTTACCTTTGATAAGTTCAACAGTTCAATCAAGAAGAAGAGGAGAAACTCAACTCCTCAACTCACAATGAATAAATTCATCAAATTTCATAAACTGATTAGAATGAGGCTACATAGAGTATTTAAAGCAGAACCTAATGAAACCCTAGCCAAAATAAAACACCCATCTTCCAAAAGTGCCCCTGGATGAACAATGCCGCGGCTACAGAGCCACGCTACACTAACTCGGCTACAGTAACCCTAACCCTAGTTCAATAAAATAATAACTTTTCCAACATGCCCTTACATAGGCATAAACCCAATTATTCTAAGCAAATAAAATATATCCTTAAAATTAATTAAATAAGTTAAAAACCTTCAAGTGTCCAAAGCCTATAAGTCATGTTGTTGCCCTTTCCATAGCTTATGAAATGAATCAAAGAATAATTTCATCGTTTAAGCCCTTGAACTTGTATTTGGCCCATCTGGAACTTGCAACATATCTTTAAGACTAGGCCCACCTTGGTTCCCATCATTCCCCCTCTCCTCAAAAGGATTTGACCTCGAATCTCCACCTGGATCAAAGGGAAAAATGTTAGTAACATTATCATTGATTTCATATGCATTGTCATTAATTTGTTCAAGAATTTGAGAACATCCATCCAAGCTACTCCTGTTGTCAACAGATAAAGACATTAAATCTAAAGGAGTAAATAGATTAAGTTTACAAACAATTTCAAAAGGAGAATATAAAGTGGTAATATGCATGGTCCTGTTATATGCAAACTCTATAAATCCATCCATAACCACAAAAATAGAAATTCTACTCCTTTCTTTCCTAGGCAGCCCCAAAACAAAGTCTATAGATATGTCTACACATGACTCACTAGAAATAGGTAAGGGCGTATGCAACCCATGTGGCAAAAGTATAAATTTGGCCTTTCTACATGTAATGCACCTGCCACAAATACAATTGACATCTCTCTTCATCTTAGACCAACATAAATGTTCATGCAAAATGTCTAATATTTTCTTGACACCAGAATGACTACTCGAAATATATGCAAACTCAATAAAGGGCAAATGATAGTCCCACAAACGTTCATGCAACAGGTCAATGTATGGTGAATGAAACTCCCACAAACGTTCCTGAAACACACCTAAAGTTTTTTTTACAACACAATGACCACTCCAATTATATGAAAACTCGATGAATGGCAAGCAATACTCCCACAAACGTTCATGCAACATATCAATGAATGACAATTGATACTTCCACAAAAGTTCAATGCAACACGTCATTGAAAGGCAAATGATATTCCCAATTGAAAAAAAACTAGCACTTGCTTATTTATCCTAACCTCCCCACAATCACTCAACCACTGCAACATGTATGGTCTAGGGTGTTTCAAGGTACGTAAATTCAATTTCTCAACTAAAGTAGTGCTAGCCAAATTAATACAACTCCTCAAATCAATGACCATACTACATACCTTATTGTTGATGTGGCATCTAGTATGAAAAACGTTCTCACTCTGCTGCTCTGTATCATTCATCTTAATTTGTGTATTGAGTACACGCCTAGCAACAAGAGACTCACCATACTCTTCTTTCTCATACCCATTCTCAATACTAGGCTCATGTCGCCTCCTACCTCTCTCACCTTGCAGATTTCTAATCACTTCTTCTTGATTATCCATCCTATCCCTCACTTCACCCAACACAAAGTTCAACCGCTCAAACTGTTGTTGCATGGCTTGCAACACAAAAGATGAGTTATCTGCCACACATTTTGGTGATGATTCACTTCTATGAGACATCATAATATGCTGCACAAAAAGAATGTTAGTGAAATACCTCACACACTCCCTTTCGTGTTTACACTCAAATAATGGCACTCCACTCGTGTTTCACTCTTAATGGCTTTTTCCCAATAATAGTCTCACACCCTCTTGCCTTTTACCTCAATAGTTTTCCGGCTCAAGTTCTTTAAGAATTAATTGAACTAAATCAAGACAATACAACCTTGTATTACTCCAACCAGTAATATAGATCAAAGAAACAAGGAATGAATAAAATGACACGAGACTCAAGGAATTATTTATATGAAGGAAAGAGTAATTATAAAACAAGATATCAACTAGAACGATGTAATCAGCTCCTATGATGATAAAAGCTCAATGAACAAATACTTTCTTTCTCTTTATTGTAACTATGTAGCAACTTTGAATATCCTACCTTCTCTTTTCTTCTTCTTCATCTTTCTGTTTTTTTTTTTCGAATTTTCTTTTCTTTTCATTTCATTTCATTTCATTTCTTTTCATTTCTTTTCCTTTCCTTTCCTTTCCTTTCTTTCTCTTTTCTCTAATTCAACCACAAACAGCAATATTCAATTGTGAAAACCAAACAATTGAATTCAAACACACAAGCATGGACAATGAAGTAGAAGAGAATCAATCAATGGAACCACACTCCAAGCAATTGACAAACTTAGAGATGCAGGAAACCCTAGAATTTTGAAACCCTAGGTGATGCAAATTTCAGCCAAACCCAAAACCCTAAGAATTTCGGCAGCCTACTTTTTGTTTCTATTTTTTTTTTGTTTGGCAACCCTAGAACAATGATGCCCTAGAATTAAATATGCAAGAAATAAAAAGATAGAATTAGACCTGATTGGAAACCTTGCTCTGAATACCAAATGATATGAACCCGCGGGAATGGAATCCCTTAAACCCACAATCAATTTGAAAACTCCCCAAGAAAGCCAAAATCAAGTCAATGGATGGAGAACCTAGACCCGATGAGAACTCGTTTCAAGAACCTAGATTATATTAAAATCTAGACCCGTTGAAGAACTCGTCTCAAGAACCCAGATTATAAAGGAGGAACGCCACAAAGGTTGTGATTTACCTTTGATAAGTTCAACAGTTCAATCAAGAAGAAGAGGAGAAACTCAACTCACAATGAATAAATTCATCAAATTTCATAAACTTCATAAACTGATTAGAATGAGGCTACATAGAGTATTTAAAGCAGAACCTAATGAAACCCTAGCCAAAATAAACACCCATCTTCCAAAAGTGCCCCTGGATGAACAATGCCGCGGCTACAGAGCCACGCTACAGAAACTCGGCTACAGTAACCCTAACCCTAGTTCAATAAAATAATAACTTTTCCAACATGCCCTTACATAGGCATAAACCCAATTATTCTAAGCAAATAAAATATATCCTTGAAATTAATTAAATAAGTTAAAAGCCTTCAAGTGTCCAAAGCCTTCAAGTGTCCAAAGCCTATAAGTCATGTTGTTGCCCTTTCCATAGCTTATGAAATGAATCAAAGCATAATCTTCATCGTTTAAGCCCTTGAACTTGTATTTGGCCCATCTGGAACTTGCAACATATCTTTAAGACTAGGCCCACCTTGGTTCCCATCATTCCCCCTCTCCTCAAAAGGATTCGACCTCGAATCTCTACCTGGATCAAAGGGAAAAATGTTAGTAACATTATCATTGATTTCATATGCATTGTCATTAATTTGTTCAAGAATTTGAGAACATCCATCCAAGCTACTCCTGTTGTCAATAGATAAAGACATTAAATCTAAAGGAGTAAATAGATTAAGTTTACAAACAATTTCAAAAGGAGAATATAAAGTGGTAATATGCATGGTCCTGTTATATGCAAACTCTATAAATCCATCCATAACCACAAAAATAGAATTTCTACTCCTTTCTTTCCTAGGCAGCCCCAAAACAAAGTCTATAGATATGTCTACACATGACTCACTAGAAATAGGTAATGGCGTATGCAACCCATGTGGCAAAAGTATAAATTTGGCCTTTCTACATGTACTGCACCTGCCACAAATACAATTGACATCTCTCTCCATCTTAGACCAACATAAATGTTCATGCAAAATGTCTAATATTTTCTTGACACCAGAATGACTACTCGAAATATATGCAAACTCAATAAAGGGCAAATGATAGTCCCACAATCGTTCATGCAACAGGTCAATGTATGGTGAATGAAACTCCCACAAACGTTCCTGAAACACACCTAAAGTTTTTTTTACAACACAATGACCACTCCAATTATATGAAAACTCGATGAATGGCAAGCAATACTCCCACAAACGTTCATGCAACATATCAATGAATGACAATTGATACTTCCACAAAAGTTCAAGCAACACGTCATTGAAAGGCAAATGATATTCCCAATTGAAACAAAAACTAGCACTTGCTTATTTACCCTAACCTCCCCACAATCACTCAACCACTGCAACATGTATGGTCTAGGGTGTTTCAAGGTACGTAAATTCAATTTCTCAACTAAAGTAGTGCTAGCCAAATTAATACAACTCCTCAAATCATTGACCATACTACATACCTTGTTGTTGATGTGGCATCTAGTATGAAAAACGTTCTCACTCTGCTGCTCTGTATCATTCATCTTAATTTGTGTATTGAGTACACGCCTAGCAACAAGAGACTCACCATACTCTTCTTTCTCATACCCATTCTCAATACTAGGCTCATGTCGCCTCCTACCTCTCTCACCTTGCAGATTTCTAATCACTTCTTCTTGATTATCCATCCTATCCCTCATTTCACCCAACACCAAGTTCAACCGCTCAAACTGTTGTTGCATGGCTTGCAACACAAAAGATGAGTTATCTGCCACACCGTTTGGTGATGATTCACTTCTACGAGACATCATAATATGCTCCACAAAAAGAATGTTAGTGAAATACCTCACACACTCCCTTTCGTGTTTACACTCAAATAATGGCACTCCACTCGTGTTTCACTCTTAATGGCTTTTTCCCAATAATAGTCTCACACCCTCTTGCCTTTTACCTCAATAGTTTTCCGGCTCAAGTTCTTTAAGAATTAATTGAACTAAATCAAGACAATACAACCTTGTATTACTCCAACCAGTAATATAGATCAAAGAAACAAGGAATGAATAAAATGACACGAGACTCAAGGAATTATTTATATGAAGGAAAGAGTAATTATAAAACAAGATATCAACTAGAACGATGTAATCAGCTCCTATGATGATAAAAGCTCAATGAACAAATACTTTCTTTCTCTTTATTGTAACTATGTAGCAACTTTGAATATCCTACCTTCTCTTTTCTTCTTCTTCATCTTTCTGTTTTTTTTTTTTCGAATTTTCTTTTCTTTTCATTTCATTTCATTTCATTTCTTTTCATTTCTTTTCCTTTCCTTTCCTTTCCTTTCTTTCTCTTTTCTCTAATTCAACCACAAACAGCAATATTCAATTGTGAAAACCAAACAATTGAATTCAAACACACAAGCATGGACAATGAAGTAGAAGAGAATCAATCAATGGAACCACACTCCAAGCAATTGACAAACTTAGAGATGCAGGAAACCCTAGAATTTTGAAACCCTAGGTGATGCAAATTTCAGCCAAACCCAAAACCCTAAGAATTTCGGCAGCCTACTTTTTGTTTCTATTTTTTTTTGTTTGGCAACCCTAGAACAATGATGCCCTAGAATTAAATATGCAAGAAATAAAAAGATAGAATCAGACCTGATTGGAAACCTTGCTCTGAATACCAAATGATATGAACCCGCGGGAATGGAATCCCTTAAACCCACAATCAATTTGAAAACTCCCCAAGAAAGCCAAAATCAAGTCAATGGATGGAGAACCTAGACCCGATGAGAACTCGTTTCAAGAACCTAGATTATATTAAAATCTAGACCCGTTGAAGAACTCGTCTCAAGAACCCAGATTATAAAGGAGGAACGCCACAAAGGTTGTGATTTACCTTTGATAAGTTCAACAGTTCAATCAAGAAGAAGAGGAGAAACTCAACTTACAATGAATAAATTCATCAAATTTCATAAACTTCATAAACTGATTAGAATGAGGCTACATAGAGTATTTAAAGCAGAACCTAATGAAACCCTAGCCAAAATAAACACCCATCTTCCAAAAGTGCCCCTGGATGAACAATGCTGCGGCTACAGAGCCACGCTACAGAAACTCGGCTACAGTAACCCTAACCCTAGTTCAATAAAATAATAACTTTTCCAACATGCCCTTACATAGGCATAAACCCAATTATTCTAAGCAAATAAAATATATCCTTGAAATTAATTAAATAAGTTAAAAGCCTTCAAGTGTCCAAAGCCTTCAAGTGTCCAAAGCCTATAAGTCATGTTGTTGCCCTTTCCATAGCTTATGAAATGAATCAAAGCATAATCTTCATCGTTTAAGCCCTTGAACTTGTATTTGGCCCATCTGGAACTTGCAACATATCTTTAAGACTAGGCCCACCTTGGTTCCCATCATTCCCCCTCTCCTCAAAAGGATTTGACCTCGAATCTCTACCTGGATCAAAGGGAAAAATGTTAGTAACATTATCATTGATTTCATATGCATTGTCATTAATTTGTTCAAGAATTTGAGAACATCCATCCAAGCTACTCCTGTTGTCAATAGATAAAGACATTAAATCTAAAGGAGTAAATAGATTAAGTTTACAAACAATTTCAAAAGGAGAATATAAAGTGGTAATATGCATGGTCCTGTTATATGCAAACTCTATAAATCCATCCATAACCACAAAAATAGAATTTCTACTCCTTTCTTTCCTAGGCAGCCCCAAAACAAAGTCTATAGATATGTCTACACATGACTCACTAGAAATAGGTAAGGGCGTATGCAACCCATGTGGCAAATGTATAAATTTGGCCTTTTTGCATGTAATGCACCTGCCACAAATACAATTGACATCTCTCTTCATCTTAGACCAACATAAATGTTCATGCAAAATGTCTAATATTTTCTTCACACCAGAATGACTACTCGAAATATATGCAAACTCAATAAAGGGCAAATGATAGTCCCACAAACGTTCATGCAACAGGTCAATGTATGGCGAATGATACTCCCACAAACGTTCCTGAAACACACCTAAAGTTTTTTTTACAACACAATGACCACTCCAATTATATGAAAACTCGATGAATGGCAAGCAATACTCCCACAAACGTTCATGCAACATGTTAATGAATGACAAATGATACTTCCACAAACGTTCATGTAACACTTCAATGAAAGGCAAATGATACTCCCACAAACATTCATGCAACATATCAATGAATGACAATTGATACTTCCACAAACGTTCATGCAACACGTCATTGAAAGGCAAATGATATTCAAAATTGAAACAGAAACTAGCACTTGCTTATTTACCCTAACCTCCCCACAATCACTCAACCACTGCAACATGTATGGTCTAGGGTGTTTCAAGGTACGTAAATTCGATTTCTCAACTAAAGTAGTGCTAGCCAAATTAATACAACTCCTCAAATCAATGACCATACTACATACCTTGTTGTTGATGTGGAATCTAGTATGAAAAACGTTCTCACTCTGCTGCTCCCTATCATTCATCTTAATTTGTGTATTGAGTGCACGCCTAGCAACAAGAGACTCACCATACTCTTCTTTCTCATACCATTCTCAATACTAGGCTCATGTCGCCTCCTACCTCTCTAACCTTGCAGATTTCTAATCACTTCTTCTTGATTATCCATCCAATCTCTCACTTCACCCAACACCAAGTTCAACCGCTCAAACTGTTGTTGCATGGCTTGCAACACAAAAGATGAGTTATCTGCCACACCGTTTGGTGATGAGTCACTTCTATGAGACATCATAATATGCTGCACAAAAAGAATGTTAGTGAAAAACCTCACACACTCTCTTACGTGTTTACACTCAAATAATGGCACTCTACTCGTGTTTCACTCTTAATGGCTTTTTCCCGATAATAGTCTCACACCCTCTTGCCTTTTACCTCAATAGTTTTCCGGCTCAAGTTCTGTAAGAACTAGTTGAACTAAATCAAGACAATACAACCTTGTATTATTCCAACCAGTAAAATAGATCAAAGAAACAAGGAATGAATAAAATGACACGAGACTCAAGGAATTTATACGAGGGAAAGAGAAATTATAAAATAAGATACCAACTAGAAAGATGTAAATAGCTCCTATGATGATAAAAGCTCAATCAACAAATACTTTCTTTCTCTTTGTTGAAACTATGTCGCAACTTTGAATATGCTACCTTCTCTTTTCTTCTTCTTCTTCCTCTTCTTCTTCTTCTTCTTTTTTTTTTCGAATTTTCTTTTCTTTTTTTTTTCCTTTCTTTTCTTTTCTTTTCTTTTCTTTTCCTTTCTTTTCTTTTCTTTTCTTTTCTCTAATTCAATCACAAATAGCAATATTCAATTGTGAAAATCAAGCAATTGAATTCAAGCATGACAATGAAGTAGAAGAGAATCAAGGGAACGGCACTCCAAGCAACAGATAAACTTAGAGATGCAGGAAACCTTAGAATTTTGAAACCCTAGGTGAAGCAAATTTCAGCCAAACCCAAAATCCTCAGAATTTTGGAAGCCTACTTTTTGTTTCTATTTTTTTTTTTTTGGCAACCCTAGAACAATGAAGCCCTAGAATTAAATTAAATGATGCTATAACTAAAAGATAGAATCAGACCTGATTGCAAACCTGGTTCTGAATACCAAATGATATGAACCCGCGGGAATGGAATCCCTTGAACCCACAGTCAATTTCTAAACTCCCCAAGAAAGCCAAAATCAAGTCAATGGATGGAGAACCTAGACCTGATAAGAACTCGTTTCAAGAACCTAGATTATATTAAAATCTAGACCCGTTGAAGAATCCGTCTCAAGAACCCAGATTACAAAGGAGGAACGCCACAAATGTTGTGATTTACCTTTGATAAGTTCAAAAGTTCAATTAAGAACAAGAGGAGATAAACTCAACTCACAATGAATAAATTAATCAAATTTCATAAACTGATTAGAATGAGGCTACATAGAGTATTTAAAGCAAAACCTAATGAAACCCTAGCCAAAATAAACCCCCATCTTCCAAAAGTGCCCCTGGATGAACAGTGCCGCTGCTACAGTGCTGCGCTACAGTAACTCGGCTACAGTAACTCTAACCCTAGTTCAATAAAATAATAACTTTCCCAACATGCCCTTGCATAGGCCCCCTTCAATGCTTCCCATAATAAACTCAATTATTCTAAACTAATAACATAAGTTATTTAAATGAATTAAATAAGTTGAAATCCGTCAAGAGCTCAAAGCCTTTAAGTCTTGTCGTTGCCCTCTTCCGTAGCTAATCAAATGAATTAAAACTGGATCTTCATCCTTCAAGCCCCATTTTGAATGTTGGGCTCGTGCTAAACTTGTCCCAAGTGGATTGCATCAATCCTTGCATTGTCTCCTTGATCTTCTTGGCCCATCTGGAAGTTACAAATGATCTTTAAGACTAGGCTCATCTTGGTTCCCATCATTCCCCCTCTCCTCAAAAGGATTCGACCTCGAATCTCCACCTGGATCAAAGGGTAAGTGGTTAGTAACATTGAAAATAGTAGAAACATGATACTTACCTAGAAGATACATTAGATATGCATTTTCATTAATTTGTTCAAGAATTTGGAATAGTCCATCCAAGCAACCCATATCATCAACTGGTGAAGACTTTAAATCTAAAGGAGGAAATTGATTAAGTCTATAAACAATTTCAATTCGTGAAAATTTAGTAGTGGCATGAACACTCCAATCATATGTAAACTAAATGAATGGCAAACAATACTCCCACAAATGTTCATGAATTACATCTAAAGTCTTCCTCGAACCAAAATGACCACTCCAATATGCAAACTCAATGAATGGCAAATGATACTCCCGCAAACGTTCATGCAACAAGTCAATGAATGGCAAATGATACTCCCAGAAACGTTCATGCAACATGTCTGAAATCTTATTTTCACCAGAATGACCACTCCAATTATATGCAAACACAATGAAATACAAATGATACTCCCGCAAACGTTCATGCAACACATCAATCTATGGCAAATGATACTCCCACAAACGTTCGTGCAATACATCAATGATTGACAAATAATACTTCCACAAACGTTCGTGTAACACGTCTTTGAATGGCAAATGATATTCCCACAAACATTCATGCAACACAACAAAAGTCTTCCTTACACTAAGGTTACCCAACAAACCACCATGTCCATCACACATAAGCAACTTAAGCATAAAACTAGTAGGCACACAAAATCTATTCTTTCTAAACAAGTACCAATCTAGTTTATAGAACTTACCAAAAGATGCTTTCTCACATGTTCCATACATACTAGCGAAGTCATCATCATTAGCATGCAATTCCTTATCATATTCAAGTCTCAACAATTTTGCATCTAAAATGAAGACAAGGACATACCTTCTTGCTAAAGCATCAACCACAAAATTTTTCATACCTTGTGTGTTTTTGAATACATGAGGAAAAGTCTCAATACAATCCTCCCGCTTAGCAAGCATTCTAGTCAACAATTTACCTTGTCCCTTTAAGTATGTCAATGAGTCATGTTTTTCCAAGAAAGGTCGATTAGGAATTGTCGCACCTGGCACAAAATCAATGTAGTCCTCTATCTCACTAATAGGTGGCAATCCACTAAACACACCGCTAGGAATCATGACCTTATATGCCTGCAACAAAGAAACAACAACACAAGACAACGAGTCATTAAATTCATTAGTATAAAAGCTTGTCTTAGCATAAAAACTCACTTTTGTCTTTCTGTTTTTCTCTGCAACCTCTCTTTCCTTTTCCTCTTGTCGCTCCACTCTTTTTTCTTGACTCTTAACCACCTCTATATTTTCTTTTTCTCTCTCTCTTTCTTTTGATGTTTTGGCCTCATTCTCTTTTTTCCTCTCTCTCTTTGTTCTTTTCACTCTCTGTTTTTCTTTCACTCTCCTCTTTTTTTGAAGTCTCGGCCTCACAATTGTTTTTCAACTCATTCTCTCTTTTTCTTGAGGTTTCAGCCTCACCCAAATCATTTCCCTTAGGTGGTTCGGTCTTCCCTTTTGTTAGAACTTGATCATTTTTGTCTCACTTTAAATAAACTTCAGGGTCAGTTCTACCTTGGAATGATGGTATTTTCATTTTGATGCTTCCAAGGTTCTTATCTACTCTATCTCGACTCCCTGAGTTTGCCCTAAGGCCTCTTCCATGCCTAACTCCTCTATGTCCACCCAATCCAACTTCAAATGTTAGGCCATCCTCATCCTCACCAAACTCTCCATTCTTATACCCATCCTCAATTCTAGGCTCCTGTCGCCTCCTATCTCTCTCACCTTGCAGATTTCTAATCATTGCTTCTTGATTATCCATACTATCTCTCACTTCACCCAACACCAAGTTCAACCGCTCAAACTGTTGTTGCATGGCTTGCAAGAGAAGGGATGAGTTATGTACCATCCCCTTTGGTGATGAGTCACTCCTATGAGACATCATAATGTGCTGCACAAAAAGAATGTTAGTGGAAAACCTCACACACTCCCTTACGTGTTTACACTCGAATAATGGCACTCCACTCGTGTTTCACTCTTAATTGGCTTTTTCCAGATAATAGTCTCACACTCTCTTGCCTTTTACCTCAATAGTTTTTGTCGCTCAAGTTCTTTAAGAACTAGTTGAACTAAATCAAGACAATACAACCTTGTATTATTCCAACCCGTAATTTAGATCCAAGAAACAATGAAGGAATAAAATGACATGAGACTCAAGAAATTTATACGAGGGAAAGAGTAACTATAAAACAAGATACCAACTAGAAAGATGCATTCAACTCCTATGATGATAAAAGCTCAATCAACAAATACATTATTTCTCTTTGTTGTAACTATGTAGCAACTTTGAATACGCCACCTTCTCTTTTCTTCTTCTTCAACTTTTTTTTTTTTTTTTGAATTTTCTTTTCTTTTCTTTTCTTTTCCTTTCCTTTCCTTTCTTTTTTTCACTAATTCAACCACAAACAGCAATATTCAATTGTGAAAACCAAGCAATTGAATTCAAATACACAAGCATGGACAATGAAGTAGAAGAGAATCAATGGAACAACACACCAAGCAATTGACAAACTTAGAGATGCAGGAAAACCCTAGAGTTTTGACACCCTAGGTGATGCAAATTTCAGCCAAACCCAAACCCTAATAATTTCGGTAGCCTACTTTTTGTTTCTATTTTTTTTTTTTGGCAACCCTAGAACAATGAAGCCCTAGAATTAAATTTAAGGATGATAGAATTAAAAGATAGAATCAGACCTAATTGGAAACCTTGCTTTGATACCAAATGATATAAACCCGCGGGAATGGAATCCCTTGAACCCACAGTCAATTTGAAAACTCCCCAAGAAAGCCAAAATCAAGTCAATGGATGGAGAACCTAGACCCGATGAGAACTCATTTCAAGAACCTAGATTATATTAAAATCTAGACCCGTTGAAGAACCCGTCTCAAGAACCGAGATTATAAAGGAGGAACGCCACAAAGGTTGTGATTTACCTTTGATAAGTTCAAAAGTTCAATTAAGAACAAGTGGAGTAAAACTCAACTCACAATGAATAAATTCATCAAATTTAATAAACTACATAAACTGATTAGAATGAGGCTACATAGAGTATTTAAAGCAAAACCTAATGAAACCCTAGCCAAAATAAACCCCCATCTTCCAAAAGTGCCCCTGGATGAACAGTGTCGCGGCTACAGTGCCGCGCTACAGTAACTCGGCTACAGTAACCCTGACCCTAGTTCAATAAAATAATAACTTTCCCAACATGCCCTTGCATAGTTCCCTTAAGTGCTTCCCATAATAAACTCAATTATTCTAAACTAATAACATAAGTTCTTTAAATGAATTAAATAAGTTGAAACCCTTCAAGGGCTCAAAGCCTTTAAGTCTTGTCGTTGCCCTCTTCCATAGCTAATCAAATGAATTAAAACTGGATCTTTATCCTTCAAGCCCCATCTTGAATGTTGGGCTCTTGCTAAACTAGTCCCAAGTGGATTGCATCAATCCTTGCATTGTCTCCTTGATCTTCTTAGCCCATCTGGAAGTTGCAAATGATCTTTAAGACTAGGTCCATCTTGGTTCCCATCAATCTCACTTTCACTCTCACCTTCACTCTTGCTTTTCAGCTCATTCTCACTTTCACTCTTGCTTGTTTGCTCAATCTCCTTTTCACTTTTTCTTTTTTGATCACTCTCATTTTCGCTCTTTCTTTTTTGAGCAACCTCACTTTTCAATTTCAATTAGTCCCCATGGACATGTGTTGGAGTTAACGGAGCAAGTTTGATTGTTTTTCCATCCTTTTCAAAACTGTACATGTTCCTTAACCCATCATGGATCACATTCCTATCATATTGCCATGGCTTCCCTAACAAAATATGACCAGCATGCATAGGCACAACTTCACAAAGGACCATATCCTGGTATTTCCCAATTGAAAAAGAAACTAGCACTTACTTATTTACCCTAACCTCCCCACAATCACTCAACCACTGCAACATGTATGGTCTAGGGTGTTTCAAGGTACGTAAATTCAATTTCTCAACTAAAGTAGTGCTAGCCAAATTAATACAACTCCTCAAATCAATGACCATACTATATACTTTGTTGTTGATGTGGCATCTAGTATGAAAAACGTTCTCACTCGGCTGTTCTGTATCATTCATCTTAGTTTGTGTATTGAGTGCACGCCTAGCAACAAGAGACTCACCATACTCTTCTTTCTCATACCCATTCTTAATACTAGGCTCATGTCGCCTCCTACCTCTCTCACTTTCCAGATTTCTAATCACTGCTTCTTGAATATCCATCCTATCCCTCACTTCACCCAACTCCAAGTTCAACCGCTCAAACTGTTGTTGCATGGCTTGCAACACAAAAGATGAATTATCTGCCACACCTTTTGGTGATGAGTCACTTCTATGAGACATCATAATATGCTGCACAAAAAGAATGTTAGTGAAAAACCTCACACACTCCCTTACGTGTTTACACTCAAATAATGGCACACCACTCGTGTTTCACTCTTAATGGCTTTTTGCCGATAATAGTCTCACACCCTCTTGCCTTTTACCTCAATAGTTTTCCCGTTCAAGTTCTTTAAGAACTAGTTGAACTAAATCAAGACAATACAACCTTGTATTATTTCAACCAGTAAAATAGATCAAAGAAACAAGGAATGAATAAAATGATACGAGACTCAAGGGATTTATACGAGGGATAGAGTAATTATAAAACAAGATACCAACTAGAAAGATGTAATCAGCTCCTATGATGATAAAAGCTCAATCAACAAATACTTTCTTTCTCTTTGTTGAAACTATGTAGCAACTTTGAATATGCTACCTTCTCTTTTCTTCTCCTTCTTCCTCTTCTTCTTCTTCTTCTTCTTTTTTTTTCGAATTTTCTTTTCTTTTCCTTTCTTTTCTTTTCTTTTCTCTAATTCAATCACAAATTGCAATATTCAATTGTGAAAATCAAGCAATTGAATTCAAGCATGACAATGAAGTAGAAGAGAATCAAGGGAACGACACTCCAAGCAACAGATAAACTTAGAGATGCAGGAAACCTTAGAATTTTGAAACCCTAGGTGATGCAAATTTCAGCCAAACCCAAAATCCTAAGAATTTTGGATGCCTACTTTTTGTTTCTATTTTTTTTTTTTTTTGGCAACCCTAGAACAATGAAGCCCTAGAATTAAATTAAAGGATGCTATAATTAAAAGATAGAATCAGATCTGATTGCAAACCTGGCTCTGAATACCAAATGATATGAACCCGCGGGAATGGAATCCCTTGAACCCACATTCAATTTGAAAACTCCCCAAGAAAGCCAAAATCAAGTCAATGGATGGATAACCTAGACCTGATGAGAACTCGTTTCAAGAACCTAGATTATATTAAAATCTAGACCCGTTGAAGAATCCGTCTCAAGAACCCAGATTACAAAGGAGGAACGCCACAAAGGTTGTGATTTACCTTTGATAAGTTCAAAAGTTCAATTAAGAACTAGAGGAGATAAACTCAGCTCACAATGAATAAATTCATCAAATTTCATAAACTGATTAGAATGAGGCTACATAGAGTATTTAAAGCAAAACCTAATGAAACCCTAGCCAAAATAAACCCCCATCTTCCGAAAGTGCCCATGGATGAACAGTGCCGCGGCTACAGTGCTGCGCTACAGTAACTCGGCTACAGTAACCCTAACCCTAGTTCAATAAAATAATAACTTTCCCAACCTGCCCTTGCATAGGCCCCCTTCAATGCTTCCCATAATAAACTCAATTATTCTAAACTAATAACATAAGCTCTTTAAATGAATTAAATAAGTTGAAATCCTTCAAGAGCTCAAAGCTTTTAAGTCTTGTCGTTGCCCTCTTCCGTAGCTAATCAAATGAATTAAAACTGGATCTTCATCCTTCAAGCCCCATTTTGAATATTGGGCTCTTGCTAAACTTGTCCCAAGTGGATTGCATCAATCCTTGCATCTTTGTCTCATCTTGGATCTTCTTGACCTCGAATCTCCACCTGGATCAAAGGAAAAGTGGTTAGTAAGATTGAAAATAGTAGAAACATGATACTTACCTAGAAGATCCATAAAGATATGCATTATCATTAATTTGTTCAAGAATTTGGAATAGTCCATCCAAGCTACCCATATCATCAACTGGTGAAGACTTTAAATCTAAAATAGGAAATTGATTAAGTCTATAAACAATTTCAATTGGTGAAAATTTAGTAGTGGCATGAACACTCCAATCATATGTAAACTAAATGAATGGCAAACAATACTCCCACAAATGTTCATGAATTACATCTAAAGTCTTCCTCGAACCAAAATGACCACTCCAATATGCAAACTCAATGAATGGCAAATGATACTCCCGCAAACGTTCATGCAACAAGTCAATGAATGGCAAATGATACTCCCAGAAACGTTCATGCAACATGTCTGAAATCTTATTTTCACCAGAATGACCACACCAATTATATGCAAACTCAATGAAATACAAATGATACTCCCGCAAACGTTTATGCAACACGTCAATGTATGACAAATGATACTCCCACAAACGTTTGTGCAATACATCAATGAATGACAAATAATACTTCCACAAGCGTTCGTGTAACACGTCTTTGAATGGCAAATGATATTCCCACAAACATTCATGCAACACAACAAAAGTCTTCCTTACACCAAGGTTACCCAACAAACCACCATGTCCATCACACACAAGCAACTTACGCATAAAACTAGTAGGTACACAAAATCTATTCTTTCTATACAAGTACCAATCTAGTTTATAGAACTTACCAAACGATGCTTTCTCACATGTTCCATACACACTAGCAAAGTCATAATCATTAGCATGTAATTCCTTATCATATTCAAGTTTCAACAATTTTACATCTAAAATGAAGATAAGTACATACCTTCTTGCTAAAGCATCAACCACAAAATTTTCCATACCTTGTGTGTATTTGAATACATGAGGAAAAGTCTCAATACAATCCTCCCGCTTAACACGCATTATAGTCAACAACTTACCTTTTCCCTTTAAGTGTGTCAATGAGTCATTTTCTTCAAAGAAAGGTCGGTTAGGAATTGTTTCACCTGGCACAAAATCAATGTAGTGCTCTATCTCCCTAATGGGTGGCAATCCACTAAATACACCACTTGGAAACACGACCTCATATCCCTGCAACAAAGAGACAACAATACTAGGCAAACATACATCAAGTTCGTTAGGATTAAGATTTGCCTTAGCATACAAACTCACTTTTCTCTTTGTTTTTCTCTCACTTTCTTCACACTCTCTTTTCTTTCCACTCTCTTTTTCTTTTTCACTCTCTTTTTTCCTTTGACACTCTTTTTTCTTTTCACTCTTTTTTTTTCTGTCACTCTCTTTTTCTTCATCTTTTTTTGTACTCTCGACCTCACAATTATTTTTCAACTCATTCTCTCTTGTGCTTGATGTCTTATTCTCACCCTCTTCTTTTTTCTCTCTCATTTTTCTCTCTTTCTCCATTTCGGTCTCACTATTTCTTTTCTTCTCAATCACATCTTCACTCTTGCTTTTCAGCTCAATCTCACTTTCACTCTCACCTTCACTCTTGCTTTTCAGCTCATTCTTACTTTCACTCTTGCTTGTTTGCTCAATCTCCTTTTCACTTTTTTTTTTTGATCACTCTCATTTTCACTCTTTCTTTTTTGAGCAACCTCACTTTTCAATTTGAATTGGTCCCCATGGACATGTGTTGGAGTTAACGGAGCAAGTTTGATTGTTTTTCCATCATTTTCAAAACTGTACATGTTCCTTAACCCATCATGGATCACATTCCTATCATACTGCCATGGCTTCCCTAACAAAATATGACCAGCATGCATAGGCACAACATCACAAAGGACCATATCCTGGTATTTCCCAATTAAAAAAGAAACTAGCACTTGCTTATTTACCCTAACCTCCCCACAATCACTCAACCACTGCAACATGTATGGTTTTGAGTGTTTCAAGGTACGTAAATTCAATTTCTCAACTAAAGTAGTGCTAGCCAAATTAATACAACTCCTCAAATCAATGACCATACTACATACTTTGTTGTTGATGTGGCATCTAGTATGAAAAACGTTCTCACTCGGCTGTTCTGTATCATTCATCTTAGTTTGTGTATTGAGTGCACGCCTAGCAACAAGAGACTCACCATACTCTTCTTTATCATACCCATTCTCAATACTAGGCTCATGTCGCCTCCTACCTCTCTCACCTTGCATATTTCTAATCACTGCTTCTTGAATATCCATCCTATCGCTCACTTCACCCAACACCAAGTTCAACCGCTCAAACTGTTGTTGCATGGCCTGCAACACAAAAGATGAGTTATCTGCCACACCTTTTGGTGATGAGTCACTTCTATGAGACATCATAATATGCTGCACAAAAAGAATGTTAGTGAAAAACCTCACACACTCCCTTACCTGTTTACACTCAAATAATGGCACTCCACTCGTGTTTCACTCTTAATGGATTTTTTCCGATAATAGTCTCACATCCTCTTGCCTTTTACCTCAATAGTTTTCCCGCTCAAGTTCTTTAAGAACTAGTTGAACTAAATCAAGACAATACAACCTTGTATTATTAAGACCAGAAAAATAGATCAAAGAAACAAGGAATGAAAAAAATGACACGAGACTCAAGGAATTTATACGAGGGAAAGAGTAATTATAAAACAAGATACCAACTAGAAAGATGTAATCAGCTCCTATGATGATAAAAGCTCAATCAACAAATACTTTCTTTCTCTTTGTTGAAACTATGTAGCAACTTTGAATATGCTACCTTCTCTTTTCTTCTTCTTCTTCCTCTTCTTCTTCTTCTTCTTTTTTTTTCGAATTTTCTTTTCTTTTCTTTTCTCTAATTCAATCACAAATAGCAATATTCAATTGTGAAAATCAAGCAATTGAATTCAAGCACGACAATGAAGTAGAAGTGAATCAATGGAACGGCACTCCAAGCAACAGATAAACATCGAGATGCAGGAAACCCTAGAATTTTGAAACCCTAGGTGATGCAAATTTTAGCCAAACCCAAAATCCTAAGAATTTTGGAAGCCTACTTTTTGTTTCTATTTTTTTTTTTTGGCAACCCTAGAAGAGTGAAGCCCTAGAATTAAATTAAAGGATGCTATAATTAAAAGATAGAATCAGACCTGATTGTAAACCTGGCTCTGAATACCAAATGATATGAACCCGCGGGAATGGAATCCCTTGAACCCACATCAATTTGAATACTCCCCAAGAAAGCCAAAATCAAGTCAATGGATGGAGAACCTAGACCCGATGAGAACTCGTTTCAAGAACCTAGATTATATTAAAATCTAGACCCGTTGAAGAATCCGTCTCAAGAACCCAGATTACAAAGGAGGAACGCCACAAAAGTTGTGATTTACTTTTGATTAGTTCAAAAGTTCAATTAAGAACAAGAGGAGATAAACTCAACTTACAATGAATAAATTCATCAAATTTCATAAACTGATTAGAATGAGGCTACATAGAGTATTTAAAACAAAACCTAATGAAACCCTAGCCAAAATAAACCCCCATCTTCCAAAAGTGCCCCTGGATGAACAGTGCCGCGGCTACAGTGCTGCGCTACAGTAACTCGGCTACAATAACCCTAACCCTAGTTCAATAAAATAATAACTTTTCGAACATGCCCTTGCATAGGCCCCCTTCAATGCTTCCCATAATAAACTCAATTATTCTAAACTAATAACATAAGTTCTTGAAATGAATTAAATAAGTTGAAACCCTTCAAGAGCTCAAAGCCTTTAAGTCTTGTCGTTGCCCTCTTCCGTAGCTAATCAAATGAATTAAAACTGGATCTTCATCCTTCAAGCCCCATTTTGAATGTTGGGCTCTTGCTAAACTTGTCCCAAGTGGATGATTGCATTGTCTCCTTGATCTTCTTGGCCCATCTGGAAGTTACAAATGATCTTTAAGACTAGGCCCATCTTGGTTCCCATCACTACATGTGTATCACAACACACTACATTGACAGTGAGTGGATTTTGCATAAAAAACTAATTGGCTTTAAAGATATTGTGGATCATAAAGGTCCATCCGTTGGGGAGAAGATGGATGATTCTTTAAAGGACTGGAGAATTTGAAAAGTGTTGTGTATTACAGTTGATAATACCAGTACCAATGAAACAACAATTGATTGGTTTAAGCGGAACACGACGGTGAGAGATGATGTCATTCGGGCCCACGAGTTTATGCACGTTCGATATTGTGCTCATATCATCAACTTCATAGTTGTTGAGGGGTTAAAAGAGGTTGATGATTCCATTACTTGAGTCTGCAATATTGTACGATATATGAGGGGTTCCCCTCAAAGGCTTGCCAAGTTTAAGGCAATAGTAGAAGATCTTAAGATTGAATGTTCTAGTATGTTGTGCTTGGACGTTCCAACTCGATGGAACTCTACATACATGATGTTGGATGTGGCACAAAAGAACCAAAAAGCATTCGAGCGGATGGAGGTCGAGGATGGGGGCCTCATGTATGCTTTGTTGGAGCCAGCTGGACGGGGCTCGGTGCGCCAGATGCACATGATTGGACCAGTGTGAGATACTTTGTTGAATTTTTAAGAATTTCTTATGACATAACCATGCGGCTATCTGGATCTAAATATACGACTGCGAACTCATTCTTCAACGAGCTCTCGGTGCTTCACTTTCAGTTGGAAAATAGTTGTTTGACTCTAGTGGATTGTTATCTGCTATGGCTATGAGGATGAAGACCAAATATAATAAATATTGGGGGAATATTGAGAAGATAAATAGATTACTATTTGTGGCTGTTATCCTTGACCCCCGATATAATTGGCCCTTCTAGAATTTTGGGTAAATTTCGTCCTCGAGGCAGTGAAAGCTGTAGAGTTTATTAGATTGTTAAAAAGTGATATTGATGACCTATATAATCACTACATTAATAGTTGTCAGCCTTCATCCACAGTTGGTAGCTCCTCACATTCGAGGCCGACGGGGTCGACAGCTTCCTCAGGTGATACTAACCCATCTGTAGGGGTTAGAGGTCATCGTATTATGCATTGTACATATGAGGTTGAACGATATTTTATGAAATCTGTCGAGGCACCTAGTGATGTATTTCAGTTATTAACTTGATGGAAAGTTAATTCCACCAAGTATCTAGTCATTTCCCGTGTAGCCCAAGATGTGCTAGCCATTCCTGTCACTACGGTTGCCTCAGAGTCGGCATTTAGCAATAAAGGTCGCGTGTTGGATGCTTATCGGAGTTCATTGTCACCGTCAACAGTGGAGGCCCTCGTTTGCACACAGAATTGAATAAGTGAAATGCCCATTGGACTAGATACCGTTGGCGTTGATGACGAGAGCTATAGACTTGAATCGGATAAATTTATATGCTTTTAAATGATTATTTAATTATTTGTACTGTTTCTAACTTCTACATTTTATGATTTTAAAGATTTAGTTGCGAACCGTAGCATAATTGCCGATGACTGAGAGTTTGAGACGGACGCCCCTTGAGAGTTGGGATGGAGTTGAGAGAACCCCCTTTCTTGGTAAGAATCAAATTCTATTTTTACCGTGTTCAATTTTTTATTATCAATTTTTTTCATTTATTGATTGCAACTTTCTATCTTCATTTCAGGCATGACCAATAGACCAAAAAGCATTTGAGTGAAATCCGTGTTTAATATTTATGTAGTTATATTTCAAGGCTAGGAGTAACACCTGTCCTTATGGTAGGACTTTTTATAAATATTTTTAGAAAGGACGATGGGAATTACTGTCCGATTTAAAACTTTTCACTTGCATACCCAGGGTGCAAGACTCCATGTTTATAAATTAAAATATGCTTTGACGATAAAAAAGGTTTACAGCGGAAAACATAAATCTTTACAATAAAAGGCCTCTCGTACGTTTAAAACTCGTGCCTAGACTTCTGTGCTCTTCTCCATGTGCCGTGTCCGTCCTGATCATGCAGTTCCTGTGGGGGAAGGGACATGCATAAAAACTAAAATGAGTCGAAGACTCGTAAACATTACTTCATACGGTTAAAATATAATAATATAGGTTTTCATTTATGAATTCATTACTCGTACATACTATTACGTGCATGCATACGTGTCATACGTGCGTTCATTTGAAAACGTCACTGGACGGGATTTTTCTCTTTTAAACATGGGCTTCCTTTTCGTAAGACGTTTCTCCCATCAGTGCCTTAATTTATTCAAGAGTTCGTGCATGTTTACGTGCGTTCTTTTGAAAACGTCACTAGACGAGGCTTTTCTTTCAAAAGACTTTCCTTTCTTTAAAACGTGTCCCTCGTCAGTGCATTCATTTCTTAAAGATTCGTGCATTCGTCGTACGTTCATACATACATGCATACATCCATTCGTTCTTATCACTTTCATAGGCCAGTACACACTGTTACGCTCCATATGATTGGGGTTAGCGGTCCATCCTTTGGACCCGGATTCCACCCGTGGCCATGGGTTAGGAATCCCTTTCATAGGGGGCAACACTAGGTGCACTTCTAGTACTACTTACCCGGCATTGCAATCTGCCCATTCATTGATACCCTTTTCATTCGTTCATGTGGCCGTTACGTATCTTCATACATTCATGCTTTTAGTTCTTTCTTTCTTGCTTTTTATTCATTCATTCATGCCAGCTCTAGTGAGCTGGAGCTTTCATTCAGTTCGTTCTTTCATTTAACTGTCCTTCCATGAGAAAACATTTCTTTTACTGAGAAAACATTGTTTGGGGCGTAAGCCCGAAAATGGTCTTTTCATTTTTCAATTCGTTTTAGTCCTGTCATTTCTTTAACAGTTCGTTCGTGGAAAACTTCATTTGAGAACATACATGGGCTTAAACGTCAGCTTTCATGGCTCCCATAAGCGTCACCTTTGAACGTCGTCTCTCACGGCATCCACGGGCATCACCTCGTGGTGCACATGAGAGCGTCGGTTCGTAGGATCCATAAGAGCATCCGCTGTCATGCCTTTCATGCATCTTCGTCAGTTTATGGATTTTCTCTTAGAAACTACATATAATAGATACAGCGTATAGTCATCCATTCACATGCGTACAATTAATACTTTGGGGTCGTACATACTTATATGTTTGAACACTTAGCATTTTCTTTCTTAAAGCGTCTTTCGTTTCTTTTCGTGAGCATCTTAAGGGAAAAGCGTTTCTTGTATCTTGGAAAACTCTAGAAGAGTATGAACGTAACACTTACCTGGACTCCATCCTATTTGCATGTCATGCAGTCCATTCATATGCTTGTCAGATGGCAACCTACATGCATACACATACCTTAACGTCATTCTCTATCTAGTACATAAGCAACTTAAACTGAGAAAGTACAAGCTACACTTCACTTGGAACACTCTCCTTCTATTCCGTGTTCTTACGTGTTCCATACTAAGTTAAAACTTTCGGGGACCCATTACGGTCACCCCATCTTCCAACTCATGTCTTGCCTCGAGTGCTCATCTACTAAAGTGAACTCATGATTCACCTTAGAATTAAGACACAAAGGCCTTTGTCTCATTCTTCTCATTAATCTCATTCCGACACATGACTCAGATCAACTAAGTCACGCATCTCTTCCTTGGACAGTACACTCGTCACTTTCTTCATGCATCTTAGCCCATACTAATCCTCATTCCCATCCAGACAAGCCGCACGGCTCTAAGCTAACTCTGAGGCTTAAGCACCGTGTAACTGTGCTAATGACAGATTACCCATTACATATGGTGAATCCGTCCGACACATGTGTCTAACCAGATTACACATGTACTCTACCCCTTATCACCTAAGATCAACATATATAACACGTTGATCACCATCTTCGAGGGACAAGGGCCATACTCCGATACCAACCTTCTCTTAACCCGGCTAGCATGGCTATTCATGCTACCCGTCCCTTTTTGACAGTTCATCCCAACACTTAACACGACAAGACTCCATTCATAACCTTGTCACGTTACCCAACATTCGGGTACATAAATTCCTAACTCATCATGAGTACGATTCCTTACGTACTCCCGACACATCATTTTAACACATTTTAACACTTCACCCATCATAAGCATGACTGCCAATAACCATTTCACTTCGTGACGTTGCCAAGTCATGCTTCCACTGTGTACTCTTACACTTATACTGCTGCTACACCCATACTTTCAGCCATAAGTCAAGTACGGTGACACTTGTCACCTCAGACTACAGGCCACATCACAACTACTTCGGGACACTATTCCATAGTTCCCGACACTATTCACCACGCTCTACGCCTATCAACTGTATAACCATCCTTATCACTGCGACACACCATACGGTGTGTTGCTGCACTTCGTGGAGTACACTCCGCGCATACTGCCTTCGTATATGCTACAACTCATTACCATTACGGCATACGCACCACATGGTGCATTGCTCCTCTACATGGAGTACAATCCTCGTGTACTCCCCTCACATATGCTATGCCACATCACCATCATGGCGTACGCGCCATATGGTGCATCGCCCCATCACATGGAGTACACTCCACATATACTCCATTCACAAACGCTATGCCACATCATCACTATGGCATACCCGCCATATGATGCGTCACTCCACTACATGGAATACACTCCGCGTATACTCCATGCAATTTACGACACATCACCACTACGGCAAACCCGACGTATGGTGCGTCACTCCATCACATGGAGTACACTCCACATATACTCCATGCACGTTACGACACATCACCACTAAGGCATATCCGCCGTATGGTGCGTCACTCTATCACATGGAGTACACCCCACGCATACTCCCTTTATACACACTATGCCATACAAAGTACACCTCACACGTACTCCATACACGTTACATCACTTTACCACTATGGCATACCCGCCATATGGTGCGTCACTATTCCACATGGAGTACACTCCATGTGTACTCCATTCACCTGCATTACGTCACATCACCATTATGGCATATCCGCCACATGGTACATCAATCCGTCACATGGAGTACATTCCACATGTACTCCTTTTACACGCACTACACCACAGAGCACACTCTCCGTGTACTCATCCCGTTCCACCATATTCCACGAGGGTATATTTTACATATACTCTCCTTGTCTCACCTTACACCACACACAAAGTACACCCAGCGTGTACTCTTCCCATTCCACATACACCATGCCACCATTACAACACAGTCCTCAACACTACACCGCACACTTCCCAAATACGCCCAACACTTCACAGCACACTACATGGCACAATACACCTCCATACAACATAGACAAGCCCAACACTTCATTGCACAGAGTGCCCAACACTTCGTTACACAGCATCACATCACAATACCACAACTCCACAAAACTAGCAGCATAGTCCACAACCTAGTCCACTAATCAATCTAACATAATTAACGAGGGATAGAGGGTTATACCATCGACGGAATAACCCGTGCGTTGCTCGTTGATCGTCGCAGCCGATGATGTCGACAGTGTTGTACGTGGTGGCTGACCCACGTACGTTAACTGTTTAGGCATTTGGATAGCTAGGTGTGGTCTTGGAAGGGCTCGTGAAGGCCTTGTGATGATGGCAAGGAGCGTAACATGGCGGATCTAGCCGTGTACAGTGGCGGCCAGCCACACGCAGTGGCTGTCCATCGTGTGCAGTGACTACCCACCACTCAAAGTGGTAGTTTGGACCTATGGTTGGACTGAGGGGTTGCTGGTGGAGCTCGTGGTGGCACTGGGGTGGCGCCACGGCGGCTCACGGCGGAGGAAGGGGAACTGGCCGTGTAAGGGAGAGGGAGCAGCCGTGGGAGAATGAGAGAGAGTGTGCGTGCATGGGTGGCAGATCGGGGCCATGGGTGGTTGGCTTGGCTTGGTGGCAGCCTAAGGAGGTTGATGACGGTGGTTACCCACCGTGGGTGGCGGTGCACGGCGGTGGAGGACATGCAACCCGTGCATGCATGAGGGGGAAACCCATGTGGTGGAGAGAGGCTATGGGCCTCGGGTCACGTGGAGGAGGAAGAGGGAGGTCCATGGTGGTGCTGGGTGGCTGTGGGTGACCGTGTACGGCGGCGCACGGTGAGGAAATGGGTTAGAGACCCATTTCGGATACTTGCCGTGGAAGGAGAGGGAGGGCTGCGTAACAGGGGTTGGCTTCGGTGGAGGATGATGGCCGGTGGGAGGGGAGGTCGCCGTGGGAGCGGTGCACGGCGGCGCAGTGGCCTTGAGCCCATTCGGGCTTTGCACTTCCAAGGGAGAGGAAGAGAGAGCGTGGGAGAGAGAGCCTGCCGTGGATGGGCTCGCCGGAGGGAGAGGAGGCCAATGGTGCCGGTGGTGAGAGCTGGCGACGCACGGCGGCACCGAGCTGAGGCCTTGAGCCGTTCGGGCATGGGGTGGATCGCGTACAGCGTACGCTGGAGAGAGGGAGGAGAGAGGGAGATTTGGGGAAAAAGTAAGGGAGAATATTACTAACGGTGGATCTCAACGATCTAATGGTGGATCTCAAACACTGATTTGAAATGCGTAAAACATTAACTTAATTAAAAGCGCTTAGAGGAATTAAGGTAGAATATTATTTTAAACTAACTTTAGTTTATAAAATAATATTCTTCATCATTAATAAAATGATGAAGTCTCACTTAACATATTTAAAAGGATTAAACCATTTAATTAATAAAAGTTCTCAACATAATTTAAATCTCATAATATCTTAAATAATTGAAATCATTTTAATAATAATATTAAAATGATTTCCGGCAATTATAATATTTTTCGAGCTCTTCAAGAATATTATAATTGTCGTATTTAAGATCAAATCTTAATTCAATAATACTGGAAATACTTCTTATAAATATCTCCAGCATATTTAAAACACTGGGCGTGCCTTAGAAGTCACACGATATCTTTCGAACCACACCACATGGTTCGACACGCATAACGAGTCTCACAGTCGCTAGATAGAAGGGGGCAGACAATTTACAAAATCTCTGCCCTCGGGATTTGCTTACGTCATAAAGACGGAACATATATCAGAAAGAAGAAGCGTACGTAAGAAGGAAGGAGCAGGGTTTTACACTAGGTCAATATTGTTATTACATTTGGCTACATCATACATGTTATTTAGTTTTTAAACTATTGTATTTAAGGTTTTTTTTTTTATCTTTTCAGTATTTTTTTTTTTACAGATTTGGACTTGGGTTTTGGTAATCATATTTATGTAGTTACATTACATTGTGCTCGATCCGAGCAAAGACTGAAACAAGGACCCACCACGTGATACTCTTATTTAGGCCGCATTGATTTTTGCTTTCTCTTTTTCATATTCTCCAGTATTAATTATCTTCTTTGCAATTAGGATTTTAGACAATTGAGTCATGTTGCTTAAAACTTTTATTAGTATCAGATTCTTCATTCTTTTGTCGGTAGTAAAGTTTTGAATCATTTGATATATATGGTAGTATTGGCGCCCCAAAGGCATTTTAATTTGTCTCCACAACGTCCTATATACACAAAACAAATGCCCTAAGCCGATGTACAACTCGATCTGCAAGAAACGTAGAGAAACAAATGGTTCGACTCCGTCGGAGTTGAAGCTCAGCCCTAGTAGGTACCTCAATTAAATTGTACATGGTTTTGAGCTGCATTTGGCAGTAACCTGGAAGTGAATACTCGAGTGCCCTCGTAGGTATATCATAATAGTTGAACAACATATCATTGCTTCCAATACTGACTAAAAACAAAGCATTTTCGAGAATCTTGCGAACCGTTTCTCATCCAACAACACCCTCCATTCTTTGTAATGCTTCGTAAAAGTTATTTAACTGCGTTGGAAGATCAAAGCTTGCGTTATAACTATTGTTTGCGGGTCCAAACCCGAACCGGCCGATGCAAAGCTAACACCTCAAGCAAGTCGGTGTCAGGCATTGATTGGTCCAAGTAAGCCAACAAGAGTTCCTTGATGCCGAAGCAATCAGAAAGCCTATCACTAATTTTCCATCGCAAAACCTTCTAGTGTGGACTTGGCGGGGGAAGTCCATGCCATAAGGTGGGTGATCACTGAGAAATAATGTTTTTATGTGGTTGTTGTTGCCTGGATCAATGGTTGAATCCCCAAAGGCGAAGATTGTTGAAACATTAGCATTTTGAGATGCTGCGAATGGAGTTAGAAAAGAAATTAAAGAAGCAATCAAGAAGATTGCAAATAAGATGGTGTTACTGAGCGACATGGTGATTCTCGGCAGGTGTACTTATATGATCAAAATTTGGTAGATTAAGTAGGTGACCAAAAAAGAAAGCAAACGGATGTATTTATAATACACTAATTAATCTGTTTCCTATTATACATTGATTCTCAATGATCGAGTTTGAATCAAAAACTCAGATTACTGTACGTATCGAGTCCTATTCCAAAACAAATTAAAGGGGTTGAAAATTGAGACAATTCCCATTCTAGTATAGGAATTTGGATTACTGATTTCTTACCACTTTATACTGGATTCTCAAAATTAGGTGAAGAAGTTCAAACATCCGCATGTAATTCAATCTTTAGTTTTCAAGCATACTTAAAAAAGGTGATGTCGAATACTAAACCATATGAAATTCGCCTTCAGACTTGGAATAATCTGAATAACTATTAATTTGGACATGTGCTTAATTAATTTCATTTGTCTGTTTAACCTCACAAGTTTGGTAAAACAACTTCGTTTTCATTTAGGATTGATGGTATAATCTCTTACAACTTAATATATTGGATCAGAATAAGATAATGTCTTAAGAATTTGAAACCATGTGAAACCTAATGAATTAGAGCTTCCAAGGATAATTTTTATTTTATTTTTTATGGGAAATAGACTTCATTTCATTCAATGAAACCGAAGTTACTGCAGTGATTGATAAATACAGGAAAAAATCCAGATTAAAAGCCAAACTACTCATCTGTTTGAGGCTTCCCCGCACACAAATTTCTTTATGACGAGCATTATTTTAACTTCTATAAGCTCTCTAATAACAAAATCTTCTGAGATATGAAACCCTGTAAGAATAGAAATTTCAATCCCGATTTGTCTGAGAATATAACACTCTATAAAAACAAGATAACTAACCCGCATCCTCCAAAGGAGGAGAGAGACAACCACCTCCCTTCTCCCAAAAGAGGAGTGGGAAAACCATCTCCCATCCTCTAAGGGAGAAGAGGGTTCTCCTACTATGGACAACAAGTCTAATAGTCTTTTTTTTTTTTTAACCTAACACAAGCAATAGAATAGACAAACATAGGAAAAACTGAAAAAATAGAAATATAACAAAACAGAAACTTGAAATACACTGAAAACTGAAAAAACACTGAGTAAGGAGGTTGTAATGGTGCTTGAAGGACACGCACCATGCTAGGAGTGTGCCAGACTGTCACAACTGAAGCTACCGAGCCCTCTTTGTGGTGGTGCATGGACGGCACGCGCACACTTTGACCCGCGTGTGTGGATCACGCGTTGCTTCTTTGGGCAAAACCTTCGACAGTCTGAAAGATCGGAGGCTTAGGAACCCCACGGTGGGGCGCATGGTGGTCGTTGGCCACCAAAAAACATTAAATGCCACTTCTCCATGCTTTGACTGGAGAAAACAAATAACAAAACCAAAACATCGATTGGAAAATTAAACACTTGGAGAAAACTGCATCTGATGGGAGGAGGGAGGGAGGGAAGAGCCGAAGCTCCCACCCCCCCCCCCCCCCTTTGAGGTGGTTTTCGGTTTAGGTTTCTAGGGAGAAGGTAGAGCTTCTTTCTCTAGAAATATTTAGGGCCAGCTCCTCACTCGTAGTTATTATACAATGATGTTATTATGTTCGCTTTCAAGGACAATTAAAGCATACTTTAAAAAAAAAAACTGATGCAGAATGTATGAATGCTCGGAATTCTACAATTTGAAGAATATAATTTAGTAAATTATCATACATAATTAAAAATCAATTTCAAACTTTTCGTAATCTCAACATACGCATTCAGCAACCGCTTCATTTATTTGTTTCAATATTGATGACTTTCAGCAATTGAAGTATGCTACATAATGAAACGGAGTGAATATTAACTCATCTTAACTCATTTCAACTCATCATTACAACTTTTTCAAATCCCAATACAAAATATAATAAATAATTCAACTTTTTCAAATCCAAAAATAATAATAATATTAAAAAAATAATATTTTAACAATATTTTATCATCTGAACTGAACTCAACTCAGTTCAACATCTAAATGCAGCCTATCGAGATTTGGGTTGGGAAGAAAAAATCCCACCAATCCCCAAATATTCTTGAAAAACATTGATAAAGAGCTAGAGGGAGCGTTGTTTTTCTCGCTTCTACGTATATAGGGTTGTTTGGGAAGTACATCTCATATCATCTCATCTTATTTCAACATTTTTTATAATTTCTTTTTCAAACATCACTTAAATATAATCACTTTTCAATTTCAAATGTTCAACTTTTTTATCTAATCATTACATAATCCTAAAATAAAAATTATATTCTAAAAATATTTTATTTTTATAATATTTTTCTTTAATTTTTCTCCCTCATTTTCTAAAATATCATAAAATATCTTAACTCAAATTATTTCACTACTATTTATAGATTTTTCATCTTTTCTCATTCTCCAAACATCCCATACGCTTTTCTTTTCTAGACTAAACAGCTAAGCTAGCAATGGCAAATAATAATCGAAATACCATTTTCTCACTACATTCGCAAATCCAAAGGACCGTAAACTAATTTTCTTAAAAAAGAGGTGGGAATTGGCTATGCTGCAATGATAATGATAATGCATGTTGTAAAAGTAAATCCTAGCAAAGCACAGGAAGGGTGAAATCCTAGCAGACCAAAGGTCGAGAGAAAGGGAGAGAAACTTCTGGAAGAAAAAGGAAAAATATTATTCTGTAAAAATTATTTACATCCATGTATAGTAGCAAGATTTATAGGAATACATGAAGGAATAAAAAGACATGCGACTAACATGTGATACAAAGATGAATAAAAAAATAAAAGAATAAAAAGATGAAAATGAATAAGTTTAATTCTTGATACCCCTTTCAAGATGGAAAGTATATAGAATGGACTCCCATATTGGAAACTAAATGATGAAATAGTTGAAAACCAAGAGGTTTAGTTAACACATCAGCAAGTTGATGACTGGAAGCTAAGTGAAAAGTCTTGATAATTCAAGCTTGAATTTTTTTCCTGAATAAAGTGACAATCCAACTCAATGTGCTTTGTTCTTTCATGGCAGACCAAATTGGCAGCAATGTGTAAGACAACCTGACTATCACAAAAAAGTTGAGCACTATGAGGATGAGAAATACAAAAATCAGATAAGAGAGTGAGAAACTAATTGGTTTCACAAGTGGTAGAAGCCATGGATCTATACTTAGCTTCTGGAGAAGATCTAGAAACAGTGATCTGTTTCTTTGTCTTCCATGAAACCAAACAATCCCCAAGGAAAATACAATAACCACTTGTAGATCTTCTACTATCAGGACAAGAAGTCCAATCAGAATCAGCAAAGGCTTTAAGGGACAGTGTATTTGTAGCAGGAAAGAAAAGACCATGGCCAAGAGTGCCTTTGATGTATTGTAAAATTTTGTAGGCTGCTTGTAAATGAGGCTGCCTAGGCTGAGCCATGTATTGGCTAAGCCTATTGACATAATAACATAAGTCTGGCCGAGTTAATGTGAGGTAAAGAAGTTGATCTACAAGTCTTTTGTAAACTGTAGGGTTAGGCAGCAAGTCTCCCACATCTTTACTCAACTTAATATTTTGTTCCATAGGAAAAGCAATAGGTTTAGAAGCAAATAAACCAGCATCTTGACGAATCTCCAAATAATATTTTTTTTTACACAAAGAAATACCAACAGGAGACTGAGCCACTTTCAAACCAAGGAAATATTTGAGCTTACCCAAGTCCTTAAGCTGAAACTTCTCACCAAGCAAGGACTATAAAAGCTCAATAGATTTCATATCATTACTAGCAATGAGAATATCATCAACATAGACAAGAAGGGCAATAAAAGATGAACCCTCAGTCTTAGTAAAAAGAGAATAATCAGATTTAAATTGTTGAAAACCCATACTGAGTATAGAAGTTGAAAACTAGGAGAACCACTGTCGTGAGGCTTGTTTCAAGCCATAGAGTGATTTATTCAACTTGCAAAACTGAGACCCCCCTTTAATATGGAAACCAAGAGGTAAAACCATGTATACTTCTTCAGATAAATTTCCATGCAAAAAAGTATTATTCACATCAAGTTGTGTAGGATGCCAACCTTTCATAACAGCAATGGCCAAAAGAGTTCTAACAGTAGCAATTTAGCAACAGGTGAGAAAGTTTCAGAATAATCCAACACTTCAGTTTGGGTATAACCCTTGGCAACAAACCTTGTCTTATATCTTTCAATTGAATCATCAGCACGATACTTAATCTTATAAACCCATTTGCAGCCAATAGGCTTCTTACCAGGAGGAAAGAAGTAACAATCCATGTATTATTAATTTCCAAAACTGTAATCTCAACTGACATGGCATCTCTCCAATGAGAGTGCTTGACAACTTGATGATAGAACTCAGGTTCAGTATTGACAGAAATGGACATGACAAAGGATCTGTGTGGAGGAGAAAGATTAGCATAAGTTGGAAAATTGAAAATTATCATATTTAAGAGATGAAGACAAAAATGAAGAAGAACTTGATGAATCATAAAATGTTGAAGGATCTGATATAGTGTGTAGAAGAGGAATTGCAATGAAAATTCTGCAAGTAACCAGGTACCTTTCTGATTCTAGAAGATCTTTTGGGAAGATAAGAAGGCAATGGAACAGTGGTAGAGGACAGTGAAAAAGAATAATCAATAGAAGGTGAAAAATCATTTGAATGAGAATGTGAAGAATCAACAAATGGTGAAGAATCATTTGGATGAAAAGGTGAAGAAAAGCTAAGAGATGAATCAACAAAAGATGTTGTTGAAGGCGCAGTTAAATAATTTAAAGTTGAACATTCAATTGAAAAAATAGAAGAAAAATCAGTATTAATTTGAGAAGAAAAAGGAAAATATGTTCATGAAAAACAACATTTATTGAAATAAAAGATTGATTAGTTTTTAAATCAAGAAGTTTGTAACATTTTATGCCAAAAGGATAACAAAAAAAAAATACAAGTTTGAGCTCTAGGATCAAATTTGGTTCGAGATCTTTGTAGACTTGAAACAAAACAAAGACAACCAATAGTTCTTAAATGAGCATAAGAGGGAGAAGATTTGAACAAAAGCTTGAAAGGAGATTTATGTTTTAAAAAAGGAGTAGGAAGCCTATTAATGAGGTAAGTTGCTCTTAAAATAGTATCACCCCAAAAATTAATAGGCAGATGAGACTGAATCATCATTCTTCTAGCTACATTAAGAATTTGATGATGCTTTCTCTCTACAACAGAGTTTTGTTGAGGAGTCTCAGCACAACTATGCTGATGTATGATGCCTTTAGAATGCAAAAAATGAACAAAAGAAAATTTAGTGCCATGATTAGTGCAAAGTGGTTTTATTTTTAAATGAAATTTGTATTTTAACCATTTTATAAAAATCTCTAAAAATATTTTAAACTTCATATTTATGCTTAAGAAGATAAAGCCATGTAGCACGAGTTGAATCATCAACAATGGTCAGAAAATATTTGTAACCTTCAATAGTAGGTAACAACATATGGTCCCCAAACATCAAAATGAACACAATCAAAAGGGGCAGCAGACGAATGAACATTATTAGGGAAATGTGAATTCCTTTGTTTAGCTAAGGACGAATCATGCAAGGATTGCAAGGAATAGTCAATTTAGGAGCAAAATTATTCATAAACAGCATCTTAGAATTAGAAGGATGACCAAGTCTATTAAGCCAAAGCTCATAATTAGAGCATTTGAAAATTGAGCAAACATGCAAAGATATTATTTCAAGTAAACATACAACATATGAAAAAGAATTAGGTTTAGAAACAGAAAGACCTTACTGTTGCAGTATATAGAGGCCTCCCTGCAATCTACCCGCTCCAATCAGCCTCCAACGAATCAGGTCCTGTATTAGACAAGTGTCAGAGGAAAACAGAAAGCAGCAAGTTAGTGATTGTGTTAATTATAGCTAATGGAAATTAATTTGAATTTAAACGTTGGAACACATAAAACATCAAGTAAAAGAAGATATTCAAAAATAGACATAGAACTAATGTGTAACAGACACAGATTGGCCATTAGGAAGCTTCACAAAAGCATTAGAAGGAACCATATGATCAGTGTCTCCAGTATCAAGAATCCAAGAATTGGAATTAAAAGTAGCAGACTAAGGAACATAAAAAATAGAATGAGTATTATTTCAAGGAAAAACAATGCTAGAAAAATTATTTGAAACAACTACATTGACAACATAAGGAACTTCATTAGCAGATTTAGAAGGATGAAGCAGATTTAGAAGTTGCTAATACTGAGCTTCAGTCAATGAAAAAGGAGAAACAACTAAGGAAATGCTATCATTGAGGACAACATTATTAGCCATAGACTGTTGCCTCTGTTTTAGTTTGTAGCCTGGGGAAATCTATGCAACTTGTAACACTTTTCAACCACATGACTAGTAAATCCACAATGCTTTAGTCTATTGTAACACCCCCTTCCCGTAGGCTAGAAGTGTCACGTGTTTTTCATAAAATAAACTCGACAAGAGATCTCATTTTTAATAAATAAACTTAGGATTTATTTTGTAGAAAAACTGTCTAATAAAAATGTTTTCTATAAACATTAAATGAATAAACTGAATAAATTCATGTCATAAAAGCATGTTTAATTTTAGAAAGTCTGAAACTAAAATTAACTGCTCCTTCTATTCCTGGCCTGCCTGCTCGTAATCATCATCCTCACCTAGGTGGTTAAAAACATGAAAACTAAAATGAGTCGAAGACTCAATAAGAAATCCATCACAACGTAAACGTAATAAACATAAGATTTTCACAAAAACTTTCATGCTAAGCTTAAAATTCATGATTGTTCATACTGATGTTTATGCTATGCATGACTGATTTATCTGAATTAACTGACTGATCTGATTGATTTAACTGATTTATCTGACTGGCCAACACACTTAACCCTATGTGCGAGGTTGTGCACCGGCCCCACATCCCGCTGCAGCAAGGGGAACCGCTGATAGTATTCTGGCATACTATGGTGGATCACGACTGAGTTTGTGGCTTGCACACCACCCTGAAACTGAACTGCATTGGTACCACGCATCTGAATGGCCATCTTATTAATTGATCTGATCTTAGCTTGCACTTGAATTTAAGATGGCTTATGTGTCTTATACACATGAGATGCATGACATATTACATACATAATTATAATTTTTGAATTTGAACATGATGCGGAATGACATGATCGTATGCTATGCTGGATGACATGTTTGCATATAACATGAGTGGTACATAAATAATGGCTATCAATGAACTAGCTTGAATAATACTTGTATATAAGCTGAACTGTGATGATTCTAATTTATGATCAAATTATTTACTTTGCTGCGCTACTTCCTGAAACTCATTTCATAGCTCGTCACCTATATGAAATATTAAACATCACTAAATCTGTCTAGGAAAGCACGCCCTAATAATCTACTTTATTAAATTCACAATCTAAAAGATAGTCAAAATAAATCTTTTGTTTAACACCATAAAATCAATGAATTCTTATATCTTAAATTATTTAATTACTAATATATAACATATTTTAATTTAGTAAGAAATCATATTGTATTTAAATGTATTAGATATTAATGATAACTGGTTTCACAAGACTCATTATATAATTAAACCATTTAGTATTTACTACTTAAATCTAGTAAAAATTTCATATTTAATAATATAAATAATTTCTAATATTTTCTAAAAAAATATATAGATTAATGGGTTAACATACTTATTTAATTAAACTAAGCGTAATTTAAAAATATAAAGAGTCCAATTTAAAAACAACTCTTGTAGATAAGAGCCCACGTAAGAATAGTGAGTCCAAAAACAATTCAGTCATTTCTTAAACACTAAATGCGTGATTGCGTGATGGTGGACCTGGGGTGACGAAAAGAATCGACAGTAATTTCTGTGCGAGGTGATGGGTCCTGAGAGATTTTTTATTATTAGTAGTGGAGAGAGAGATCGGGCATGGCTTACCCACAGATTAATGAAGTGCAGTGATAGTGGCTAGCGGGTGAAGTACTGAGGAAGGCTTTTGTTGAGGAGTTTTACAGGGCTGAGACGTGGGGTGTATTGAGTTCATAAAGAGGTTTCGTGGGTTTTATAGAGATGGAAATGGAGGGTTTATGATAAGATTTTTGGTTTCCTATTAGATTTGGATTTATCAATTAGGGGATAAGGATGAGTATGAGGTTAGGATTATAAGATTTACGGGTGGAGATAGGAATAACTAAGATTTAAATTCAAACCAAAACTCAATCTGATAAAATCTAGTAATAATTATTAAAATTAATAAATGTAAAATCTGATAGAATAATAATAATAATAAAATATTTATAGTTATATGAAAAAATACATAAAACTTATATTATAGTCTAAACTTAGGATCGGGTTGTTACAAACTCCCCTCCTTATAAAAATTCCGTCCTCGAAATTTGCTAATACCTCAAGCAACCTACATACTTGTCCATCGCATTCTTTTCATGTTTCTATTTTAGATCTTCGATCATTTAGTTGAGCCTAACATTTCAAAAATTTAAACCTCCTGTATTCATTCTTAAATCTCACATATTTTCCTAATCATTTTCACGTGCACTTACTATCCACGATCACACGCTTTAGAAATACAATACAAGCCTAAAGTGAATACCTTGACAACAAGATTGATAAAAAACCTATTGATAATATCACTCAAACTATTATCTTTCTCCAACTAATAATACATAAAATAATAAATAAACTCTTTGCATAAAATGATAAATAAATCTCTTCATATAATAATAACCTCAAATAAAAAGCAATTTAAAATTCTCCAAAGTTCGAAGTCTATATAATATCTCAATTCTAAAATTCTCAAAAATGAGATACCACAATGATCATGTGCCTAAGCTTATGGGTCTACAGCTCCAATTATAAGCATAGCAACATCAATTAAACTTACTGATCAAACCTCGACATCTGGTGCTATTCTCTAATAATTGTAAACCTAACCATTAAAACTTTAATGTGCATGTCTCAGGCATATGTATACTTAAATCATCTTCTACTCGTAAACCTTAAATTCTTGTACCTCAAAAATATATTGACTTCACAATTTCTTTCAATAGCTCTATTGTTATCTAGCTCAGCGACACATGAGATTTTTACTAAAATTTTTTGTACACTATTCATGCTAGGCAAGAGAATCATATCACCTATAATGTACCTTCCATCAGACATTGCAAAATACCAAACACCATATGTAAATCTACGTCATAACTCCAAAATTTACTAACAACATTCCTTAATTTCCTTAAATAAGACTCCATCAAATATAAGTCATCTCCATCCATTCTCATGCACAAGATACACTATCAATCTTAAAAGTAAAAGTTTCCCAACTTCACCTTCTTTCAATCAATTACACTGTCATAACCAAATTGACATGAACTCTAGTACACATAATTCTGATAAAGTTCTAGATATCCATACTACATGAAATTCCTAGAGTAAGGTGCCATAATCTTTTTTTTCTTTTATAAAGAGCCGTGAATCACCTGTCCATGAGTGACCCTGTCCCGATTTTATTAATAAACCCTCACTTATGGCAGAGGAAAACCATGGCTACATACCAATACTTAGAGATACAATATAAAATTCCGAGACCAGGTATATAAAAAAACCTAGTTTTTTCTAGCGAAAAAAAACAACAAATCCTCACCTGCAAAAAACCCATTAGCACAACATATACAATAAAAGCTAACCAAACCAACACAACAACCAAACAGCACATGATTCTTAATTCTGACAGCACCGCAAAGATGGTAAACCAAGTTTATCCAATCGAAGTAAACCTCGAGGGATCCTAGGAAAATCTCCAACAAAATTCCATTCCATATTAAGACCAGCTGCCCCACTCCGAGCCAACCAGTCAGCAACTTTATTGCCTTCCCTATAAACGTGCCTAACTATGCAAACCATCGAATCCATAAGAACAAGTATATCCTCCCAAAAATCTTTCAAATACCATATGCCACATCTTCGCCTATTCCACCAAGAGATTACCACTTGAGAATCTAATTCTATTTCCACAAAAATAATCCCTAGATTTTTACATGCTTTAAGACCCTGCAACAGCGCTAACAACTCAGCTCTATTATTAGAACCAAAACCAATATAAGAATTAAAAGCATGAACCAAGTGGCCTTGATCATTTCTAATAATACCACCCACCCCTGAAGATCCTGGGTTTCCTAGGCTACTACCATCTGTATTCAATTTAAACCACCCTGGATCAGGTTTTTGCCAAGCCACAATTTTTAAACACTGCCTCATGAGGACTTTTGACGTAATTTGCAAAGCATGTAAAATCTACAGTTCATACATAGAACATTTCTTAACCTTTTTCATGTCTTGACTAATAGAGCTCATGCAATTTTTAATCGTATTCCAAACCACACTAAGAGATTGAATACGCCCCTCCATACGAGCAGTGCATCTTCTATGCCAAAGATTCCAACTAATAATCGACGGAAGTAACCCCACAAGAATCCCCACTTGAGAATCAGTTGACGCACGTCTTAACCAGGCCGTCACCGTCTCCATCCAAGTATGACCAAGAGTTAGACCAAAAATATTAGCACAATAACGCCATATGTTAAAAGCAAACTCTCCTCCGAACAGAACATGATTTTGATCCTCATATTTACCTCCTTCACAGCAATCACAACGAGAAACAATCGGGATCCCAATCTGTCTAAGACTATCATCAACACTCAAAGCTATATTCCATGCTCTCCACATAAAAATCGAAATTTTAAGAGGCAACAACCTCTGCCATATCCAAGGATGCCAATCCAAACTAGAACCTCTTATTCTAATACAATCCCATGCTGATTTAGTAGAAAAATTCCCACTCTCGTGTTTAGTCCAGATCAACACATCAAACCCCTCCTTACAACCAGCCAAAGCCTCAATAATATCATCCACATTATCCTGACCAACTAACGAAATCAAAAGGTCCATATCCCAACTATTATTCAGCATACATTACTTTAATCTGCAGATTCCCCACCATCTGGAATTCCTCCAATAAAGGACCCCTATCTCTCCATTTATCATACCAGAATAAAATATTCCCCTCCCTCACTTTCCATTTTGAATTATTTAGCACATCAGGAATACTCTTAATAATCATTTTCCAAAATCTCGAACCTTTTTTCGTATCAATGAAAGACAAAGGCGAAGATCCCACATATTTTCCTTTAAAAAAAATTGCCCATAAGGATTTACCTTGAATTAAATTCCATGCAAGCTGCATATGCAATGCTTTTTGCATATCCTCTAATTTACGCAAACCTAGGCCCCCTTCCTTTTCTGGCTTACAAATATTGTCCCACGCCACCCACTTTTTTTTACCTTTACCATTTACCTCCCCCCAGAAAAATGTACTAATCATACGAGTTAAAACTTTAATAATAGATTGAGGAACCTGCAAAACAACAAATAAATATAAAGCCATACTAGAAAGCACGTGCCAAAGAAGAATTAGACGGCCACCCGATGAGACTAGCTTTATTTTCCAGCCACTAATATTTTTCCAAACTTTGTTAACCATCTCCTCCAAATGCACATGCTTTAGACGCCCCAATACAATCGGAACCCCTAGATATTTAAAGGGAAAGGAGCCTTCTGAGAACCCTGTCAATCTTTTTAGAGCTCTCTTACGAGCAACAAAAATTTTTGAAGAGATAAATATGGCTGTTTTTTCTTTATTAATCATCTGGCCCGACCATGCTTCATACTTTTCAAATACCAATAAAAGTTCCCTAATAGATTTCTTACTCCCATTCAAAAAAATCACAATGTCATCTGCGTACATAAGGTGAGAAATCTGAGGAGTACCTCGAGGTTGGGAGAAATGCCCAATCTTGTTTGCCGACACACTCTACTTCAAAAGACGAGAAAGGACTTCCTGAATAATAACAAAAAGATAAGGCGATAATGGATCCCCCTGATGTAACCCACGACCACCTTGAAAAAAACCTCTCATCGTTCCATTAAGCACTATAGAGTACCAAATATTCGAAATGCAAGCACGAATTAAATCACAAAAAGAAGGAGGAAATCCAAAACAACGAAGGACCTCCAACAAAAAATTCCAATCTACTCGATCGTATGCTTTAGCCATATCAACTTTAATCATAATATTTCCTCCATGAGAAACCTTGTTTAGGGAATGAATCATTTCTTGAGTAATACTAATATTCTAAAATATATTCCTCTCAGGTATGAAAGCTCCTTGCTCAAGGGATATCAATTTCGGAAGAAAACCTGCCAGACGATTTACTATAATTTTTGAACAAATTTTATAGAATACCGAACACAGACTTATCGGCCTAAATTTATCAAATCTCGTAGGCACGTCTGTCTTCGGAATTAGCACAATAAAAGAAGCCGAATAGAACCTCGGAAGTTTTTTAAAAATAAAAAATTCAGAGACAGCTGCCAAGACATCCATCTTAATCACCTCCCAACAATTTTTAAAAAAACCTGCTCCAAAACCATCTGGCCCAGGAGAACTGTTTATAGGAATCGAAGAAAGAGCCTCCTTTACTTCATCCAATGAAGGGATACGACAAAGACATGTACAATCCTCTACATCAATAACCGGCGAAATCAAATCTGATAAATCCGGAAGTGCTCTTGACTGGCTAGTATTTTTAAGAAATTCTGCAAAATACTCAACAGCTCCATTATGAATTTCTTCTGGTGAATTGAACTCAACCCCATCCGGAGTTCTCATTCCTTTAATTCTTTTACGTCTTTTATTAGCTAACCACACATGAAAAAATTTAGAATTACGATCACCTTCCATGTTCCATTTTATTTTAGCCATTTGAGCTAATCTGATATCTTCCCTACGTCTCCAAGAGGACAACTCAGCCGAAGCCACCACAAGCTCCCTCTCGGCAACTATATCCCACTCTCTTTGCAGACACCCTTCAAGACCCTCAACCTTCACTTCCAAAGATTCAATATGAGCATTTGTCCTGCCAAACACTCGCTTATTCCATTCACGAAGAGCCACCTTAACCTTTTTAAGCTTACAAACAAGAATAACAAGCCCCGTCCCAACCACCGGCACAGACCACACCTTCTTTACAAAATTTATAAATTCTGGATGCTCAACCCATATTTGCTGAAATCGAAATGGAGGAGGACCATAGGAATAAGGATCCTTAAGAGATTCAATCAGCATAGGACAATGATCCGAAGTCGTCCTTGGTAAGTACGAACAAGACGCAGTAAGGTACAAAGACATTAAATTTGCATCCAATAAAACACGATCCAGCTTAGCCCAAGCTCTAACTAATCCACTCTGGCCATTACACCAAGAAAATTTACTACCTTGTGCACTTAAATCAATTAAACCACCCTCATGGATCCATCGGTTAAAATCATCCATCGCCGCTATTGGCCTAGAATGACCACCCCTCCTTTCAAAATTCGTACGAATAATGTTAAAATCGCCAACAAGCAAACAAGGATTCTCATTCATACTATTCCACCTCAAGTCCTCCCATAAAACCCACCTTTCCATCATATTACACTTTGCAATGTGGGATCCCATACACTACCTACCTTTATCCATATCATATGGGGGTATCACAATGATTATTAGGGCGTGCTTTCCTAGACAGATTTAGTGATGTTTAATATTTCATATAGGTGACGAGCTATGAAATGAGTTTCAGGAAGTAGTGCAGCGAAGTAAGTAATTTGATCATAAATTAGAATCATCACAGTTCAGCTTATATACAAGTATCATTCAAGCCAGTTCATTGATAGCCATTATTTATGTACCACTCATGTCATATGCAAACATGTCATCCAGCATAGCATACGATCATGTCATTCCGCATCATGTTCAAATTCAGAAATTATAATTATTTATGTAATATGTCATGCTTCTCATGTGTATAAAACACATAAGCCATCTTAAATTCAAGTGCAAGCTAAGATCAGATTAGTTAATAATATGGCCATTCAGTTTCAGGGTGGTGTGCAAGCCACGAACTCAGTCGTGGTCCACCATAGTATGCCAGAATACTATCAGCGGTTCCCCTTGCTGCAGCGGGATGTGGGGCCGGTGTACAACCTCGCACACAGGGTTAAGTGTGTTGGCCAGTCAGATCAGTCAGTTAATTCAGATAAATCAGTCATGCATAGCATAAACATCAGTATGAACAGTCATGAATTTTAAGCTCAGCATGAAAGTTTTTATGAAAATCTTATGTTTATTACGTTTACGTTGTGATGGATTTCTTACTGAGTCTTCAACTCATTTTAGTTTGTTTCATCTTTTTAACCACCTAGGTGAGGATGATGATTACGAGTAGGCAGGCCAGGAATAGAAGGAGCAGTTAATTTTAGTTTCAGACTTTCTAAAAATTAAACATGCTTTTATGACATGAATTTATTCAGTTTATTCATTTAATATTTTTAGAAAACATTTTTATTAGACAATTTTTCTACAAAATAAATCCTAAGTTCATTTATTAAAAATGAGATCTCTTGCCGGGTTTATTTTATGAAAAACACGTGATACTCCTAGCTTACGGGAAGGGGGTGTTACAATTTGGTATCAGAGCCAGGTTGAGAGATTCTGTAGACTTTTTGAAAACAACATTAGAACTACAAGCTCTTATTACTTGCCCAAAACGATATACTTTATTATTACAATCTAGTACCAAAACTTCTAGTGTAGAAATTCCTAAATACATTAATTGGAATCAAATTACTCTCCCTACTGAATGACAATTAGATTAATTGGTTTTTTTGAATTTGTGAGTGCTAGTTATATTTCTAAAGTTTAGCAATATTTTTATATATGTTATTGTGATTTTATGCTTACTCTTGAAATAATTGTGATTATTGTTTGTGAATTTTGTGAATAGTCTATGAGTTTATGGTGTTCATTAATGAATTAATATGTGTATAAATATTGTTGTGAGAATATTATTGTTGTTGTGATATGGTTTTGAAATATTGTGATTATTGTTTTTAAATTTTTATTGAATATGTTTAACAAGAAAATTATAAGTTTAGGATCTTTTAATTTAAGTAAAGATTAAAGATGGGGCTGGCCCTTGGATCAGTAAATAGTAAGGCAGTTTTAGTGGGAGGATCGGTCTCTTTTGTTTTCAAAGTATAGAGGACTGACTAGCTAGCTAGCTTGGTGATCACATTGTAGTTGCGTACCTTCATTTGTTACGTTTGTGGCTATGAAGTGGGCCGTACGTATCTTCAGACATCGATATAGGTGTCCATTAAGTGAGTCCCAGCCGTACGGGCCTCTGCTGATTGTAACACCTTCATTTGTTTGATTGGGTCCGGGTGTTACATTCTCCCCCCTTAAAAAAATTTCATCCTCGAAATTTGCTAGTACCACAAGCAAAGCCTAAATATTTATCCGCTAGAAACGTTCCATGCGTACCCCAAAAGTCAATCATATTGTCGAACTTAATTAATATTTCGGAATTGTCGAACCTAATATTCCAAATTCTATCCCTCCAATATTATCGATCGTAATCTCTCATATTTTCCCTAGCCATACACGTTCGCGCACACTGCCATTTCAAGTCTAAAATATAACCCTCAATAATGCAATTAACGACCAAATAATAAATTTCAAATTCTCCACCTAATATAAAAACCTCAATAATATAATTAAAAACCTAAAATAATTTTTAACTCTCCACATAAATCCATGAACCTCATACAAATAATGAAATAAACTCTCAAGCTATAATATCGCCAGCACCACGCTTTCTCTGTGCACTCTAACAACTTGAAGTACTAATTGTAACTCACTCACGAAGCTCTAAAATTAGCTAAACCCCACATTTACCTAGTTCATACATTTTTAACTCACCAGAGTCAAATTCAGAAATTATACCAATATGAGTGTAGCCTCTAAAACATCAATATCACAAATCTAAACCTCTAGTTCCTAATCAAAATTCGTTCCACGAAGTCAACCAAAAATCTAAACCTTAAAATCTGTCATAATTATTTCCAACAGTCCACCGAATACGCCTACTTGAATTAAAATCTCAAATGTCATAAAAAATCGTTTCCTTAAAAAAAATATGCAAAATCCAAAACCTCAGATTTTGTAGAACTCAATCCATCGGTCCGCAAGTGCTAAAACCTTACATATCATAAAAAATCATATCTTGGAGCCTGCAGTATTCTAAGACCTTAAATCTCATCAAAATCACTTTTAAAGTATGTACAATCTCTAAACCTCAACTCTCCAAAGTTTCGAACTCGACGACGAGCAATCATCCTCAGATCTTAAACTCAGTTAAACGTTCTAGAGAAGGAAAACAAAATATGTATTAACAAAATATAAATACTAACTAAAATATTTAAAAACAAGGTACAAATAAATAAATGAATCGATAAAATCTTGAACTTGTTTTAACTATTCTTAGCCATATCTTTAACCAACTCATATAATTCTTCCTACCATCTATAATTGTAAACCCGACATCGCTCTAAACTCCCGTACGTCTTTAGAATCTAAACCTAAAAAAAAAATTCTAATGCTTAAATTAATCTTATAAAGATTATCTCCTATAGTCCCCCAAAGTAGCTTGTCAGATCTAAAACCTTAACTATCCACATAATCATCTTTTATTCTTTAAAAATTCTAAACCTGAAATTTCTTCCTAAACATCTCCAATAATCAGTAATAAATAAACAAAAACTCCATAAAATACTTAACTTATTTGTTAGATCCAAAAATTTGTATCCTTCCATATAAATACTAAACAAAAACCTCAATATAACAAATAACATCTCCACAGACCCAAATTAATCATAACTTGACGTACCAAAATAACCGCTAGAGACGAACTACTAAATATGATCCTCCAAAATTCTCGTGCCCTGAGCACTCATTCATCTATGATCATCAGACTATTCCAATACTTCATATTCTTGTTCTCCAGCTGGACCATAAAAATATCTAAAAAATGTTATGAAGATAAGGAGTGAGTTATCAACAACTTAGTAAACAGAGTACATATGCTAGTGTGCAAACATGAGCATTTTCACAGAGTTTAGAATGCACAAACAAAACATTTCAGTTTTCATTATGCATATCTCAAAAATACATATTATTAGAAAATCATAACGATATTTGAAACATTTCATATTAAGAAACCAAGTTTTCATATTCAAATACTCATTTAGCACAACATGACTGAACATCCTCATCTTATCATATCATATTAGAACAGAGGCCATGTTTAACCCCCGTGGTAGGATTGTGCATTCTACAAAAATCCAAGCAGAACATAAATCACCATGAATATCAAGCGATTGCACTCAGAATAGAAATCTACTATTATATCCCGTGGTAGGGCCAAAGATCACTATTATCTCCCATGTCAAGGCCAGAGGTCACTATTATATCCCGTGACAGGGCCAGAGGTCACTATTCTATCCCGTGACAGGGCCAGAGGTCACTATTATATCCCGTGACAGGGCTACATATCAGAGCAAAACAGAATCAAAATCACCATATCAGAACCAGAATCAGAGTCAGAACAGAATCAGAAAGTCATGCCAAAGGTTTTTCAGTTGCCACATCATATCAAAGCAGAGTACTGAAATTCAGATAATTTCACATTTTCCAAAACAGATTCAGAATATCTTCACTTCACATGTAAAAATTATCAATTTTTATATTCGCTCATATTTTTCTGAGGTCAATAACAGAATGTAAAAAATAAGCTCATGTCTACACTAGTCATGACAGAAAAATACTTTCTTCTTAAACAGAATCTCATGAATAATGCCGAACAAATAACTGAGGTAGTTCAAATTTCTTTTCATAACCAAATATGTATATTTTCCAAAAAAGTCAACCTCAGCTCATTTTATTTTAATGCAAAGTCTAGAATAGGAACCCCGCGTACCTGGACTTCTTAATTTTTCAGAATTTTCCTCAAAATGCTAAAACAACTAAAAGTCGTCACCTATAAAAATAATCACATAATTTTTTTAAATTTCCAATCAACCATATATTTCGATATTTAAATCTAAAATGCTAAAAGAACCTATTTTAAAACCTCAAAACCTAAAATTTTCATAATTCCTAAAATATCATCATTTTCTAAACCATCAATATCCACTTAACATTCACTTAACCTAATTCTCACTTATTCACAAGTTTATTTAACAAAAATCAAAACCCAACCAATTTAAATAATAAAAGTTGCTGAAATAAAAGATATCACCCGACTCAAAATTTAGAACCCATACTCAAAAATAATTTAGAAACCAAGCCCGACCCAAAACATTTAACTTCTAAATAACTTGACAAAACACACTGAAAAAGAACACCGGTAGAAAACAAGACCAAGTGGCCCAAAGGGCAAAGTTGTAATTTAGTAAAACTAAGCCTTTCCACCTCCTACGTAAAAGGGATTACGTGAAGGGAGATAGTCGCTAGACTCAGGGTAGTCGTGCGATGGAGACTCACTTGAGAGCAGTTGCGACGGAGCTGGGTGGATCGGGGTGGTGTGAGGTGGCCGACTGAACTCTCTATGCAAGTGGCGTTGAAGTGGAGGGGCTGGTGCCGTGGGGTGGCTGGGTTAACTCACGGTGGGGAAATAATTCCCATGTTTCGGTGTGGCAGATCAGAGCAGCACTTGTAGTGGTTTTTCTTTTTGGTGGCTGGGCAACTATGTTAGAGGGTGGAGTTGCGGCGTGGGTGGTTGGCGACGCCGCTAGACGTCTTTCGTGTAGTGGGCTAAGAGCACACAATAATGCTCTGTTTTTAAGCATGCAAAACAGGGGCTGCGGCTGCGGCTGGGAGGAAGGTCTCACAGTGAGGAGAAGAAGTGCCTATGGTGAGGCTTTGAGCCCAGGGTGATGGTCGTTTACAATGGAGGTTTATGGTGGCAAAGTTGATGAGCAAAAGTCGAGAACGCGGAGAGGCAGTGAACGAGAGGGAGTTTTGCGTGGGTTGCGTCGATTTTGTATGGGGCAGTGAATGTTCTGGGTGGTGCACGATGGAAAAGGGTTGTGCTGCGGAGGAACCGTGGTTGCTGTTTGTGTGGGGAGGAGTGGCTAGCGGCGGCAACGAATGTAACAAAGGCGTTCTCTATGCATGGCTAAAGTGTGCGTATATATAAGATACGAAAACCCTAGAGATACGAGGGAGACGTGTGTGAGGACGGAAAAATAGTCGTGCGTGTGCATGGAGAGGATAAAAAATACACTAGAGACGTGTATGATCATGCATTGCCGTGGACGAGAGGGAAACTTAGGGGTGAAAAATAGACGAAAAAATAAAACGTGCGGGCGGGGAAGTTAACGGGTGAGAAAATAAGAATAAATAAAATAAAAAAATAAAATAAAACAAACTAAAACAAAATAAGTAAATAAAACAAATTGAGCTTGATTGGGTCTGGGTGTTACACTTATAGTCGTGGTTACATTAAGTGTCCATGTCGATGGTGTAAAAAATTGTGTGCGATAGGGTTGAATGAAGTTGAAAGTCATATATTTATGAATGGTATGAATCTGGGTTGGATGATGTTGAAAGTCATACAAATTATGACCCTCGAATGATGTGATTCCAGAAAATCATTATTATATAGTATATATATAAGTTTTGTTGTTAGTTTTATTAATTATATATTATTGATTCATATATATAGTATAGTACATATACTATATTATTATATTTTCATTTAAAATATTATGCTAACATACTATATATATATATATAAAATATAGTATATATACTATACTATATATAGTATACTATATATAGTCCAAATTACTCACATTGGCATCCACCTCTCATAATCCTAAAAATGAACTTTTTTTCTCCAATATATTTATAAGTGAAAGGAGATGATGTCCACATACACACATTGAGTAAAGAAGAATTTAATAAGTAACAACGAATATCTCGAACAAGCGGGTTATATGAAAGAATAAAATAGTGACAAAAAGTTAGTATTTTTCTCAACTGTTCAAAAAACAAAAAGATTATATTGAAGAGAAATATTATGAGTATCTAGAAAAAAATACATATATATAACTATTATATTAACAAATACTAACTACTGAATAAAAGTAATGTTTGAACATGAATTTTTAACGTTCAAACTTTAATAATGTATTCCTGCTGGATTTTCTCATATCTGTAATGATCTTTCCATGTTCGAACATCAATGGAGGTGTATGAGAGTTCATTTTCATGTTTGAACGTACAATTATAATACGTTCAAACATGAGAAGAAAAATGCGGGAAATTATAATACGTTCAAACATGAGAAAGATTGATCGTTTTGGCAAGTTGGAAGCTTTTGATTTGTAAGAGGATATTTTGAGTGCTAGGTATATTTCTAAACTTTAACAATATGTTTATACATTTTATGCTTACTCTTGAATATTGTAATTATTGTTTGTATAATTTTTGAATAGTTTGTGAGTTTATGGTATTCATTGATGAATTAATATGTGTATAAATATTGTTATGAGAATATTGTGATTATTATTTGTAAATTTTGTTTGAATATGTTTACATGGTTAGAAATATTATTGTCTTTAGGTTTTGGACTTATGTGAAAATTTTGATATAATATTTTTTGATTTTGAAGAATTTGTGAGTGCTAGTTATATTTCTTAAGTTTAGGAAAATGTTAATAAATGTCATTGTGATTTTATGCTTACTCTTGAAATAATTGTGATTATTGTTTGTGAATTTTGTGAATACTTTGTGAGTTTATGGTGTTCATTGATGAATTAATATGTGTAGAAATATATTAATGGCAATATTATTGTTGTTATTGTGATATGGATTTGAAATATTGTGATTATTGTTTGTGAATTTTTATTGAATATGTTTATATGGTTAGAAATATATTGTGTTTAGTTTTTAGTATTTATTGAATATTTTTTTAGCTTTTGAATTTGTTTTTAGTATATAGTATTTAGTTTTTAGTAATTTTAGACTCTTAATTTAAGTAAAGATTAAAAACATTTAATATACATTTAATATGGGACTTAATATTTAACATTTAATAAGTATATATAATATATTCATACTAATTTAGTTAGAATATGATTATTATTCAAGTTATAACTATATTATAAAATTTAAATTTTTTTTTTAAAAAGAAGTATATAACTTAACTATATATAAAGTATAATATATACATACAATAACTATAATTAATAATTACTTATTAAATATTCTTACCATTGTGAGGTTCCAAACTATTATATTATTAAATATATATATATATATATATATAAATAAATAAAGTAAAATACTCTTCAAGAAAAAGTGTTAAACCTACCAAATAAGTAGAGAGTTGGAATAAATAAATATACTTATTTATAATAAACTAGAGAGTAAATAAATAAGGATCAAATAAATGCTTATATAGAAATTATATACTTATTGTCTATATAAATAAATAACTCACTCGATTAAGTATAACAATTAATATTATACTTTAGGAATGATTATAATTAAAATTATATAATAATCTTTGAAATTATATATAACAATTATATAATAAGAATTAAAATTACATAGGTATCAATTAACAATGTCTTAAGATATATATAATAACAATTAAAATTATAATTTAGGAATAATAATCTGAGATCAATCATTATAGTATTTTGTATAGGATAGCTCCAGCCAATTCAAAATCACTATAAAAAACTTTATTGCCTATTGAAAAATCTAAAGTTTCGATTCAATAAATATTAATTTTTATTTTTTTTATAAATTAACAAAGTCACCTTCGAATTATGTGATATTGTTAAACTAAAGAGAGACGAAAGAATATGTGAACAACTTTCGTGTCTTATACACCCCGAGGAAGAATGATCTTGAAAAAATGTCTGTTAAATTGCTTGACTCTCAAAGTCTCTCCGGCCTTGAGAGTTGTCAAGGTCAGACAGTTTGTGACGGTTAAGTAATTAGACTAAAATTTAGACATTTATTCAAGATCATTCTCTCTCGTTGTGTAGTGATAGGAAACTTGTTCACATAATCTTCTATCTCTCTCTAGTTTAACAATATAACACTACTAGAATGTGACATTGTTAATTCGATCAACATGGAGATATTGTTTGTAGTGTTTGTTGATAGATATGGTGTGACATTACATAAATAACCTTAGATCCATTTGGGAATTAGTGTACATTTATGTATCTACTAATTCTTGAATTGTCCAGTGTGGACAGTTTGTGATTATATTATCTGTATTGCACATTTTTGTTAATCCTACTTTCCACATTTAATGTGAAGTTCCGGTGTCTTTCTCTACTGTTCTTCGGGTATACTTTTCAGAGGGTCACAATCCCTCTATTTGAACATGTATACTTGGAGAACTATAGGGAGGTGCTACCAAAATTTCTACTAACGTGGAAAGTAATCGAGTGACGAGATTTGTGCAATATGTATAATATAATCTCAAATGGGATAGGACCAACTACCTTATCAAAAAAGCAATGAGAATTGGAGCATACATGCATGTGAATTTTCTATGTAAGTGTTATTAATAGATAGATGTTTTTAGAAATGGACAAAAATTGGATGTGTCTGGCCGATAGACTTGGAAAGGATTACGTACCCTATGCACGTGGAGTAAGAACTTTCATTGATTTTGCACGGGCCTCTGCTGATAGTCATGGTTACATTAAGTGTCCATGTCGAGGGTGTAAAAATTTTTGTGCGATAGGGTTGAATGAAGTAGAAAGTCATATATTTATGAACGGTATGGATTTGGGGTATACCCGATGGGTACTGCATAGTGAGCCGTATGAATAGTCAGCAGATGTATTGGTCGATAATCACAATTATTTGCAGCACATGGATGCTGATTATAAGCATGATGAGATTGAGGGGATATTGGGTGACATTGGAGCAGGGATGTTTATGGATGAGGTTGACGACAATGCCTCAAGTGGCGAAGGGATTGATTGTGAAAATTTTGCTTCAATGTGGGAAGATGCAAAGCCCGAGCTTTATCCAGGTTGTACAAAACATTCAAAAATGTCGTTTATTGTGCGATTGCTTCACATTAAGTCATTGTATGGGATGTCGACGAAAGCAATAAACATGGTATTGGACTTATTTAACGAGGGGCTTCCCAAAGGGTCTGCATTGTCCAAGAAATTTGATGAAGCGAAACAGTTGAGAAAGAGATTAAGATTTGAGTACAAGTCCATACATGCATGTAAGAATGATTGTGCTTTGTTCTGGAAGGAGAACGAGAAGAAACAAACATATCCTTTATGTGGAGAGTCGAGGTGGAAGGGTAAGAAAAACGTGCTAGTTAAGGTATTGCGGTATTTTCCCTTGAGACTTAATTTGTAAAGACTATATATGTGTAAGAAAACAGCTCACGATATGAGGTGGCACGGGGAGAAAAGAGTTAAGGATGACGCATATATGAGGCACCCAGCTGACTCCTTTACGTGGCAGTCTTTCAAAAATCAATATCCAGAGTTTGGGATAGAAGCTCGAAACGTGCGCCTAGGACTCACAACCGATGAATTCAACCCTTTTGGAAATATTAGTACTAGTTATAGGACTTGGCCCGTAGTGTTGATTCCATACAATCTTCCACCATGGAGGTGCATGAAGGCGCCCAACTTTTTGTTAACTTTACTTATCCCCGGCCCGAGATCACCTGGGAATGACATTGACGTATTCATGCAGCCATTGATTGAAGAGCTGGAAGAGTTATGGGAAACAAACGTTAGAACTTATGATGCATCTACGTCGACATTTTTTCAAATGCATGCTGAGGTAATGTGATAAATGACTTCCCGGCATATGGGAATCTTTTCGGCTGGAGTACGAAAGGGAAGCTAGCGTGTCCGACGTATAATAAAGAAACTACTAGTGAGTGGTTAAAATATTCTCAGAAGTTGTGTTTCATGGGTCATCGACGTTATCTACCAGCAAATCATGCATGTAGAAGAGAATGTGCTAAGTTTGATGGGAGAGTAGAGGATAGAATTGCACCAAAAGAGTTGTTTGGGGAAGAGATAGTGGAACACCTGGTACATGTTAGAGCGAACAATTTTGGCAAAGGTCGGGGTAAGAACAAGAGAAAACGAGGCGCAACAGAATTAAATTGGACAAAGCGTAGTATTTTTTTTTACTTATCGTTTTGGTCGTTCTGCATGTTGCGACATAGTTTGAATGTAATTCACATAGAAAAGAATATTTGTGATAATATACTGGGTACATTGATGAGCATTAACAAAAAGGCGAAGGACATGATCAAGATGAGGAACGATCTTGAGAGAATGAGAATTAAACATAATCTACATTTGTGGGTGGAAGGCAATATGGTGGTCATGCCACGTGCATGTTTTACGATGACGAGGGAGGAGAGGATGGGCCTCTACAAATGGTTGCAAGGTGTAAAGTTGCCAAATGGTTATGCTTCAAATATTGGTAGATGCGTGAGTCCTGATGACTGGAAAATCAGTGGATTGGAAAGTCATGACTGTCACGTATTTTTGCAGAAGTTATTACCTGTGGGAATTTGTGGGAAGCTGACATCTAATGGACGTGTCTCCATATCCGAACTCTGTATGTTTTTTAAGGATTTGTGTGCTCGGGTAGTAAATTAAGATGTGTTGCAGAAATTGGAAGAAGACATTGCTACTATACTATGTAAATTCGAGCAGATCTTTCCACCATCATTTTTTGATGTCATGGTCCATTTAGCAATACATTTACCGTGAGAGATACTGTTGGGTGGACTGGTGCAGTTCCGTTGGATGTATCCAGTTGAAAGATATTTGGGTTGACTGAAGCGCATTGTTGGGAATAAATCCAAAGCTTAGGGTTCAATAGCAGAGCCCTATATACACAATGAATGGTTAACATTTTGCTCTCTATATTTTTGTGGTGTTGAGACACGATTTAACCGTCAAGAGCGAAATGCTGAGCTTGTTGCTCCGTCTCCTCGTGAGCTATCAGTGTTTTCCCAGAATGTACGACTCTTGGGTGCACAAACGGGTTACGATTTAATTGATGAAAAGTTGGGTAAAGTTCGGTGGTCTGTGCTAAATAATTACCGGGAGATTGATGATTATCTCAGGTATGTCGTTCCATGCTTCGAATAATTCTAATTTTCTTCAAGTTTAACTATAACTATTGTGCTCAAAATAAACTTCTTTTGCATTTACCTATAACAGTGAGCACATTGACAAACTTAGGGCGGAAGGCGTAGAAAACATAAAGGCAAGACATGAGGAAGAATTTCCCGGATGGTTTGAAGAACGTGAATAAACTAAAATTATATATATGTTATATTTTGAAACTTTTAACTCTGGATAATGAAATAATAAATATATACTATTTCAATTGTTAGATTTTGGAACAACGTGCTCATGATTCCGGATCAATTTCTTCTGAATTGTATGCATTGGCCCATGTTCCTTCAAATAGAGCACTTCGATACACTGCATGCATGGTTCGAGGTTATAGATTCCATACTCTAGACCGTGAACGTAATAGAAAGATCAAAACTCTGGTGTGTTGGTCGAGGGGAAAAATGGAACAGATGATATTGACTATTATGGTGTCTACGTGATATTATCGGATTGAAATATCTGGGTGGGTCTGTAACATATGCCTTTAAATGTGATTGGTGGGATCTAGTTGGTGGTTGGGTTTCGATAAATAGGGATAATCACTTTACGAATGTCAATACTGCATCTAAATAGTACGAAGATGATCCATTTCTATTGGCTTGTCAAGCTACCCAAGTCTATTACTTGATTGATCCAATGAAAAATGTTGATGAAGATAGTGGAGATATAACTTGGCGAGTCGTACAAAAATTTGTCCCTTGAAATATATATATGAAGCAGGAATGAGTGTAGATTACGAGAATAGTGGAGATGAAGATGACACTCCGATTGTAGAGGCATACTAGGAAGATGGAGAGGGTATTAACTTGTTTGTTGACCTCGGTGCACTCGAGTTGCTCCCCTTGTGTAGAGATGATGTCCCACCCTTCCATCTCGACCCGTCCGTATTAAATGATCATTTAATTCAAGTAAGTGAGGAGGAAAAAGAAGAAGAAGAGTCAGAAGATGAAAACGAACCAGAATCAGGCCAGGAGGTGGATAAGGAGGATGAAGAAGAGGTGCATGATGATGATGATGTTATTGAGGGAGATTATGAAACAAGCATGGAAAATACATCCGAAGATGAAGAATAAAAGTACTAAATATTTTATTCATATAAGTGATTATAAAATATCTTGAATTTTCATAATTTCTTCTAATTAATTTTCTATGATATAATTAATTATTTTCAAGAATGTTGACAAAACGACAACGAAGAAATGTGCCTACGCCAAGTCCAAGTCCTGAACCCATTGATCCCCACTCGAGGAATCTGCTCCTGAAGATTAAGTTAACACGCAAGAGAACAACAGCCAATCGACACCTACTAGTAAGGAAATATTGTTGTTGATAATTAATTATATAGTTAATACTTTTGTCTCAATAACTATATAACTATAATTATACTATCTATTATCATGTAGTTGATGCATCTGCATGTCGCGGTCGTGGCTATACACGTGGCATCTCTCTTGAGAAAAATAGAAGGCACATAAAACTCAAGATCATCATTCCTGATAATTCCACTAGAGGAGTGGATGATAGTGCAGCAACGCTTTCCCCCTATATTGGCATAGTAGTTCGAGCTTATACTCCATTTTATGTGCGCTCATGGCGAGATGTTCCGAATGAGATTAAGGAGCACATTCGAAGTCGTGTGCTGGTGAGTTTACTTTGAGAGTACATTTTTTTCACCTAGATTAGTATATCATATTTTTTACCTGATTCACTTGTTAGGATGAATTCGACCTCGACTTTAGCCGTAGCGAAGATTTGAGAACTGTGAATGAGTTGATGGCTACACTATTCCGACGTCACAAGGGACGATGTCATGACCACTTCAAGAAGTTTGAGACGTTGGAAGAGGCTGCTCAGTCTCTTTTCCAACAGATTATCAGGTATTTTACATTTATATCTTTTAATTATTTGCATTCATATTCGTTTTATATATTATATGTATATATATTACAATTAACATTATTAATATATTTTGTAGCACTTGAGTTATACAAATGCACAGAATAGATCCGCTCTGACTGTCCACCATCGTGCCGGTTCAAGGTCATTCCACCGTCTTACTGAAAAAATGGTAATTAAAAAATTATAGAGTTCATTTATTTTTCTAATATTCTTTTATTTAAGTGGCATTTATTAGAAACGTGATGATCCTGGAAACTTTTCTGAAAACTTTTACACTCAAATAATGGCACTCCACTCGTGTTTCACTCTTAATTGGCTTTTTCTAGATAATAGTCTCACACTCTCTTGCCTTTTACCTCAATAGTTTTCTCGCTCAAGTTCTTTAAGAACTAGTTGAACTAAATCAAGACAATACAACCTTGCATTATTCCAACCAGTAATATAGATCCAAGAAACAAAGAGGAATAAAATGACATGAGACTCAAGGAATTTATACGAGGGAAAGAGTAATTATAAAACAAGATACCAACTAGAAAGATGTATTCAGCTCCCATCATTAGCATGCAATTCCTTAACCATATTCAAGTTTCAACAATTTTGCATCTAAAATGAAGATAAGTACATACCTTCTTGCTAAAGCATCAACCACAAAAGTTTCCATACCTTGTGTGTATTTGAATACATGAGGAAAAGTCTCAATACAATCCTCCCGCTTAGCACGCATTATAGTCAACAACTTACCTTTTCCCTTTAAGTGTGTCAATGACTCATGTTCTTCCAAGAAAGGTCGGTTAGGAATTGTTGCACCTGGCACAAAATCAATGTAGTGCTCTATCTCCCTAATGGGTGGCAATCCACTAAATACACCACTTAGAAACACGACCTCATATCCCTGCAACAAAGAGACAACAATACTAGGCAAACATACATCAAGTTCGTTAGGATTAAGACTTGCCTTAGCATAAAAACTCACTTTTCTCTTTGTTTTTCTCTCACTTTCTTCACACTCTCTTTTCTTTCCACTCTCTTTTTCTTTTTCACTCTCTTTTTTCCTTTCACACTCTTTTTTCTTTTCACTCTCTTTTTTTCTTTCTGTCATTCTCTTTCTCTTCATCTTTTTTTGTACTCTCGACCTCACAATTATTTTTCAACTCATTCTCTCTTGTGCTTGAGGTCTTATTCTCACCCTCTTCTTTTTTCTCTCTCATTTTTCTCTCTTTCTCCATTTCGGTCTCACTATTTCTTTTCTTCTCAATCTCATCTTCACTCTTGCTTTTCAGCTCAATCTCACATTCACTCTAGCTTTTCAGCTCATTCTCACTTTCACTCTTGCTTGTTTGCTCAATCTCCTTTTCACTTTTTCTTTTTTGATCACTCTCATTTTCACTATTTCTTTTTTGAGCAACCTCACTTTTCAATTTCAATTGGTCCCCATGGACATGTGTTGGAGATAAAGGAGCAAGTTTGATTGTTTTTCCATCCTTTTCAAAACTGTACATGTACCTTAACCCATCATGGATCACATTCCTATCATACTGCCATGGCTTCCCTAACAAAATATGACCAGCATGCATAGGCACAACATCACAAAGGACCATATCCTGATATTTCCCAATTGAAAAGAAACTAGCACTTGCTTATTTACCCTAACCTCCCCACAATCACTCAACCACTGCAACATGTATGGTCTAGGGTGTTTCAAGGTACGTAAATTCAATTGCTCAACTAAAGTAGTGCTAGCCAAATTAATACAACTCCGCAAATCAATGACCATACTACATACCTTGTTGTTGATGTGGCATCTAGTATGAAAAACGTTCTCACTCTGCTGCTCTGTATCATTCATCTTAATTTGTGTATTGAGTGCACGCCTAGCAACAAGAGACTCACCATACTCTTCTTTCTCATACCCATTCTCAATACTAGGCTCATGTCGCCTCCTACCTCTCTCACCTTGCAGATTTCTAATCACTGCTTCTGGATTATCCATCCTATCCCTCACTTCACCCAACACCAAGTTCAACCACTCAAACTGTTGTTGCATGGCTTGCAACACAAAAGATGAGTTATCTGCCACACCTTTTGGTGATGAGTCACTTCTATGAGACATCATAATATGCTGCACAAAAAGAATGTTAGTGAAAAACCTCACACACTCCCTTACGTGTTTACACTCAAATAATGACACTCCACTCGTGTTTCACTCTTAATGGCTTTTTTCCTGATAATAGTCTCACACCCTCTTGCCTTTTACCTCAATAGTTTTCCCGCTCAAGTTCTTTAAGAACTAGTTGAACTAAATCAAGACAATACAACCTTGTATTATTCCAACTAGTAATATAGATCAAAGAAATAAGGAATGAATAAAATGACACGAGACTCAAGGAATTTATACGAGGGAAAGAGTAATTATAAAACAAGATACCAACTAGAAAGATGTAATCAGCTCCTATGATGATAAAAGCTCAATCAACAAATACTTTCTTTCTCTTTGTTGAAACTATGTAGCAACTTTGAATATGCTACCTTCTCTTTTCTTCTTCTTTTTTTTTTTGTTTTTTTCGAATTTTCTTTTCTTTTCCTTTCTTTTCTTTTCTTTTCTTTTCTCTAATTCAATCACAAATAGCAATATTCAATTGTGAAAATCAAGCAATTGAATTCAAGCCCAACAATGAAGTAGAAGAGAATCAATGGAACGGCACTCCAAGCAACAGATAAACTTAGAGATGCAGGAAACCCTAGAATTTTGAAACCCTAGGTGATGCAAATTTCAGCCAAACCCAAAATCCTAAGAATTTTGGAAGCCTACTTTTTGTTTCTATTTTTTTTTTTTTTGGCAACCCTAGAACAATGAAGCCCTATAATTAAATTAAAGGATGCTATAATTAAAATATAGAATCAGACCTGATTAGAAACCTTGCTCTGAATACCAAATGATATGAACCTGCGGGAATGAAATCCCTTGAACCCATAGTCAATTTGAAAACTCCCCAAGAAAGCCAAGATCAAGTCAATGGATGGAGAACATAGACCCGATGAGAACTCGTTTCAAGAACCTAGATTATATTAAAATCTAGACCCGTTGAAGAACACGTCTCAAGAACCCAGATTACAAAGGAAGAACGCCACAAAGGTTGTGATTTACCTTTGATAAGTTCAAAAATTCAATTACGAACAAGAGGAGTAAAACTCAACTCACAATGAATAAATGCATCAAATTTCATAAACTTCATAAACTTCTAAAAATGAGGCTACAAAGAGTATTTAAACCAAAACCTAATTAAAACCCTAGATAAAATAAAACCTCATCTTCCAAAAATACCCCTGAGTGAAAAGTGCCACGGCTAGAGTACGGTGCTACAGTAACTCGGCTACAGTAACCCTAACCCTAGTTCAATAAAATAATAACTTTCCCAACATTCCTTTACATAGGCATAAACCCAATTATTCTAAGCAAATCAAATAGGTCCTTGAAATTAATTAAATAAGTTGAAAGCCTTAAAGTGTCCAAAGCCTATAAGTCATGTTGTTGCCCTTTCCATAGCTTATGAAATGAATCAAAGCATAATCTTCATCGTTTAAGCCCTTGAACTTGTATTTGGCCCATCTGGAACTTGCAACATATCTTTAAGACTAGGCCCACCTTGGTTCCCATCAATTTGTCATTCATTAACATGTTGCATGAACGTTTGTGGGAGTATTGCTTGCCATTCATCGAGTTTTCATATATTTGGAGTAGTCATTCTGGTGTCAAGAAAATATTAGATATTTTGCATCAACATTTATGTTGGTCTAAGATGAAGAGAGATGTCAATTGTATTTGTGTTAGGTGCATTACATGCAGAAAGGCCAAATTTATACTTTTGCCACATGGATTGCATACCCTTACCTATTCCTAGTTAGTCATGTGTAGACATATCTATAGACTTTGTTTTGGGGCTGCCTAGGAAAGAAAGGAGTATAAATTCTATTTTTGTAGTTATGGATGGATTTATAGAGTTTGCATATAACAGGACCATGCATACTACCACTTTTATATTCTCCTTTTGAAATTGTTTTTAGACTTAATCTATTTACTCTTTTAGATTTAATGTCTTTATCTGTTGACAACAGGAGTAGCTTGGATGGATGTTCTCAAATTTTTGAACAAATTAATGACAATGCATATGAAATCAATGATAATGTTACTAACATTTTTCCCTTTGATCCATGTGGAGATTTGAGGTCGAATCCTTTTGAGGAGAGGGGGAATGATGGGAACCAAGGTGGGCCTAGTCTTAAAGATATGTTGCAAGTTCCAGATGGGCCAAATACAAGTTCAAGGGCTTAAACGATGAAGATTATGCTTTGATTCATTTCATAAGCTATGGAAAGGGCAACAACATGACTTATAGGCTTTGGACACTTGAAGACTTTCAACTTATTTAATTAATTTCAAGGACCTATTTTATTTGCTTAGAATAATTGAGTTTATGTCTATGTAAGGGCATGTTGGGAAAGTTATTATTTTATTGAACTAGGGTTAGGGTTACTGTAGCCGAGTTACTGTAGCGTCGTACTGTAGCCGCTGCACTGTTCACTCAGGGGTATTTTTGAAAGATGGGATTTTATTTTATCTAGGGTTTTAATTAGGTTTTGGTTTAAATACTCTTTGTAGCCTCATTTTCATAAGTTTATGAAGTTTATGAAATTTGATGAATTTATTCATTGTGAGTTGAGTTTATCTCCTCTTGTTCTTAATTGAACTTTTGAACTTATCAAAGGTAAATCACAACCTTTGTGGCGTTCCTCCTTTGTAATCTAGGTTCTTGAGACGGGTTCTTCAACGGGTCTAGATTTTAATATAATCTAGGTTCTTGAAACGAGTTCTCATCAGGTCTAGGTTCTCCATCCATTTACTTGATTTTGGCTTTCTTGGGGAGTTTTCAAATTGACTGTGGGTTCAAGGGATTCCATTCCCACGGGTTCATATCACCCCTTCCTTGGCTAACCAATCTGCCACCCTCTTACCTTCACAAAAAACATGCTGGAAACGACAATGAATTGTGCAGGCTAAATCAACAATTTCCTTCCAAAAATATTTTAGGTACCACACACCACATCTTCCTCTGGGCCATCAAGAGATAACCACCATAGAATCCATTTCAACTATTACATCCGAGATGTTCAACGATTGGCAAATTCTCAACCCGTGAAGGAGTGCCATGAGTTCCGCTTTATTATTAGAGCCAAGACCAATATGAGAGGCATAAGCCTGGACAAACCCACCTGAATCATCACGAATAACCTCGCCAATGCCACAGGAACCTGAATTACCAATACTACTACCATCCGTATTCAATTTATACCACCCCAAAGCAGTTTAAACCACCTTACCACTTTGCAACATGGACTTTCGGGACCACCAGTTTTATCTGCAGGGCCTCAAGGACACACCATCCCTACGAGACATACTCTTGATTTGGTTAGCCGCCTGACAAAGAGATCCTAACCACACACAAATAGAATGAACAACAGAGTTATGAGTTTCCAGTATACCTTCCATCCGAGCAAGACACCTCCTCCTCCATAGGCACCAAGTAACAATAACGAGAATAATGCCAACAATAAAGCCCACTTGCGAAGAGGAGCTAACATGCCTGAACCAAATCCCAACATTCTGTTTCCAAGATCTACCAAGAGGGATACCAAATAGATTGCCAAAAAAGGACCAAACTTTTTGTGAAAAATCACCCTCAAAGAGCACATGGTTAATGTCTTCAATATAACCATTATTACAACAATCACATTTGGAAACAAGAGGAATACCAATACAGTGCAATCTATCATCCACACTCAAGGCCATATGCCAAGCCCTAAAAAAATGGATAGACATTTTTAATGGAAGACTATTATGCCAAATCCACACATTCCAATCCATAGGAGTACCTCTGATACGAATACAATTCCACGCAGATTTTGTAGAAAGCATACCTGTATCCTTAGGAGTCCAAATTAGAATATCCTTCCCATAATTCGGCCAAGATAAAGCGATAACAATCTCATCCACCTTTTCCCGCCCTACTAAATTCCCCAAGAATTCCACATCCCAACTATTCGACAACCTACAATCTTTAACTTTAAAAAGGGTTGAACCCACTATCGGCATCTCATTAATCAGGGGGCCATTATCCCTCCATCTGTCATACCATAAAAAAATCTCTCCGTGTCTAAGCTTCCACTTGGAATTATTTAACAACAACGGAATACAGTTAGCAACCATTCTCCAAAATCTGGATCCTTTATTAGTTTCTATAAGAGACGACGGCTTCGACCAACATATTTTGCTTTAAAAAAATTAGCCCATAAAGAATTACCTTGAATAAGGTTCCACGCAAAGCGCATATGTAAGGCTTTCTGAGTGTCCTAAAGACTCCGTACACCAAGCCCCCTTCTTCCACAGGATTACAAATATGATTCCACGCCCCCCATTTCTTTTTATCTCGCCCATCGGCTTCTTCCCAAAAGAATGAGCTCGTCAATCTATGAATCTTGGAAATAGTAACTTGGGGGACCTGTAAAACAGAAAATAGGTGAATAGTCATGCTGGATAGAACATGCCTCAAAAGAACAAGTTTTCCACCGTAGAAAGAAGCCTCATCTTCCAGCCACTAATCTTTTGCCTCACTTTATTCACCATGTCTTCTAAATGGGCCTTTTTCAATCTCCCCCGAATTATCGACATGCCTAGATATTTGAAAGGGAAATTCCCCTCCCTAAAGCCCAATATGACGTAAAAGTCGCTGCTTGCACCTAGTAGGAATTTTATCCGAACAATACAAAGCAGATTTATGAACATTGATAGTTTGTCCCGACCACCTCTCATATTGACTTAGAATTTGTTGAAGAACCCGCACCGACCTCTGACTTCCATTAGAAAAAATCATGACATCATCAGCATACATCAAATGAGAGACAATAGGCATACCTCAGGCCTGAGAGAAAAGGCCAAAATGACTCTCTCACACACTCCTATGGATCAATCAGGATAGGACCTCTTGTTTAATGATATACAAATAAGGAGATAGAGGATCCCCTTGACGAAGACCTCGACCGCCCGGAAAGAAACCATTAACCGTACCATTCATCATGACAGAATACTAAGGACTAGAAATACATGAATAAATCAAATCACAAAATTGAGAGGAAAAACCAAACCTTCATAAGACCGTTATCAAAAACCCACAGTCCACCCGATCATAAGCTTTCGCCATATCCACTTTCAACAAAATATTACCCCCGTGGATCCTTTTATTAATAGAATGCACCGATTCCCGGGTGAGGCTAATGTTCTAAAAAATACTCCTTCCAGGAATAAAGGCTCCTTGCTCCAAAGAAATCAGGTGAGGCAATATACCTGTTAATCGAGAGACAATAATCTTAGAACAAATTTTATAAAACACAGAACAGAGACTAATGGGATTGAACTTATCAAAACCTGTGGGCGACTCCATCTTTGGTATAAGAACCAAATATGAGGCAGTGAAAAATTTTGGAAGATGCTTAGACATAAATAATTCCAATACTGCCTTCCACATATCAACTTTAAGCACCTCCCAACTGCTTTTATAGAAACCCGATCCAAACCCATCAGGACCCGGAGTACTGTGATTTGGAATGGAGGACAAAGCCTCAAACACTTCCTCTAGCGTAGGCGGGTAAAGCAAGGCGACATTTTCCTCTTCTAATATGACTGGATCAATGAGCCCTTCTAGTCTAGGTTGTTCTACGGGTGGCTCTCCTTGAAGTGAAGTTTGAAAAAATTCCACTGCCCCTTGGTGAATGCTTTCCGGACTCTCATGAACCACCCCATTCGATCTCATTTCCAGCACTCTTTTCCTTCTCTTGTTAGCAAGACAAGCATGAAAAAAACTTTGAGTTGTGATTGCCCTCCACCTTCCATTTCAACTTAGCCATTTGTGCCAATCTCATCTTTTCCCGAAGCCTCCAACCAGCCAAATTTGAGACTGCCTCATGTAGATCCCTCTCTAAATTTACCTCCCAGTTCATTTGAAGTTGTTGTTCAATCACCTCAACATGTTTTTCAAGAGCATCAATACGACCCAAAGTGTAACCAAAGACCCTCTTGTTCGATTCCCGAAGTATCACCTTTGTTTGTTTTAATTTCTTGCTTAAAATCTATAATGCAGAACCTTCCACTCGTAAATTCCAAGCTGACCGAACACAATCCAGGAAACCATGGTGATCCACCCACATTTGTTGGAAACAAAACGGAGCCGGTCCATAAGAGAAATGATCTGTTTTGAACTCTATGAACATGGGGGCATGATCCGAAGTAGAACGCGACAAATAAGAACAAATCGCATTAGGAAACAAATTAATGAAAGAACTATCCATTAATGAAATAAACATCTTTTTCTTATACATTTTCTTACCTTCATTCACCTCAGACTCTGTAAGGTATTCTTTATCCTATGAAAAAACCTCTGGGTGGTGCTCTGGTTCCGGTTCGGAAGAAATATTTTCCTCCATAAGGATCTCTTCATCAACTTCCGCATCATATTCCTCTTCCACCAATGGATGGCTCTGCACCATTATCGGATCCTTCACTTCTGCAATCAGGACCTCAAGCTTATTCTGATGATTATCCATAGAATGCTCCACTCAACACAAACCCGTACCATTCCCAACACAATCAGGGCCATCAACGGTCACCAAATTACCGCTGGGAGCAGGCTGTACATGTAACACCCCGCTCCTTCCTTCTTACGTACACTTCTTTCTTTCTAAGGTACGTTCCTTCTTTCTGATGCAAGCAAATCCTAAGGACAGAAATTATGTGAATTGTATGTCCCTTCTATCTAGTGACTGGGAGCCTCGTTAGGCGTGCCAAACCTAAAAGACGTATTTCAAAAGATATTTTGTAACTTCTAGGGCATGCCCAGTGTTTTAAATATGCTAGAAATAACTATAAGGAGTATATCCAATGTTATTGAATTAAGTTTGATTTTAAATACAAAAATTATAATATTCTTGAAGAGCTCCAAAAATATTATAATTGTCAGAAATTATTTTAATATCATTAATAAAATGATTTCAACAATTTAAGATATTATAAGATTTAAATTACGTTGAATGCTTTAATTAATTAAATGATTTCATTCTCTTAAATATGTTAAGTGAGACTTCATCATTTTATTAATAATGAATGAATATTATTTTATAAACTAAAGTTAGTTTGAATAATATTCTACCTTAATTCTTCTAAGTGCTTTTAATTAAGTTAATGTTTACGCATTTTCAAATCAGTGTTTTTTAATCCTCCATCGTTAGATCATTTTGAGGATCCCAAGACGAAGGGACTGGATTAAATACCCCGCCCCTCTTCCGTCTCCCTCACTTTTTCCTTAGCTTAACTCTCTCTCCTCCCTCAGCTCATGCGTACGCAGTACGCTGCTCCTCTCCAAGCCAAATCCTCCACTGCCCAGCCCGGTGCTGCTGTGCGCCGCCTGGCTTAACCGCCACCACCAACGGTGTCCCCTCATGCCGGCGACCTCCCACCGTCGAAGTCAGCCTCCACCTTGCAGCCACCTCCCCCATCGTACACACGTAGAGACCCAAGCACGGCTTCACCGTGCGCAGCTTCTAGCGTCGCCGTACACGGCCTCCACAGCCACCAAGCACCACCATGAACTCCCCCTTCCCTCCCCCCTTCCTCCTCCACTTGACCCGAGGCCCATAGCTTCTTCCTCAGCCGCACGGAGCTTCTTCGATGCACGGATTCTCCATACCCATGGCGGAGCTCCGCCTCCCAAGGCCATCGCAGCACCACCAAGGGCTTCCCCTTCCACCGGCAACCTCCCCTAGCCACCCCCAGGTCCAGCTAAGCCACATAGCTCCCTCACTCTCTCTCACTCTCCCATTGCTCCTCTCCACTTCACGGTCTAGATCCGTTGTCGTGGACCACCGTGGCGCCACCCCAACACCACTACAAGTTCCACCGCACCTCCCTCAGCTCCTCCATGGCCAGCCATGACCAGCCAAGTCCTCCCTCTCCATTTCCATAGTTGAGACCCACGGCCTCACCCATCACCGTTGTAAGTTGCCTTCAACCACCATGAAACTACCACCTCAAGACCACCACGAGCCCTTTCAACACCACACCTAGCTATCCAAACACCCAAACAGTCACCGTATGCTGTATAGCCACCCCGTACGTTCTTCCAACGTTATTGGCAATGACGATCAGTGATCAATGCACGGGTTATCCCGTCGATGGTATAACTCTCTATCCCTTGTCATTTATGTTAGGTGTTCATTAGTTGATTAGAATGTGGACTGTGCTGATGGTATTGTGGAGTTCGCTATATGGTGATATGATGTATAGCGAAGTGTTGGGCATATATGTGTAGTATGGAGATGTGATGTGCTGTGTATGTGAAGTGTTGGGCTTATCTGTGTAGTGCACTGTGAAGTATTGGGCATATTTGTGTAGTGCGCTGTTAAGTGTTGGACATATCTGTGTAGTGTGCTGTGAAGTGTTGTGGACTGTGCTGTGTAGTGTGGCCGTGGAGTATGTGCTGTAATGGTGATGTGGCGTTGTGTGGAATGGGAAGAGTACACGTTGAGTGTACTCTGTGTGGCGTAGTGTGTATGAAGGGAGTACACGTGGAGTGTACTCCATATGGTGGAGTGATGAACCATATGGCAGGTATGCCATAATGATGATGTGGTGTGGTGTGTATGAGGGGAGTACATGCAGAATGTACTCCATGTGGTGGATTAATGTACCATATGGCGTGTACGTCATAATGGTGATGGGTTGTATGTATGAAAAAAGTATATGCGGAGTGTACTACTCCATGTGGTGAAGTGATGCGCCATAGTGATGATATGGCGTAGCATGTGAGAAGGGAGTATGCGTGGAGTGTACTCCATGAGGTGAAGCGATACACCGTGTGGCGTGTCGCAGAGATAAGGGTGGTTGATGGGCATAGGGCATGGTGAGTAGTGTCGGGAGCTGTGGAACAGTGTCCCGAAGTAATTATGGTGCGGCCTGTAGTCTAAGGTGATAGGTGTCACCGTACTTGACTTATGGCTGGGAGTATGGGTGAAGTAGCGGAATAAGTGTAAGAGTGCGCAGCGGAAGCATAACTGAGAAATGTCACGAGGTGACATGACTACTGGTAGTCGTGCTTACGATGGGTGAAGAGTTAGTGTAAGAATGGCGTGACGAGATGTCACGATATGACAGGAGTACGTGAGGAACCATACTCATGATGAGTTAGGAGTTGACGTAGCAGAATGTTGGGTAACGCGACAAGGTCACGGTGTAGCTTTGGAGCAGTCTCGAGCTATATGACGCGACATAAGGCATAGTTGTAAAAGGAGTCTTGTCACGCTAAGTGTTGGGATGAACTGTCAAAAGGGACGGATAGCATGAGGAATCATGCTAGCCGGGTTAAGAAAAGGTTGGTATCAGAGTATGGCCCTTGTCCCTACGAGCAGGTGATCAACATGTTATATGTTGATCTTAGGTGATAAGGGGTAAGGTACATGTGTAATCGGGTGAGACACATGTACCGGACGAGTTCACCATATGTAATGGGTAATTCGTCCTAAGCATAGTTGCACGGTGCTTAAGCCTCAGAGTTGGCTTAGAGCCATGTGGCTTGTACGGATGGGAATGAGGATTAGTATGGGCTAAGTTGCATGAAGATAGTGACGGGGGTCACCATGAAGTTGACTCATGGTTGGAAGTACGAGTGAAGTAGCAGGACAAGTGAAATAGTACGCAACGGAAGCATGACTGGGCAACGTCATGGAGTGACGTGGTTACTGGCAGTCATGCTTATGATGGGTGAAGTGTTAGAGTGTGAATTTCGTAAACAAGAATGATATGAACCCGCGGGAATGAAATCCCTTGAACCCACAGTCAATTTGAAAACTCCCCAAGAAAGCCAAATTCAAGTCAGTGAATGGAGAACCTAGACCCGATGAGAACTAGTTTCAAGAACCTAGATTATATTAAAATCTAGACCCGTTGAAGAACACGTCTCAAGAACCCAGATTACAAAGGAGGAACGCCACAAAGGTTGTGATTTACCTTTGATAAGTTCAAAAGTTCAATTAAGAACAAGAGGAGTAAAACTCAACTCACAATGAATAAATTCATCAAATTTCATAAACTTCATAAACTGATTAAAATGAGGCTACATAGAGTATTTAAAGCAAAACCTAATGAAACCCTAGCCAAAATAAAACCCCATTTTCCAAAAGTGCCCCTGGATGAACAGTGCCGCGGCTATAGTGCGCGCTACAGTAACTCGGCTACAGTAACCCTAACCCTAGTTCAATAAAATAATAACTTTCCCAACACGCCCTTTGCATAGGCCCCCTTAAGTGCTTCCCATAATAAACTCAATTATTCTAAACTAAAAAAATAAGTTCTTTAAATGAATTAAATAAGTTGAAACCCTTAAAAAGCCCAAAGCCTTTAAGTCTTGTCATTGCCCTCTTCCATAGCTGATCAAATAAATCAAAACTAGATCTTCATCCTTCAAGCCCCATCTTGAATGTTGGGCTCTTGCTAAACTCGTCCCAAGTTGATTGCATCAATCCTTACATTGTCTCCTTGATCTTCTTGGCCCATCTGGAAGTTGCAAATGATCTTTAAGACTAGGCCCACCTTGGTTCCCATCATTCCCCCTCTCCTCAAAAGGATTCGACCTCGAATCTCCACCTGGATCAAAGGGAAAAATGTTAGTAACATTATCATTGATTTCATATGCATTGTCATTAATTTGTTCAAGAATTTGAGAACATCCATCCAAGCTACTCCTGTTGTTAATAGATAAAGACATTAAATCTAAATGAGTAAATAGATTAAGTCTTCAAAAGGAGAATATAAAGTGGTAGTATGCATGGTCCTATTATATGCAAACTCTATAAATCCATCTATAACCACAAAAATAGAATTTCTACTCCTTTCTTTCCTAGGCAGCCCCAAAACAAAGTCCATAGATATGTCTACACATGACTCACTAGGAATAGGTAAGGGCATATGCAACCCATGTGGCAAAAGTATAAATTTGGCCTTTCTGCATGTAATGCACCTACTACAAATACAATTGACATCTCTCTTCATCTTAGACCAACATAAATGTTCATGCAAAACGTCTAATATTTTCTTGATACCAGAATGACTACTCCAAATATATGCAAACTCAATGAAGGGCAAATAATAGTCCCACAAACGTTCATGCAACAGGTCAATGTATGGCAAATGATACTCCCACAAACGTTCATGCAACACGTCATTGAAAGGCAAATGATACTCCCACAAACATTCATGCACATCAATGAATGACAATTGATACTTCCACAAACGTTCATGCAACATGTCTGAAATCTTATTTTCACTAGAATGAACACTCTAATTATATGCAAACTCAATGAAATACAAATAATACTCCCGCAAACGTTCATGCAACACGTCAATGTATGGCAAATGATACTCCCACAAACGTTCGTGCAATACATCAATGAATGACAAATGATACTTCCACAAACGTTCGTGTAACATGTCTTTGAATGGCAAATGATATTCCCACAAACATTCATGCAACACAACAAAAGTCTTCCTTACACCAAGGTTACCCAACAAACCATCATGTCCATCACACACAAGCAATTTACGCATAAAACTAGTAGGTACACAAAATCTATTCTTTCTAAACAAGTACCAATCGAGTTTATAGAACTTACCAAACGATGCTTTCTCACATGTTCCATACACACTAGCAAAGTCATCATCATTAGCATGCAATTCCTTATCAGATTCAAGTTTCAACAATTTTGCATCTAAAATGAAGATAAGTACATACCTTCTTGCTAAAGCATCAACCACAAAAGTTTCCATACCTTGTGTGTATTTGAATACATGAGGAAAAGTCTCAATACAATCCTCCCGCTTAGCACGCATTATAGTCAACAACTTACCTTGTCCCTTTAAGTGTGTCAATGACTCATGTTCTTCCAAGAAAGGTCGGTTAGGAATTGTTGCACCTGGCACAAAATCAATGTAGTGCTCTATCTCCCTAATGGGTAGCAATCCACTAAATACACCACTTGGAAACACGACCTCATATCCCTACAACAAAGAGACAACAATACTAGGCAAACATACGTCAAGTTCGTTAGGATTAAGACGTGCCTTAGCATAAAAACTCACTTTTCTCTTTGTTTTTCTCTCACTTTCTTCACACTCTCTTTTCTTTCCACTCTCTTTTTCTTTTTCACTCTCATTTTCCCTTTCACACTCTTTTTTCTTTTCACTCTTTTTTTTCTGTCACTCTCTTTTTCTTCATCTTTTTTTGTACTCTCGACCTCACAATTATTTTTCAACTCATTCTCTCTTGTGCTTGAGGTCTTATTCTCACCCTCTTCTTTTTTCTCTCTCATTTTTCTATCTTTCTCCATTTCAGTCACACTATTTCTTTTCTTCTCAATCTCATCTTCACTCTTGCTTTTCAGCTCAATCTCACTTTCACTCTCACCGTCACTCTTGCTTTTCAGCTCATTCTCACTTTCACTCTTGCTTGTTTGCTCAATCTCCTTTTCACTTTTTCTTTTTTGATCACTGTCATTTTCACTCTTTCTTTTTTGAGCAACCTCACTTTTCAATTTCAATTGGTCCCCATGGACATGTGTTGGAGTTAAAGGAGCAAGTTTGATTGTTTTTCCATCCTTTTCAAAACTGTACATGTTCCTTAACCCATCACGAATCACCTTCCTATCAAACTGCCACGGCTTCCCCAACAAAATATGGCCAGCATGCATAGACACTACATCACAAAGGACCATATCATGGTAATTTCCAATTGAAAAAGAAACTAGCACTTGCTTATTTACCCTAACCTCCCCACAATCACTCAACCATTGCAACATGTATGGCCTAGGGTGTTTCAGGATAGGTAAATTCAATTTCTCAACTAAAGTAGTGCTAGCCAAATTAATACAACTCCTCAAATCAACGATCATACTACATACCTTGTTGTTGATGTGGCATCTAGTATGAAAAATGTTCTCACTCTACTGCTTTATATCATCCATCTTAACTTTTGTATTGAGTGCATGGCTAGTAACAAGAGAATCACCATAGTCTTCATTCTCATACCCATTTTCAATTCTAAACTCAGGATGCCTCCTATCTCTCCTGCCATGAAGATTTCTAATTACTGCATCTTGATGATCCATCCTATCCTTCACTTCACCCAACACCAAGTTCAACTTCTCAAACTGTTGTTGCATGGCTTGCAAGAGAAAGGATGAGTTATGTACCATCCCCTTTGGTGCTGAGTCACTCCTATGAGACATCATAATGTGCTGCACAAAAAGAATGTTAGTGGAAAACCTCACACACTCCCTTACGTGTTTACACTCGAATAATGGCACTCCACTCGTGTTTCACTCTTAATTGGTTTTTTCCAAATAATAGTCTCACACTCTCTTGCCTTTTACCTCAATAGTTTTCTCGCTCAAGTTCTTTAAGAACTAGTTGAACTAAATCAAGACAATACAACCTTGTATTATTCCAACCAGTAATATAGATCCAAGAAACAATGAAGGAATAAAATGACATGAGACTCAAGGAATTTATACGAGGGAAAGAGTAATTATAAAACAAGATACCAACTAGAAAGATGTATTCAGCTCCTCTGATGATAAAAGCCCAATCAACAAACACTTTCTTTCTCTTTGTTGTAGCTATGTAGCAACTTTGAATACGCCACCTTCTCTTTTCTTGTTCTTCTTCTTTCTATTTTTTTTTTTTGAATTTCTTTTCTTTTCCTTTCTTTTCTTTTTTTTTCTTTTCCTTTCCTTTCCTTTCCTTTCTTTTTCTTTTCTCTAATTCAACCACAAACAGCAGTATTCAATTGTGAAAACCAAACAATTGAATTCAAACACACAAGCATGGACAATGAAGTAGAAGAGAATCAATGGAACGACACTCCAAGTAACTGACAAACTTAGAGATGCAGGAAACCCTAGAATTTTGAAGCCCTAGGTCATGCAAATTTCAGCCAAACCCAAAATCATAAGAATTTCGGCAGCCTACTTTTTGTTTCTATTTTTTTTTTTTTTGGGAACCCTAGAACAATGAAACCCTAGAATTAAATTTAAGGATGCTAAAATTAAAAGATAGAATCAGACCTGATTGGAAACCTTGCTCTGAATACCAAATGATATGAACTCGCGGGAATGAAATCCCTTGAACCCACAGTCAATTTGAAAACTCCCCAAGAAAGCCAAATTCAAGTCAGTGAATGGAGAACCTAGACCCGATGAGAACTAGTTTCAAGAACCTAGATTATATTAAAATCTAGACCCGTTGAAGAACACGTCTCAAGAACCCAGATTACAAAGGAGGAACGCCACAAAGGTTGTGATTTACCTTTGATAAGTTCAAAAGTTCAATTAAGAACAAGAGGAGTAAAACTCAACTAACAATGAATAAATTCATCAAATTTCATAAACTTCATAAACTGATTAAAATGAGGCTACATAGAGTATTTAAAGAAAAACCTAATGAAACCCTAACCAAAATAAAACCCCATTTTCCAAAAGTGCCCTTGGATGAACAGTGTCGCGGCTATAGTGTGTGCTACAGTAACTCGGCTACAGTAACCCTAACCCTAGTTCAATAAAATAATAACTTTCCCAACATGCCCTTTGCATAGGCCCCTTAAGTGCTTCCCATAATAAACTCAATTATTCTAAACTAAAAAAATAAGTTCTTTAAATGAATTAAATAAGTTGAAACCCTGAAAGAGCCCAAAGCCTCTAAGTCTTGTCATTGCCCTCTTCCATAGCTGATCAAATGAATCAAAACTAGATCTTCATCCTTCAAGCCCCATCTTGAATGTTGGGCTCTTGCTAAACTCGTCCCAAGTTGATTGCATCAATCCTTGCATTGTCTCCTTGATCTTCTTGGCCCAACTGGAAGTTGTAAATAATCTTTAAGACTAGGCCCACCTTGGTTCCCATCAAAGAATGTGACAAGATGTCATGATGTGACGGGAGTACGTGAGGAACCGTACTCACGATGAGTTAGGAGTTGCATAACAGAATGTTAGGTGACGCGACAAGGTCATGGTGTAGCTTGGGACTAGTCTCGAGCTGTATGACGTGACATAAGGCGTAGTTGTGAATGGAGTCTTGTCTGGTTAAGTGTTAGGATGAACTGTCAAAAGAGACGGATATCATGAGGAATCATGCTAGCCGGGTTAAGAGAAGGTTGGTATCGGAGTATGGTACTGATTTACACAAGCAGGTGATCAACATGTTATATGTTAGTCTCAGGTGATAAAAGGGGTAAGGTACATGTGTAATCTGGTTAGACACATGTGCCAGACATATTTACCATATGTAATGGGTAACCTGTCCTAAGCATAGTTGCACGGTGCTTAAGCCTCAGAGTTGGCTTAGAGCCGTGTGGCTTGTATGGATGGGAATGAGGATTAGTATGGGCTAAGGTGCATGAAGATAGTGACGGGTGTATTGTCTAGGATTGGGATGCGTGATTCCATTGGTCAAAATCATGCGTCGGAATGTGGTTAGTGAGAAGAGTAAGACGAAGGTCCTAGTGTCTTAACCCTAAGGTGAATCATGGGTTCACTTTAGTGGATGAGCACTCGAAGCAAGATCTTGAATGGGAAGATGTGGTGACCGTAAGTGGTCACCGAAGGTCTTAACATAATAAAGTGTACGGAAGAGTACGAGATACAAGGAGAGTATTCCAAGTGAAGCATAGTTCTATTTCTAGTTTAAGTTACTTATGCATTAGATAGAGAATGACGTTAAGGTTATGTGTATGCATGTAGGTTGCCATCTGACATGCACATGAATGTACTACATGGTATGAAAGTAACATGGAGTTCAGGTAAGTCTTACGTTCATACCCTTCTAGAATTTTCTGAAAATAGACGAAAATGAAAATGAAAACGAAAAGGCTTTTCCTTTAAGATGCTTTAAGAAAAAAATGAAAGACGCTTTACGAAATAAAATGCTAAGTATTCAAAGGTATAAGAATGTACGGCCCCTCCTTGGCAGCCCCTATTTACGCACCCAAAGTATTACTTGTACGCATGTGAATGTATGAATATACGTTGTACCTATTGTACTTACTTTCTAAGAAAATCAACAAACTGATATCTTATGATCCCAAACGATGCTTTTCTCATGAAAAGATGCTTTCTCACGAAAAAGAAAGTTAAAGAAAGACATGAGAACTGACGCTTTCATGGATCCTATGAACCGACGCTTTTATGAATGCCATAAGGTGATGCTCATGAATACAATGAAAGACGACGTTTAAGGTGATACTTATGGATGCCATGAAAGACGAAGTTTAAGGCCATGTTTTAAACGATGCTTTTCAGGAAAATGAATGTTTTCTCATGAAAGGACATGTTAAATGAAAGATTAGAAAAGAATGAAATGAAAGCATGAAATGTATGAAAATATGTAACGGCCACTTGAATGAATGAAAATGGGTACCCAATGAATGAATGGACAGATTGCAATGCTGGGCAGTAGTGCTGGTAGTGCACCTAGTGCTACACCCTAACGGAATGGGATTCCAACCCGCGGCCACGGGAAAATCCATTAGCCATAGGGCCGCTAACCCTAACACACGGGGCGTAACAGTATGTACTGGCCTATGAAAGTGATAAGAAAGAATGTATGTATGCATGAATGTATGAACGCATGAATGCACGAGCATGAACTCTTTAAGAAATGAAGGCACTGACGGGAGACAGGTTTATGAAAAGAAAGCCCCTCTTTAAAAGCAAAATCCCATCCAGTGACGTTTTCAAATGAACGCACGTATGTATGTATGCATGTATGTATAGTATGTATAGATGAAGAATGCATGAATGAAAACCTATGTTGATATATTTTAACTGTATGAAGTAATGCTTACGAGTCATCGACTCATTTTAGTTTTTATGTATATCCTTCCCCACAGGGATTGAATGAAGTATGCGTCAAGATGGACACGGCCCAAGGGGAAGAGCACGGAAGTCTAGGCATGAGTTTTAAATGTAAGAGAGGCCTTTTTATTATTAAAATTGATGTTTTCGGCTGTAAACCTCTTTTATTGCCAAAGCACACTTTATTTTATAAACGTAGATTCTTGCACCCTGGGTATGCAAGTAAAAAGTTTTAAATTGAACGGTAATTCCTGTCGTCCTTTCTAAAATCTTTTATAAAAAGTCCCACCACAAGGACGGACATTACTGTACAACCATCAACTCTACCAACTACACCGAATGATCTTCCTTCTCGGGAATCAACTGCACCACATGATCTGCCGATGGAGGAATTAATTCAGTCATCACCTCCTCCCCTGCATCCTCTATTTCCATTCCTATCCTTTCCACAACAACAGTATTTTCCACAGCAACAGGAGGGGGAATTTCAACATTATCAGAATCACTCAGCTCTGTCCCCTATTCGACCAACTCGAATAGGGGAGTTTCTTTGTCTCCGGATGGCCTTTCCTACCAACTCGACTTTTCCCATTCTTTCCAGCTTGTCCAGGTTTACATGTCCGTGAATTATGACCCTACATGTTACAAGTAGAACAATATGCAGGGAGTGTTTCGTATACGATCTCTTGCTTTAGACTCAAAGGCAACCCCGACGCCCCAATCCAAAAATGAGTCAGGGGAGGTTTTGCAGCATCAACTTCCACACATAATCTTGCTCCATCCGTTCTCATAGCACAATGAGTCGGATTATCACGACGAATGAAAGTCTCAATGGGCACCATAAGTATATTCAATAAAACTTCTTGATAAAGATTTGGAGGGAGACCCGGCAATGAAATCCATACCGGAACCCTTAAAGGCTCTTCATCCTCATTAAAATCCGATGACCATCTGAAGGCACGATAAAAGATCCCATTAATCTCACAAACCTCTCGCGACAAGGCCTTGTTGAATCGGCTTCATTAGCCATACGTACAAAGACGTTGCGAGGTCTCCTATTCGAAGATACTAATGGAATGGCTGAAAGCCCCCATCGACTGTGAATGAACACACGTACAGCGTCCAACGAAGGGCGTTACTTCATAAACTTGAGCACAACAGAATAGCGGAACACCTCCGCTGAACGTGCGATCTCCTCTTTGGAAAACTGAAAATAAACCTCCCCTTCCACCATCTTCAAAGGTATGGGTTGAGGAATGGCAGCCACCACGTTGGCAAAGGAAGGCTGACCGGTGCCACCATCTGCGGCTGCCATGCAGCCTCACATGAAGGCCAAGAACCGTGCGGCAGAAAAAACCCTATTTCGTAGAGGGGAAAAGGATAGAAACGGAAAGTTCTATCTTCAAGTTTGTTTTTTGGTTGTTATTTTACATATTCTCTAGTTTACAAGCATTTCAGAGTATTTACCAACACTATCAACAACCTAAAGAAACTATTTCTAATAAAGAAAGCAAGATAAATTCTTATTAAATTACTAGTGCAAGAGCAACATGCAAAGCACGTTTGCTTAGTTCAGTGAAGTGATTATTTTTCAAAAATAATATGCTTTTTATAATAATAAAAAAAAGATTTCAATCAATAATTTAATGCATAGAGAAAAGAATGTAAGTTCTAATAAATATTTTTGGGTAATAATAGATAAGTATTGGATAATAATTACATGCTTGCATAAATTATAAGATAAAGACATTAGTTAAAACAGTAAGCTAGTCACATAGATAGTTATGATATCCATAGTTTTAGCAAATTTGTTTGTGATAAGTTTAATACAAGTTTAACAAAAATATTAGTTCAAAATATGATTTCTTTAATGATTCTACTATGATCCATCATTTGTGTCAACTTGCACGACATCAATAGAGATGACATTGAAATTCTTATGCTTCTGTTGCTTGAATAGGTCAGGATCTGCAAAAGGTTGAATCATCCACTCTTTCTCTGAAGCTTTCTCTACAAGATTTTCTATATATGGCAAATGTTCCTACAAAATAAATTTTGAATAGCTTTGCATGATTAATAAAAACCTAAACAACTTATATACTGAAAATTGAAGTAATTAAAATTAACACAAATCTAAAAATGGAAAGTTTTTAATTAAATTATTATGGACGTTATAAATAACTAAAACTGGCATAACACAAAATATAAAAATCAATTAAAATGATTTTTATTATAATTGTTAATAGTTTTATTTTTAATATAAACCTCAATATACACAATGTACTAAACATCCCAAAATTACGAAATAGCTTTTTTTATTCCAAACTCAATTTACTAACAAAAAATAAAAAAAGATACATCGCCAGTATGATTCATAAGCTCAACTGCTAAACAACCCAATGTTTCTTCTACAATTTCACCAAACATAACAGCATCTAGTTTTCCAGTACCATCGTCAAGTTCAACATATGCTCAAGCACTATAAATGCAATGGAAATATCATTTTAAGTTAGAATTGATAAAAATTGTACATTAAATTTGTCATAAATTATAAAATAAAATTGAAAGATACATACCGTAGTTGGAAAATGCATTGGTGTTTGCAATGGTAACAAATGAAGCTTTCATTATATTCATACTCAGTTCCTTTGTTAAAACTAATACATGAAATATAAAAACATAGCTGGCACAAGTTAACCACAATTATCTTTGCCTTTATCCAAAATTTTACTTTCTGCATTATATCATAAACAACTTTTAGATGAAATGATTATGTAAATATTTGGATTTAGTACTGAGAATAAGATTTTACTACCATGGGTGGCAAACTTTTCATCAACTCAGCAACATCGCAATTCTTGACTATTTCTCGAATACCAGCAGAAGACAGAAATGTAGATGGGTATTTCGAGCATTGCAATAATACTTTCAAGTAACAAATCATTAGTCACCACCCTTAAAATTCACAAAAAAGAACAATATGAGAAAGAAAAATATAGAGATGGCAACATATAAGTGACAGAACACTTACATTTTAAGTATATAAAATATAAATGCATTAGTAAATAAAGGCTAATTTGCGAGAATTACCACTGTTGCGAAGAAATTGGCTCAGAAACAAACGGATTGATTAAATGTACTTGATGGACGTGATTAAAGAGATAATCCTTAATTGGAAATAGAAATCATTATTAATGCAAGTATATACGGTACAAAAAAGATATAAGGTTGTTAATTATTAAAAATACCAATATAAGAACCAACTTATCCTTGTTCCAAGTATAATTGACTTAGCCGCAATTATTTCTGAGATTTTCTGGCATTCATCTTGCACAAATCAACCCCACATAGTTAAACATATGAGATTTAAGCTACAAAATTGGAAAAAAAAAAGAATTAATAGAAAGTGCAAAAAATTAACATTGAAATGTAATTGTAAAAGAGCCGAGAACACAAAAAATCTTAAGATTAGCCACTGTTTGGCTACATCTAGGCGCACAACTTACGTGTCCATTAAATGAACATTTCGCACCCTCTCTCAGACTGAAGGCCTTAACATTTTGAAAGTCACTTTCTTCCGCTCCTCCCTCCCCGTTTCTTTTCTTCCTATACACACCCCTCCTCGCGTTACCCCCCAGCCCCACCACTTGCGTCAGCATCCTCTCTCCCCCACCCTTACGCCGCATCTCCATCCTCTCCCCCACCCCCGCGTCGCCCATCCTCCACCCCCACCCCCGCGTCACCCAAACAATGCCCTAATTGCCCCACACCCCCTCTGCCCAATACCTCTGTTGGTTGGCGTGGACCCTCCCCCTGCCCAGTAACCCCGTTGGTTGCCGTCAACCCATCCTCTGCTGATCAAAGGTGTTCACTCACACACAAATTTTTTTCCATGTTTTTAAACTGTATTATACTTCTTGAACAAAAGAATTCCGACTTTCACAATGTTAATCATTGCAAGTCTTCTGCGCAGCTAGTCTTGGTTATCAGGGTTCACAATTTTGGTGCCTCTATTAAATTCTTATAAAATTGATGGTTGTTCAGTATGAATGTTACTTTCGGAGCTGTATTTCTATGTTTCTTTTTTCAATATATGTTGAAATAGGATTAATTTTGTGTTATTTGATTTTGTTTTACCCTGCGCTTGTGGCATAATGTAGACTATGCTTTAAAATTTGAAAGATGGAACAATTATTGGTTCAGCGATTAAATAGGGTATTACGATACCGACACTAATTTTAGTGGAGATTTTTTTGGGTGGGGTTAAGTAACTAAGAAAAGGATAAGGCTGGTGCCCCAAAGTTGAAAAGTTTCCCCTTTTCAAATACTTTAGACAGATGTTAGAAAATGTAGCCGATCTGGTAAGTTATATTTAACAATCATTGTGGGGGAAGTTTAACGATTTGGAAAGTTTCATGCATTGAATTCATCAATAACAAAGGGACCTATTGTAACAGCCCGCTAGAAATTCACTGGTGGAATTTCTATTGACTTTAGGAACCTTGTGAAAACCCCATAAGTTTTTACGAATCGACCAATCACTAAAGTTTTAATCTGTCAACATAGTCAATGTTATCACTCACTATAGTGCTAGAAATATGAGTTTAATTATTTGAGGTAGTTAGAAGTGTCAGTATGTGTTTTGGTCTCGCCATTAGACACGGTTGATTATTTAGGATTTTTTGGCATAATAACTCATTTTCATAATTTCGGACGAAACGATTGTTCGAAATTGTGAAATTATTTTTTAGGGGCACTTCGCGGTTGAATTTCGGTAAACGATTTTCACTATAGGTTAATATGAATATTTAGGATTTTTCAGTACTATGTTTATTATGTTTTTTTAGTGAATAGTAACCTCGATAAGCGCACCCAGTATAGTGTTTTCAAAATCACAATGTGGAATGTCCAAATTAGGTTAGAGAATTTTTATTTGGACACTTGGCAAGATCTTAGCCACACATAGTGTATGGTATTAGACACTTGGCACAAAGAGGAACCATTAGATAGATTTGTGAAGGAAATCAGGCTGTGAGATCATGCCACCTAAGCAAAACTGTGTTCCATCTGTTCAACTAAATTGTGCCAGACCAAAGAGAGTTTCAACCCTAGCAAAACCCTAAATGTTTGGAATCCAATTGAAACCCCAAAAGGTTGTTGAAACCGAAACCCTAAACGGTTTGCCAAACCCTAAAGTTGGCCTCCAAACCCTTTCTAACCCGATTTCTAGTATTGTGTTTAATCACTTGATTAAATCACTTCTACATGCTTTTAATTAATCAAATCCTTGTTATGACTTCATTGTACAACCTTTTAAACCTTGGAAATTTGATTTGGCCAAGAAAAATTGGTTTTGAGCTTGATAGCATTTCAAACCCTAACCAAGCCCCCTTTAAACCCCAAATTGAAGCCCACTTGGTTGGGGCCCACCAAGGCCCACGAATTTGACCACCTTGGCAAAACGTTTTGAAGAAGTTTCCTCCCCCACATGGTAGATAATGGGAACCAAGATGGGCCTAGTCTTAAAGATCATTTGCAACTTCCAGATGAGCCAAAAAGATCAAGGAGACAATGCAAGGATTGATGCAATCCACTTGGGACAAGTTTAGCAAGAGCCCAACATTCAAGATGGGGCTTGAAGGATGAAGATCCAGTTTTAATTCATTTGATTAGCTACGGAAGAGGGCAACGACAAGAGTTAAAGGCTTTGAGCTCTTGAAGGGTTTCAACTTATTTAATTCATTTAAAGAACTTATGTTATTAGTTTAGAATAATTGAGTTTATTATGGGAAGCACTTAAGGGGGCCTATGCAAGGGCATGTTGGGAAAATTATTATTTTATTGAACTAGGGGCACTTTTGGAAGATGGGGGTTTATTTTGGCTAGGGTTTCATTAGGTTTTGCTTTAAATACTCTATGTAGCCTCATTCTAACCAGCTTATGAAGTTTATGAAATTTGATGAATTTATTCATTGTGAGTTGAGTTTATCTCCTCTTGTTCTTAATTGAACTTTTGAACTTATCAAAGGTAAATCACAACCTTTGTGGCGTTCCTCCTTTTTAATCTGGGTTTTTGAGACGGGTTCTTCAACGGGTCTAGATTTTAATATAATCTAGGTTCTTGAAACGAGTTCTCATCGGGTCTAGGTTCTCCATCCATTGACTTGATTTTGGCTTTCTTGGGGAGTTTTCAAATTGACTGTGGGTTCAAGGGATTTCATTCCCGTGGGTTCATATCAGTAGACCATTCACTGCCATTTCCTGCACCCATTAGTGCCTTGATGTGAAGGATAGGTCCACTCCATCAAAATCCATCTCTCACAGTTGCTGCAGGCAGTCCTTTGCCCTCATTACTCTCCACTTTATGTCACATAGCCAACTCCAATCAAGAGTCTTTCAAGTCCAAACTTTCCCCTCCAGGAGTTTAAAGTCGTGTAAGACACACTTGTCTCCATTTTATCACTTCTTCCCTCCATTTTTAGAGAGAAACCCAAAAGAGCTCTCTCGGGCAAATTTCTAGGTCTTTTTATGTGGCCATTTATGACCCTTTGTATGTATTTTGTCATGATGAATCCTTCATAAAAGTTGTTCATCCTTTAGTCTAGTTTCTTTGTATATCTTACTAGTCTCATTCCATGCTCATTTGATCAGTCAAAAGTATTTTTAACTATGGAAAGGTCATTCTATGCCTGAAATTGGAGAGTATGATATGTTTTGAAATTTTTTACCAAGCTAATAGACATATCTTGGTCCGAAACTTTTATGGAGTGTTGTTAGCATGTGTTGATGAATGTTAATTGAGGTTTTGTTGCTTGAATAAAGCTTTTGATGATAGATTTCCTTAGATTTAGAAACTTGAAAGTTGGAAGTGGAAAAACAGTTTTCGTTTTGTGAAAGTTTCAATATTTCGTAGTTTGATCTTATTCCAAAGGCTTTGATATTTTTATATGATGATCCTTAGTCTCTTATATACATGTTAGGATGTTATTTTGAAGATATTTAGTATTAATTTTAAAGATATGGTTTTTCTATGCAAGAGGATTTTGGTTAGGCCTAAGATTTGATGCTTTTGGGTTAGATCCATGTGATTTTACGTTTGATGGTTGGATCTTCTTTAGGACACATTTTTTTAAAAATGAGATGTTTTAGTTTGAAGATCACATGTCTCTAAGCCATGGATCAAGAGATTGATCAAAGTTAGTTGAGAGAAAAGTTTATGTTTTTGGACTAAGTGTAAAACCAAAAACTCCAAGTGTTGTTTTGTAATTTTGGTGACTTTTGTTTGATTATTTAAATCCTGGTTGATCTTAGGATGATGTTATGAATATGTTAGAAGTAAGGTTTGATTTTTTTTGGAATTCTTGGAGATGTTTTTGTTAAGGTAAAAACTTGTGATTTAGGGTTTACTTTTTGTTAAAAAGTTTGGGTATTTTTTCAAAAGTTTGGTATTGATGATTAGCTTTTCTTAATGGATATTTTAAGTCTGTTTTTAAACTTAGGATATGAAGATATTTGTTACAAAATCTTGGTTTAATCATGGTTTTTGAAGATAGAAGAAATTGCAACCAAAAATCAAGGGAAAAATCCTATGGATGTTTCGGCCAAAGTGAGTTTTTCATAGTTGTGAATGGTTTTAAATTTTTCTGAGTTGATATTTGAGTCTAGGACAAGATTTACATGAGGAATGTAAATTTTGGCAATTTTTGGAGTTAGGATGTGAAATCCTTAAGTTTTACACATGTGGAGGGTAAAATGGTAATTTTACTCTAAGTTGTCCATTTTCACTTTTCTAATTGTTAGTAATTAAATTTATAACTTTTAGAATACTCTCTTACAGTCCCTCGTGTTTCACACTTTATTCTCGTAGAACGCGACAATCAAGATAAGTTAGCTATTAACTTACTATCAGTTTACTGTGTATGTGTGATGGGTAAGGAAACTATAGTTTATGTTCGTATGTTGTTATATATGTCATGTCATCACATATTTATCTATTACACGAATTATTCTGTCATGAAATACTTATCTGTTACACAATATATTTTGTCTCATGTTACTATCTGTTGCAAGTAAATCACATTACGTATGTTATCTGTTACATGTCTAACATGTCATGTAATATTCACTGTCACATATAACGCCCTATTATGAAATATTGTCTGTTACACGTTATGCCATGTTACGAAATATTGTTTTTTACATGTATGCCATGTTATGAAATTTTTTTCTGTTATATTTTTGTCTCAAAGTATGTCATGTCTGTCAATTTACATTCATGTCACGTCACGTTACAAAATGTCATGTATGCCGGTTAAGTTAATCATATCTATCATGACCCTAAGCGCTAGGATAGGGTAATATCCTAGTGGAACTCCTTTGTTCATTCTGGAGTGTCTAAATAGGTGTGAAATTCCCTAGGTTGACGAAGTACAGTCAACAGGTTACGAATGAGGCCTAACTTGTAATACCCGAATCCTGCTACATGGATTCTTATGTCATCTATTAATATTTTTAAGTTAAATATTTTGAAATAAAGACTTTTATTATTTTATTAAATTATTTTAAGGTGGGTGTGCTTTTTATTTTCTTAAAGTGGGTCATTAAATAATTCAAGGGTGTGATTTTTATGACCTTGCAATTTTCCTTTCAATCCCTTTAATTTTATTTACGCAAGAAATGACCCAAACTCTTTTTACCATTAGATGGGTAGGTAAAAAGAAATATTTTTCTTCTACAATTGATCTCCACAATCCATTCCCTAGCTTATGGGACAAGTTTGATTTAAATTCATTGACTTTTCCTTCTCCCTTACCCGTAGCTTCCCCCATAAGCTAAATGAATTCATTTTCTTCCCCTACACGTCGGCTTCCTCAACAAGCCATTAGACTTTCTCATCCCCTCTCTTCACCCGTCGGCTTCCTCAAGAAGCTAAGTGGATTCCTCTTTCTTCCCCTACACGTCGGATCCAAGGAAAAGAGAAACACAATCCTCTCATTTTCCCTTGCACCACCGAAGACCTCCAAGACAAAAACCAGTAAATTTCTTTCCCACCTCTCTTCATCTGTCGATTTCAAGGTACCCGAAGGAGAGAAAATCTCCTCAAGTGTTCCTTCACACGAGAAACCGCTCGGTTCTTCCCCAACCGCACGACCTCTTCTCATCAAGTCGATCTCTCTCATTTCGTAAGTCTAAGATTTTCCATCGAAAATCTCCAAGGGAAAACTTGTAACGCCCCATTCCCAGAGGTTCGAAGAGTTAGCTCTTAATACTTAAAACTTAAATAACACAACTATAAAATCCAGAAAATCCCATAAAATATTAATCCATTTACTCAATCCAAAAATCCAAGTTCCTCCATGGCAAAAATAAAGAAATCCCCAATAATATAAATTAGAAATTCTCCAAAAAACTTGAAAACATCCTCAACTCATCAAATCAAATACCCGAAAAATAAATCAGTTTACTAACTACGACTCTCACATAAGCATTTGTACCTTCAGGCACTTATTCCACTACGATCATCACACCTTACTAAACTTTCTACTCTTGTTCTCCAGCTGAAACATCAAAATTATCTGAAAAATATATGGAGATAAGGGGTGAGTTATCAACAACTCAGTAAGCAGAGAACATATACCAGAGTGTAAACATGAGCATTTATAGAAATCAGAATGCAAAACAAAACATTTTCATTTTCAGAGTGCGGAAGCAAAACATGTTATCAAAATATCAGAGCGAACATTTATAAATAATTTCATTCAAAAATATTCTTTGGCATAGCATAAATGATCATCATCATCATCAGAACAAAGGCCATGTATAACCCCCGTGGTAGGGTTGTGCATCTGCGGATAGCCAAGCAGAACATAAATCACTCTGTCACCAAGGTGTGCACTCAAAACAGAGAACACTACTATAACCCGTGGCAGGGCCGTATCCACTATTATTACTCGTGGTTGGGCCGTATCCACTATTATTACCCGTGGTTGGGCCGTATCCACTATTATAAACCGTGGTTGGGCCGTATCCACTATTATTACCCGTGGTTGGGCCGTATGCCACTATTATCACTCGTGGCAGGGCCGTAACTGAACAGAGCGGAAACAGAATCAAATTCAGAATCAGAGAGTCATGCCAAACGTTTTCAGAAATCACGTCTTATCCAAACAGAGTACTAAACAAAATCTTCAGAACAGAACAAAATCATATATCACAACATTATTTATGCACAAATTTCATATTTGCTCTCTTTTTTCAAAGTTCAAAAACAGAATGTCAGAAATAAGCTCATGTCTACCCAGTCATGACAGAAAATACTTTCTTCTTAAACAGAATCTCATGAGTAATGCAGAACAAATAACTGAGGTAGTTCAAATTTCTTTTCATAATCAAATATGTATATTTTCCAAAAATAACCTCAGCTCATTTTATTTTAATGCAAAGTCTAGCATAGGAACCCCGCTTACCTAGACTTCTTAGCTTTTCAGGAATTTCCTCAAAATGTTGAATAATTATTAATTGTCACCTATAACATAATAACGTAATTCTCATAAATTTCCAATCGAACACAATTTCAATATTTAAGCCTAAGATGTTAAAATAACCTATTTTAATTCTTCAAAAACCTAACTTCACGTAACCCTAAAATATCGTCACATTTTCTAAATTCATCAATGTCCCAATAATCAGTCTGAACAAAACATAAAACTAACTTATTTACTAATGAGATCAAATTATAAAATTTAACACTGGATAATATAATTATCCCAAAATATTTTAAAATAAACCATAACTATTTTTAAATAGACTAAATCATATCTAAAATGTAAAAATAACATTACACCAATATTGTTTACTTTTTTTTTTATAGAAGAGTCGAGATCACCTGTCCATGAGTGACCCCTTCCCAAATTTACTTTTGGCGGAGGAATACCGTGGTTACAGACCAACACCTAGTATTACAAAAACTTCTCCTACCAGGTGTCAAAATTACAAACAAAATTACAAACTTACTAAAAAGGACAACCAAGCAAGGACCATTCCGCATGAACATGACGCTAACGGCAACGCAATGAAGGCAAACCCAGAATATCCAAACGGATTAAACCACGAAGCACCCTAGGCACCTCCCTAACAAATCTCCACTCAGAATTAAGACCCGACGCACCACTCCTGGCCAACCAATCCGCAGCTTTATTTCCCTCTCTATAAACATGACGAACTACGCACACCATAGAATCCATAAGAGCCAACGTATCTTCCCAAAAATCTTCCAAGTACCATACACCACACCTTCTCCTATTCCACCACGAAATCACCACTTGCGAATCTAATTCAATTTCCACAAAATTAATCCCCAGTTCCTTACAGGCTTTGAGTCCCTGAAGAATAGCTAACAACTCCGCTCAATTGCTGGTACCGACTCCAATATAAGAATTAAAAGCATAAACCAGAAGACCTTGATCGTTCCTAATGATACCACCCACTCCTGAAAATCCTGGATTACTAAAACTACTCCCATCTGTATTCAATTTAAACCACCCTTGAGTTGGCTTTTTCCAAGCCACTAGCTTTAAATGCTTCCTATCAGGAACCAAAGCTGGAATATTCAATGACTGTAACACCTGTGAATCATGTCTAGAACATTTGCTAACCTTTTTCATATCTCGAACTACTAATCCCATCCATCTACTAATAGAAAGCCGAACCGAAAAAATAGACTGGAGTCTTCCCTCCATACGTGCAGTACATCGTCTATTCCAAAGATGCCAAGTAATAATAGAAGGTAAAAGCCCCACTATTATTCCCAATTGAGAATTAGAAGATGCCCGTCGAAACCAAATTTGCACCGTCTCCCTCCAAGTACGACCAATAGGAATACCAAAAATAGATCCATAAAAATGCCATATTGCCGATGCAAACTCCCCTGAAAGTAGCACATGATTTTGATCTTCATAATTACCTTCATCACAACAATTACATCGAGAAACTATCTGGATCCCAATGCGCCGAAGACGATCATCTACGCTTAATGCCATATTCCACACTTTCCACATTAAAACCGAAATTTTAAGTGGAAGTAACTTATGCCACACCCAAGGATGCCACTCCATCCTAGATCCTTGTACTCGAATGTAATCCCAAGCGGATTTGGTAGAAAAATTCCCACTGTCATTCTTCATCCAGATCAAGACATCAGATCCTCCCTTACACCTAGCCAAAGCCTCAACAATATCCTCCACATTATCTTGGCCAACCAACGTACTCAAAAACTCCACATCCCAACTATTGGACAACTTACACTCTTTAACTTTCAACATCGGATTACCCACTATCTGGAACTCATCAATTAGAGGACCCCCATCTCTCCATTTGTCATACCAAAATAAAATATTACCATCTCTAACTCTCCACTTAGCATTATTAAGAACACTCGAAATACTTTTGACAATCATTTTCCAAAACCTTGTTCATTTTCTCATATCAATAAGACACCAAATCGAAGATCCCACATATTTTCCTTTAAAGAAACTAGCCCACAGGGATTCTCCTTTCAAAAGATTCCATGCAAACCGCATGTGCAAAGCTTTTTGAATATTCCCCAAATTCCGCAAACCAAGACCACCCTCCTCTATTGGCTTACAAATACTCTCCCATGCCACCCACTTTTTCTTTCTTTTACCATTTATCTCTCCCCAAAAAAATATGCTCAACATTCAGTTTAGTTCTTTAATAATAGATTGGGGAACCTACAATACTGCAAATATATGTAAAGCCATACTCGTCAGCACATGACGAAGTAAAATTAAACGGCCACCCGCTGATAATAATTTCATTTTCCAACCACTGATTTTGTTCCAGACTTTATTAATCATCTCCTTTAGATGCTCATGCTTAAGACGCCCTAATACTATCGGAACCCCAAGATATTTAAAAGGAAACAAGCCTTCAGAAAACCCTGTCAGCCTTTTAAGAGCTCTCTTTCTTACAAACGAAATTTTTGGAGAATAAAATATGGCCGTCTTTTCTTTACTAAGTTGCTGACCTGACCAATTTTCATACTTTTCAAAAACCAACAACAGTTCCTTCACCGATCTCTTTCCTCCATTCAGAAAAATAACAATATCATCAGCATACATAAGGTGAGAAATATGAGGAGTACCTCTTGCTTGGGAAAATTTTCCAATCTTTTTTTCAACAAAGCTTTGTTTCAAAAGTCTAGAAAGTACTTCTTGAAGGATAATAAAGAGGTAAGGCGAAAGGGGATCCCCCTTGGCGCAAGCCCCGCCTCCCATGAAAGAAACCTTTCGTCGTTCCACTAAGCATCACAGAATACCATACATTCGAAATACAAGCACAAATAAGATCACAAAAAGAAGAAGGAAAGCCAAAACACCTCAATACCTCAATCAAAAAATTCCACTCCACCCGATCATATGCTTTAGCCATATCAACTTTAATCATTATATTACCACCATGTATCGTCCTCTTCAGTGAGTGAACCATTTCCAGGGTAAGACTGATATTCTCAAAAATACTCCGCCCAGGTATAAACGCTCCTTGCTCTAGAGAAATCATTTTGGGAAGAAGACCTGTCATACGATTAACAATAATTTTTGAACAAATTTTATAGAAAACTGAACAAAGGCTTATTGGCCTAAATTTATCAAATCCCGAAGGCACATCTACCTTCGGGATAAGCACAATAAAAGAAGCCGAATAAAATTAAATAACAGTGTACTAATACATAATAAAATTATAAAAGCCCATTTATAGTAGTAAAGGGTATTACGGTAATTTCAATTAATTCTTTGAAAACTAACAAAACAAACCTACGTAAATCAACATAACATGCACGGCAGGGCTTACACACGGAGGAAAACAAGCGGCAGCGTGCGACGTAGGCGAGGGACTATGCAGATGGCGGTGATCTCTGCGGAGCACTGGACGAGAGAGAGAGAGAGAGAGAGAGAGAGAGAGAGACCAATGAATGAGAAAAAAAATGAAAGATAGAGTAAGCCGAGAAAGTGTGACACAGAGGTGCTATCGGTGGCATACCGAGCGGGACACGGCGGATAGGAGTGGCGTGGAGTGACCGTCAGAGTTCTCTGTGCCGGTGGTAACAACGTGGAAGTGCTGGCACCGTGTGTGGTGGCTTCGAACGACAAGTGCACTGGGTTGGGTTGCTCTTTTTTTGTGGCTAAAACAGGGGAGTTTTTGGTTCACTACGTAGGTGGTCGCCTTCGGCAGTAAGTTGGTGGTGCAGTGGTATACGGCAGACGAGAGGGAGCTCCAGTGATGGCCAAGTGGAGATGGCACACGGCGAAGGGGAGCTGCGGTCCGTGGAGTTGCAGTGTGCCCGGGTTGCATCGATTTTGTATGGAAGCAGCGTGTATTCTGGTGCAAAGGCTAGGTTGAAGAGGCTAACAATGGCTGCAACTTGGTGGAGGGTTGACGGAGGCTGAGCCAGAGTGTGTCAAAAGTGGTGGTCTGGTTTATGGGTGCAAAGTTGACGAGCGCTGAGTCGGGGGCTACGGGTTGCTGTTTGTGTGGGAAGAAGTTGCTAGCGGCGGCAGTGATTCGTAACGAAGGCGTTCTCTACGCATGGCTATTGTGTGCATATAAATATGATGCGAAAACCCTAGAGATAAGAGAGACGTGTGTGCGGATGGAAGGGTATGCCGTGTGTGTGCATGCATGCTGTGGGCGACGGAAATAAGCCGTGCAAAAATAATATAGACGGAAACAGAAGAAAATGAAAAAAATAAAACATGTGGGGAGAATAAAAAATAAATAAACGGCCAAGATCTCCAAATAAATAAATAAATAAATCCATATTCCAACTATACCAATTTTGGGTCCGGGTGTTACAAAACCAACTCCATAAGTGAATTCTATGGCTCTAATCTCTGGATTGAAGTCTTGGATTTATGGGTTTAGCCTAGGGTTTGTTTTTAAGAAATTCTCTGTTTGTGTTCCAGCTTTGAGATTTCGGATTTTCTCTTCCTCTTCTCGTTGTTGTGTTTCCATGGCTTGAAAAGGGGATCAAATCAGGTGATGTTCTTTCCCTAAAATTTCTTGTGATTGAGATTATTGCTGAGCAAAATTGTGTCTTGTATTGGGGATTTTCGGATTTCTATGTTAGCTGAGCATCATGCGATAGTCTCTAAACAAATTTCTCATTTTGTTTCCTCTATTAGCTGCTCTAGTGGGTAGTAATCAAGAGCCCTATTTTCTGGTCAAAACCGAGTGTTTTGAGATAGTTTTACCGTGTGTTTCTTATCATTTGAGATGCCATATTTTCTGGTTTAACTTGGTTAGTCACAAGTGTTGATTAATTGGTCTGTTGGTATATATATATATGTATGTGGATCAAGAAGCCGTGTGTGTATGTGCTCTGTATTATGGTTCTAGCTCTGTGTGTGTGTTCTGTTTTATGGTCCCAGCCATGTGTGGGTTTAGGCTCTATTTTGGCCGTGGGTCATGCCCTGTTTGGAGTGTCCCAGTCATGTGTTGGCAAGGCAAATTTTGTAGTCATTTTCTTATGTTTGCTTGAGCTAAGCCATGTCTTTAATTATGCTTTTATGTGTTAAATTAATAGAGTTAAGGTTTATGATTTTCAAACATGTTTTCCTTAAGTTTATGGCCTAAGTAAGCCACTAAGAGTTTTAAATCCAGGCTAGTAAGCTTACTTAGAAATTCTAAGTTGCCAAGAGTTTGCATCTTTCTATTTGTGCTATGTTTCAGAAAATATATGAGGCTTTCTTAAGTTCTACGTCTCTTGTACTAGTTAATTGGATGGTTGAGAATTGATCAAGTGGGGGATGTTTAAGACCATGAAAACATTGAGAATTGCTAGCTATCCATGTATTACAGAAACTTGAAAATATGTTCTGTTTTGAAAGCCTAAACCAATCACTTTACCTTTGCTTAACTTTACCCCTTTTTGTTTAACCAAAGATAAACTTTAGCATGAAAAACCATTGAAGAATAAGTGACAAAAATCAACTCTCTTATGACCATTACCTCTTGTTGGATCTACCTTCCATATGATGATGCAAAATTGTCAAAATGCCATTCCTTATGGAAATTCCAGATTATAGCACCTCTTTGTTCCTTACCTTTTTCTTAAATAAATCCCCACCATCCTATGCATTTAATTTTTTATTTCCTACCTATTCCTTGTATAGAAAATAGTAATCTTTAAAGAGGGACAGCAAGCAAGCTTCATATTTTCATGGGTTCCTTAAATAGTATAATGAGGATACTAAGAGTTAACTTAGTGCCATGTATGTAGCTAAATGGGTTAAGGACCACGCTTTAATTCCAATGTGGGATTTAAGTGAGCACGTAACGGTGTCGGATAGTAAGGCTTAAAGTGAAATGAATATTAATATGTTTATTTCATTTCATTGAATAGGAGTTTATTTTCAAGATTCAAGGAACTTACTTGTAAACCCACGAGGAAAGTAGCTATGACCATGCTCCTTACACACAAAGCTCTCTTATGAAAAAGTCTCTCTCTCTCTCTCTCTCTCTCTCTCTCTCTCTCTCCAAATGTTTCTCTTATGAAAGAATAGATGCATGTATAGTGTGTATAAGCCTTTCTTGGTAACCCCTGTTAAGTACCTTATTAATTACCATTGTGTGTATGTAAGGTAATGCATCATGAGATTTATGCATGCTCTCTCTCAAAATAATTATGCCTTACCTATATGTAGCATGACATGAAACATTCCTTTCAAAGAAACGCATACGCATTGGCACTAAATGAAAAAAGGAAAGGAAAAGGAATGAAAGCATGAATGTATGAATGTACGTAACGGCTACATGTATGAAAAGGGTACCAAAAGAATGGGCAGATGGCAATGCAGGGCAAGTAGTACTGGTAGTGCACCCAATGCTGCCCCCTATGAAAGGGGTTCCCAACCTGCGGTCGCAGGTGGAATCCAGGTCCAAAAGACTACTAACCCCAACACACGGGGCGTAATAGTGTGTACTGGCCCAAGAAAGTGAAACGTAAACTAAAGTCATTTTTAAGTAACGTTATGCATGAAAGCAAGAAATGGTTATGCATGAAAGCAAGAAATGTTTATGCATGAAAGCAAGTAATGTTAACGGCATGGTGTATTGCTTACTGAGTATTAGACTCACTTTGTGTTTATGTTTTAAACGTCCAGGTATGAATGATGAAGCTGTGGAGCTAGGCACTGCTGAGGAGGGAAGGGCTGATGCTTAGAATTCCCTGTCGGTTCGGTTTGATGATAATGGTTATGTGATGGGAACCAAGGTGGGCCTAGTCTTAAAGATATGTTGCAAGTTCCAGATGGGCCAAATACAAGTTCAAGGGCTTAAACGATGAAGATTATGCTTTGATTCATTTCATAAGCTATGGAAAGGGCAACAACTTGACTTATAGGCTTTGGACACTTGAAGGCTAACCAAAGTATACTTTGATGTACCCTTTCCTTTTAGCCGCCTCTCCACCTTCATAGCCATGTGCACCATATCCTCTACCTCCTTATAATGTTGCAACTCAACTACATTGGCTATCTCCCTATTCAACCCACTCAAAAATCTTGTCATCGTGGCCTCCTGATCCTCCACTACATTAGCCCAAATCATAGCCACCTCCATCTCCTTATGGTAATCGTCTACACTCCTAAACTCCTGTGTAAGATTTTGTAGTTTTTGGTAGAGGTCTCTATAGTAGTGGCTAGACACAAATCTCCGCCTCATGATTGCTTTCAACTCTCTCCATGTTTCTACAGGCCTCTCAAAATTCCTCCTCCTATTGGATACTAATTGATCCCACGAAATAATCGCATAATCAGTGAACTCAATTACAGCCAACTTCACCTTCTCCTCCTCAGAGTAATTATGACAATCAAACACCAACTCTATTCTTTTCTCCCGCTCTAAATAAACTTCAGGGCCAGTTCTACCTTGGAATGATGGTATTTTCATTTTGATGCTTCCAAGGTTCTTATCTACTCTATCTCGACTCCCTGAGTGTGCCCTAAGGCCTCTTCCATGCCTAACTCCTCTATGTCCACCCAATCCAACTTCAAATGTTAAGCCTTCCTCATCCTCACCAAACTCTCCATTCTTATACCCATTCTCAATTCTAGGCTCACGTCGCCTCCTATCTCTCTCACCTTGCAGATTTCTAATCATTGCTTCTTGATTATCCATACTATCTCTCACTTCACCCAACACCAAGTTCAACCGCTCAAACTGTTGTTGCATGGCTTGCAACATAAAGGATGAGTTATCTGCCACACCTTTTGGTGATGAGTCACTTCTATGAGACACCATAATATGCTGCACAAAAAGAATGTTAGTGGAAAACCTCACACACTCCCTTACGTGTTTACACTCGAATAATGGCACTCTACTCGTGTTTCACTCTTAGTGGCTTTTTCCCGATAATAGTCTCACACTCTCTGGCCTTTTACCTCAAGAGTTTTTCCACTCAAGTTCTTTAAGAACTAATTGAACACAATCAATAGAAAGCAACCTTGTTTTATCCCAACTAGTAATTAGATCCAGAAAATAAGAACAAGATAAACATGGAAGGAATAAAAATGACACGAGAATCAAGGAAGTTATACAGATGAAAGAGTGACAATAAGACAAGATACCAACTTTGATGATGAGGTTCAATCAACAAATTTCTTTCTTTCTCATTTTTGCAACTATGTAGCAACCTTTGAATATGCTACCTTTTCTTTTCTTCTTCTTCTTCTCTCTTTTTTTTTTCAAATTCTCTTTTCTTTTCTTTTCTTTTCCTTTCTTTTCCTTTCTTTTCTTTTCTTTAATTCAATCACAAATAGCAATATTCAATTGTGAAAATCAAGCAATTGAATTCAAGCACGACAACGAAGTAGAAGATAATCAATGGAACGGCACTCCAAGCAACAAATAAACATAGAGATGCAGGGAAACCCTAGAATTTTGAAACCCTAGGTGATGCAAATTTCAGCCAAACCCAAAATCCTAAGAATTTCGGCAGCCTACTTTTTATTTCTATTTTTTTTTTTGGCAACCCTAGAACAATGAAGCCCTAGAATTAAATTAAAGGATTCTAAAATTAAATGATAGAATCAGACCTGATTGGAAACCTTGCTCTGAATACCAAATGATATGAACCCGTGGGAGTGAAATCCCTTGAACCCACAATCAATTTGAAAACTCCCCAAGAAAGCCAAAATCAAGTCAATGGATGGAGAACCTAGACCCGATGAGAACTCGTTTCAAGAACCTAGATTATATTAAAATCACATTTGATAAGTTCAAAAGTTCAATTAAGAACAAGAGGAGTAAAACTCAACTCACAATGAATAAATTCATCAAATTTCATAAACTTCATAAAACCCCTGAAAATGAGGCTACAAAGAGTATTTAAACCAAAACCTAATTAAAACCCTAGATAAAATAAAACCCCATCTTCCAAAAATACCCCTGAGTGTACAGTGCCGCGGCTACAGTATGGCGCTACAGTAACTCGGCTACAGTAACCCTAACCCTAGTTCAGTAAAATAATAACTTTCCCAACATGCCCTTACATAGGCATAAACCCAATTATTCTAAGCAAATAAAATAGGTCCTTGAAATTAATTAAATTAGTTGAAAGCCATCAAGTGTCCAAAGCCTATAAGTCAAGTTGTTGCCCTTTCCACAGCTTATGAAATGAATCAAAGCATAATCTTCATCGTTTAAGCCCTTGAACTTGTATTTGTCCCATCTGGAACTTGCAACATATCTTTAAGACTAGGCCCACCTTGGTTCCTATCATTCGTTCTCATCGGGTTTAGGTTCTCCATCCATTGACTTGATTTTGACTTTCTTGGGGAGTTTTTAAATTGATTGTGGGTTCAAGGGATTTCATTCCCACGGGTTCATATCATTATGTTTTATGTTTTATGATGGGTCCCATGTTGGGACGTTTTGTTTGTTTGACTTTAAGACAATATGTCCTTGGGCTTGATTTAGGTATTGTGGTGGGATGATGGTATTAGTGTAACTTCTATAGTGGGGTGATGGTAACCCCACATAAGAAGGTTAAATGTCTTTTGGGTGTGTTGTAGGGACGGAGTCCCCTTTTTATTGGAACTAGCGATGTTCTAAATGAATGAATGGTGGACTCTGAGAGTCCTTTAGGTAATATGTTGAACAGATTGTCTATCAGGTGCTCACTTTTAAACTAGAAACGCAGTGTACATGCATTACATGTTCAAGCCTATCCCTTTTACCCTTGTAGAAAAAAAAATATATATATATATACATACTAATAATATTAATAAGGAAAGAACAGGTCACGCGTCACGATCCAATTCTAGAATTGGGACGGGGTTGTGACAAAACTAGCTAGTCCCTGGAGCGCGCCAGGCACCAACGCCGATGGAGCCACACTTTATTTTACGTATGTCAGCAAGTGTGGCACAAACAATTCATGGGACCACAACAACTGTGGAGCATACAGTACGTGAGACACAGCAATTGTGACACGTAGAATATGTGGGGTCACAACAACTATGGAGTATGTATTAACGCACTCACAGCTGGTATAGTCACCTATGTTGTGATGCAGTAATCGGTAGGGATACATGGCTCAAGGGGACCCATGTAGCACCCATATGGGCACTTTATTAATTAAGTCCACTGAATAAGATTTCAAGTTCATGTATTTCACGTTCAAGTCTGTTTCACATTATGTTATGTTCAAGTTTATGTTCATGTCAAGTTTCAAGTTCATGTCAATCATGGTAACTGATGACTTGCATAATTTCTTATATTTTATCACTTCTTAACTTTAAACTTTAGTCTAAATATCCTATTATTAGACTAAAATGATAAAATGTTAATAGAAATCATTGGAATTAATGTGTATTCTTGAATTGAGTTTCTATTTACTTTAGGATATTCCTGAGCAGATTTTTATATTTAATTTCAGAGTTTATAAAAGAGTAAGTCCAAACCCATTCGAATTCAAAGGAATTTCAAGTGGGTAAGATGTTGGAACAACCTAAGAACTTTCAATGAGTGTAGGACTCTTCAAATAATGATAATGATGGGGTTTGAGAGTAATTCGGATCAGAGTCCAAAACGCGCTAGCAGACAGTATGGACACACTTTAGTATTTTAATCATAACGTTCCGGTCCAATATCAGATTCATGCGATTCTTGATGCGTTTGAAAGCTATCTTAAAGTGCTACAAAGTTGTCTCTACTACGATTTTCCAAATTTGAACTCCTGCAATGCGTACGTGGCTGCCAAGTTCAGTCCTAAAATTTAGGCGATTTTGTGTGCGGGAATATGAAGACATTAGGATTTCTTTCCTACCCTATTTAAGCATATCATTAGCACGAAATTGGAGAGTTTTTTGAGAGGGGAATTTTCTTTGGAGTTTTTCATCTCAGACACTGCGGCTTGCGAGGAGCATTTTTAATGTTCATTTTCTTCTATTCTTCTCTCAGAATAATTATGGTGAATTTGTTTATGTTGAATTTAATTTTTAGCATGAACTAAATTTTCTTTATTCTAGGAAAATGATGTAATTTAGTTCCGAACTATGATTGCCTTTTTATGTTAATTTGAAGTAATTCTCTTCTATATTTGTCTGATTTATTCTGAGCTTATTGATTCTAATTAACTGGTCATTAATTAGATGATTTTAATCTTGTGATTTGTTGTCGAAAGAGGGAATTATAGGATAGATTTTGAATATTTTGGTATAGGTAAATATAGAGATCGAAATACTTATATGAACCTATGTAGTATTAAAATCATTGGTCTTATTGCTTTCTTGCTTTATTAATTTGCATACTCTTGTGTAAAAAGATGAACAAAAATAATTTCCAATTGACTATCGAAAGAGGCTTTTGGATGTTTGTGGAGATTTGCTAACAAATAGAGAGAATTAAACTCAATTAGTTAGATGAGTAAAGCATAGTAAGGGGTTAGGTGAAATCGATTTCCTAAAAGTTTTCTTTCCCATTAATTTGATCTTTGAACAACATTTTTCTTTTTCTTTGAGTATTTTCTTTGAATTAATTTTATTTTAAATTGCAAAGTTAAAAATATTAGTGTCTTTTCTAGATAAAGTCGAGATTAGTATAATTTCGGTATTTTTCAAAAGTAAGCTACCAATCCCTGAGGACGATACTCTTCTCATCACTTTACTATAAAACTACAATACTGTACACTTGCAGTTTTGCACCGATCAAGTTTTTTGCGCCGTTGCCGGGGATTGATTTCTTCTTTTTTTTGCCAATATCGATACAAAGTAATATTGGTTTTAATTTAGAATTTTATTTTATTTTATTTTCCGTTAGGTGTGTTTTTTACGTTGGATGCACCGTGCTAGAACTCGTGACATTACTCCTTTTGATCCAGAGATTGAAAGAACTCTTAGATCACAAAGCAAGAAGAAAGTACTAGCCATGGCTGACGAACAACATGATGCACAGCCACGCACCTTGAAGGATTATGTATGCCCAGTTCTGAATAACAACTACTCGGGTGTAAGACATCAGACCATTAATGCCAACAATTTTGAGATCAAACCAGCCTTGATCAGCATGGTGCAACAAGCCCAATTTAGTGGATCGCCACTTGATGATCCCAATATTCATTTGGCGATGTTCTTGGAGATTTGTGACACAGTAAAGATTAATGGTGTTACTGAAGACACCATTAGACTGAGATTATTTCCTTTTTCTTTGAGGGACAAGGCAAGATGATGGGAACCAAGGTGGGCCTAGTCTTAAAGATACGTTGCAAGTTCCAGATGGGCCAATTACAAGTTCAAGGGCTTAATGGATGAAGATTCATTTTTGATTCATTTGATAAGCTATGGAAAGGGCAACAACATGACTTAAAGGCTTTTGGCACTTGAAGACTTTTAACTTGGTTAATTTATTTAAAAGACTTATTTTATTAGTTTAGAATAATTGGGTTTATTATGGAAAGCACTTAAGGGCGCTTATGTAAGGGCATGTTGGGAAAGTTATTATTTGAACTAGGGTTTTTGGGAAGGCCTTGTATTTTGGCCAAGGGCATATTTGGAAAGTTACTTTTTTTGGAATTAGGGTTTCAAGATGTTACTATAGCGTTACTGTAGCTGCGACACTGTAGCCGCGGCACTGTTCATCTAAGGGCATTTTGGGTAAAAGGGGTTTTATTTTAGCTAGGGTTTTAATTAGGCTTTAGTTTAAATACTCTTTGTTGCCTCATGTTAAGAAGTTTATGAAATTTGATGAATTTATTCATTGTGAGTTGAGTTTTACTCCTTTTGTTCTTAATTGAACTTTTAAACTTATCAAACGTAAATCACAACCTTTGTGGCGTTCCTCCTTTGTAATCTGGGTTCTTGAGACGGGTTCTTCGACGGGTTTAGATTTTAATATAGTCTAGATTCTTGAAACGAGTTCTCATCTGGTCTAGGTTCTCCATCCATTGACTTGGTTTTGGCTTTCTTGGGGAGTTTTCAAATTGGTTGTGGGTTCAAGGGATTCCATTCTCGCGGGTTCATATTATTTGGTATCCACAGCAAGGTTTCTAGTCAGGTCTGATTCTATCTTTTATTTCTTGTATCTTTAAATTTAATTCTAGGACTTCATTGTTCTAGGGCTGCAAAAACAAAAACAAAAAGTAGGCTGCCGAAATTCTTAGGGTTTTTGGTTTGGCTAAAATTTGCATCACCTAGGATTTCAAAATTCTAGGGTTTTTTGCATCTCTAAGTTTATCAATTGCTTGGAGTGTCGTTCCATTGATTCTCTTCTATTTTATTGTCAATTCTTGTGTGCTTGAATTCAATTGCTTGATTTTCACAATTGAATATTGTTGTTTATGATTTAATTAGAGAGAAGAAGAGAAAAGAAAAGAAAAGAAAAGAAAGGAAAGGAAAGGAAAAGAAAATAAAATAAAATAAAATAAAGGAAAAGAAAAGAAAGAAAAGAAAATTCGAAAAAAAAAAGAAGAAGAGGAAAAGTAAAGGTAGCATATTCAAAGGTTGCTACATAGTTACAACAAAGAGGAGGAAATACATTTATTGATTGAGCTTTATCATCAAAGGGGCTAAATACATCTTTCTAGTTGGTATCTTATTTTATAATTACTCTTTCCCTCGTATAAATGCTTTGAGTCTCGTGTAATTTTATTCCTTCCTTGTTTCTTGTTCTTGTTTCTTGGATCTATATTACTGGTTGGAATAATCAAGGTTGTATTGTCTTGATTTAGTTCAACTAGTTCTTAAAGAACTTGAGCGGGCAAACTATTGAGGTAAAAGGCAAAAGAGAGTGTGAGAATATTATCGGCAAAAAACCAATTAAGAGTGAAACACGAGTGGAGTGCCATTATTCGAGTGTAAACACGTAAGGGAGTGTGTGAGGATTTCCACTAACATTCTTTTTGTGCAGCACATTACGATGTCTTGTAGGAGTGACTCATCACCGAAAGTTAACTCATCCTTTGTGTTGCAAGCCATGCAACAACAGTGTGAACGGTTGAACTTGGTGTTGCGTGAAGTGATGGATAGTATGGATAATCAAGAAGCAGTGATTAGAAATCTGCAAGGCGAGAGAGATAAGAGGCGACGTGAGCCTAGTATTGAGAATGGGTATAAGAATGGAGATTATGGTAAGGATGAGGAAGGCCTAACATCTGAAGTTGGATTGGGTAGACATAGAGGAGTTAGACATGGAAGAGGACTTAGGGTAAGCACAGGGGGTCGAGATAGAGTAGATAAGAACGTTGGGTGCATCAAAATGAAAATACCATCATTCCAAGGTAGAACTAACCCAAAAATTTATTTAGAGTGGGAGAAAAGAATAGAGTTGCTGTTTGATTGTCATAATTACTCTGAGGAGAATAAGGTGAAGTTGGTTATAATTGAGTTCACTGATTATTCGATTATTTGGTAGGATCAATTAGTGACCAATAGGAGGAGGAATCTTGAGAGGCCTGTAGAAACATGGAGAGAGTTGAAAGCTATCATGAGGCGAAGATTTGTACCTAACCACTACTATAGAGACCTCTACTAAAAACTACAAAATCTTACACAGGGGTCTAGGAGTGTAGAGGATTACCATGAGGAGATGGAGGTGGCTATGATTCGGGCTAATGTAGTGGAGGATCGGGAGGCCACGATGACAAGATTTTTGAATGGGTTGAATAGGGAGATAGCCAATGTAGTTGAGTTGCAACATTATGTGGAGGTAGAGGACATGGTACACATGGCTGTGAAGGTGGAGAGGCAGTTAAAAAGAAAGGGTACATCAAGGTATACTTTGGTTTCTAGTACTTCTTGGAAACTAAAGTGGGACAAAAATGATCAAGTTGTAACAAAGGGGAAGACGAACCACCTAAGGGAAAAGATTTGGGTGAGTCTGAAACCTCAAGAAAAAGAGAGAATGAGTTGAAAAACAATTGGGAGGCCGAGAGTTCAAAAAAAGAGAAGAGTGAAAGAAAAAAAGAGAGTGAAAAGGACAAAGAGAGTGAGAGGAAAAAAGAGAATGAGGCCGAAATATCAAAAGAAAGAGAGAGTGAAAAAAAAAATAGAGAGGTGGTTGTGAGTCAAGCAAAATAGTGGAGCCACAAGAGAAAAAACAAACAGAGATTGCAGAGAGAAACAGAAAGACAAAAATGAGTATTTATGCTAAGACAAGCTTTTATATTAACGAATTTAACGACTCTTTGCATAGTGTTGTTGTTTATTTGTTGCAGGGATATGAGGTCATGATTTCTAGCGGTGTGTTTAGTGGATTGCCACCTATTAGGGAGATAGAGCACTACATTGATTTTGTGCCAGGTGCGACAATCCCTACCCAACCTTTCTTTGAAGGACATGAGTCCTTGACACACTTGAAGGGACAAGGTAAGTTGTTAACAAGAATGCATGCTAAGTGGGAAGACTTGAGACTTTTCCTCATATATTCAAAAACACACAAGGTATGGAAAATTTTGTGATTGATGCTTTAGCAAGAAGGTATGTGATTGTCTTCATTTTAGATGCAAAATTGTTGAGATTTGAATATGATAAGGAATTGCATGCTAATGATGATGTCTTTGCTAGTGTGTATCGAACATGTGAGAAAACATTATTTGGTAAGTTGCATAAACTAGATTGGTACTTGTTTAGAGAGAATAGACTTTGTGTGCCTACTAGTTTTATGTGTAAGTTACTTGTGTGTGATAGATATGGTAGTTTGTTGGGTAACTTTGGTGTAAAGAAGACTTTTGATGTGTTCAATGAACGTTTGTGGGAATATCATTTGCCATTCATTGAAGTGTTGCATGAAAACATTTGTGGAAGTATCATTTGTCATTCCTTAGCATGTTGCATGAACGTTTGTGGGAGTATTGCTTGTCATTCATTGAGTTTGCATATAATTGGAGTGGTCATTTTGGTGTAAAAAAAGCTTTAGGCGTGTTTCATGAACGTTTGTGGGAGTATCATTTGCCATACATTGACTTGTTGCATGAACGTTAGCGGGAGTATCATTTGCGTTTCATTGAGTTTTCATATAATTAGAGTAGTCATTCTGGTGTCAACAAAACTTTAGACATTTTGCATGAACATTTATGTTGGTATAAGATGAAGAGATATGTCTATCGCATTTGTGGCAGGTGCATTACATGCAGAAAGGCCAAATTTAAGCTTTTGCCACATGGGTTATATACACCCTTACCTGTTCCTAGTGAGTCATGGGTAGATATATCTATGGATTTTGTTTTGGAGCTGCCTAGGAAAAAAAGGAGTAGAGATTCTATTTTTGTGGTTGTGGATAGATTTATAGAGTTTGCATATAATAGGACCATGCATACTACCACTTTATATTATCCTTTTGAAATTTTTTATAGACTTAATCTATTTGCTCCTTTAGATTTAATGCCTTTACCTTTTGACGACAGGAGTAGCTCGGATGGATTTTTCAAATTATTGAACAAATTAATGAGAATGCATATAAAATTAATGAAATTAATGATAATGTTACTAATATTTTTCCCTTTGATCCAGGTGAAGATTCGAGGTCGAATCCTTTTGAGGAGAGGGGGAATGATGGGAACCTCATGGGAACCAAGATGGGCCTAGTCTTAAAGATCATTTGCAACTTCCAGATGGGCCAAGAAGATCAAGGAGACAATGCAAGGATTGATGCAATCCACTTGGGACAAGTTTAGCAAGAGCCCAACATTCAAGATGGGGCTTGAAGGATGAAGATCCAGTTTTAATTCATTTGATTAGCTACGGAAGAGGGCAACGACAAGACTTAAAGGCTTTGAGCTCTTGAAGGGTTTTCAACTTATTTAATTCATTTAAAGAACTTATGTTATTAGTTTAGAATAATTGAGTTTATTATGGGAAGCACTTAAGGGGGCCTGTGCAAGGGCATGTGGGAAAGTTATTATTTTATTGAACTAGGGTTAGGGTTACTGTAGCCGAGTTACTGTAGCCGCAACACTGTTCATCCAGGAGCACTTTTGGAAGATGGGGGTTTATTTTGGCTAGGGTTTCATTAGGTTTTGCTTTAAATACTCTATGTAGCCTCATTCTAATCAGTTTATGAAATTTGATGAATTTATTCATTGTGAGTTGAGTTTTATCTCCTCTTGTTCTTAATTGAACTTTTGAACTTATCAAAGGTAAATCACAACCTTTGTGGCGTTCCTCCTTTGTAATCTGGGTTCTTGAAACAATCTGATTCTATCTTTTAATTATAGCATCCTTTAATTTAATTCTAGGGCTTCATTGTTCTAGGGTTGCCAAAAAAAAAAAAAATAGAAACAAAAAGTAGGCTTCCAAAATTCTTAGGATTTTGGGTTTGGCTGAAATTTGCATCACCTAGGGTTTCAAAATTATAGGGTTTCCTCCATCTCTAAGTTTATCTGTTGCTTGGAGTGCCGTTCCATTGATTCTCTTCTACTTCATTGTCGTGCTTGAATTCAATTGCTTGATTTTCACAATTGAATATTGCTATTTGTGATTGAATTAGAGAAAAGAAAAGAAAAGAAAAGAAAGGAAAAGAAAAGAAAATAAAATAAAATTCGAAAAAAAAAAAAAAGAAGAAGAAGAGGAAGAAGAAGAAGAAAAGAGAAGGTAGCATATTCAAAGTTGCTACATAGTTTCAACAAAGAGAAAGAAAGTATTTGTTGATTGAGCTTTTATCATCATAGGAGCTGATTACATCTTTCTAGTTGGCATCTTGTTTTATAATTACTCTTTCCCTCGTATAAATTCCTTGAGTCTCGTGTCATTTTATTCATTCCTTATTTCTTTGATCTATATTACTGGTTGGAATAATACAATGTTATATTGTCTTGATTTAGTTCAACTAGTTCTTAAAGAACTTGAGCGGGAAAACTATTGAGGTAAAAGGCAAGAAGGTGTGAGACTATTAACAGGAAAAAGCCATTAAGAGTGAAACACGAGTGGAGTGCCATTATTTGAGTGTAAACACGTAAGGGAGTGTGTGAGGTTTTTCACTAACATTCTTTTTGTGCAGCATATTATGATGTCTCATAGAAGTGACTCATAACCAAAAGGTGTGGCAGATAACTCATCTTTTGTGTTGCAAGCCATGCAACAACAGTTTGAGCGGTTGAACTTGGTGTTGGGTGAAGTAAGGGATAGGATGGATAATCAAGAAGCAGTGATCAGAAATCTGCAAGGTGAGAGAGGTAGGAGGCGACATGAGCCTAGTATTGAGAATGGGTATGAGAAAGAAGAGTATGGTGAGTCTCTTGTTGCTAGGCGTGCACTCAATACACAAACTAAGATGAATGATACAGAGCAGCAGAGTGAGAACGTTTTTCATACTAGATGCCACATCAACAACAAGGTATGTGGTCATTGATTTGAGGAGTTGTATTAATTTGGCTAGCACTACTTTAGTTGAAAAATTGAATTTACGTACCTTGAAACACCCTAGACCATACATGTTGTAGTGGTTGAGTGATTGTGGGGTGGTTATGGTAAATAAGCAAGTGCTAGTTTCTTTTTCAATTGAGAAATACCAGGATATGGTCCTTTGTGATGTTATGCCTATGCATGCTGGTCATATTTTGTTAGGGAAGCCATGGCTGTATGATAGGAATGTGATCCATGATGGGTTAAGGAACATGTACAGTTTTGAAAAGGATGGAAAAACAATCAAACTTGCTCCTTTAACTCCGACACATGTCCATGGGGACCAATTGAAATTGAAAAGTGAGGTTGCTCAAAAAAGAAAGAGAGAAAATGACAGTGATCAAAAAAGAAAAAGTGAAAAGGAGATTGAGCAAACAAGCAAGAGTGAAAGTGAGAATGAGCTGAAAAGCAAGAGTGAAGGTGAGAGTGAAAGTGAGATTGAGCTGAAAAGCAAGAGTGAAGATGAGATTGAGAAGAAAAGAAATAGTGAGACCGAAATGGAGAAAGAGAGAAAAATGAGAGAGAAAAAAGAAGAGGGTGAGAATAAGACCTCAAGCACAAGAGAGAATGAGTTGAAAAATAATTGTGAGGTCGAGAGTACAAAAAAAGATGAAGAAAAAGAGAGTGATAGAAAAAAAGGGAGTGAAAAGAAAAAAGAGTGTGAAAGGAAAAAAGAGAGTGAAAAAGAAAAAGAGAGTGAAAAGAAAAGAGAGTGTGAAGAAAGTGAGAGAAAAATAAAGAGAAAAGTGAGTTTTTATGCTAAGGCAAGTCTTAATCCTAACGAACTTGACGTATGTTTGCCTAGTATTGTTGTCTCTTTGTTGCAGGGATATGAGGTCGTGTTTCCAAGTGGTGTATTTAGTGGATTGCCACCCATTAGGGAGATAGAGCACTACATTGATTTTATGCCAGGTGCAACAATTCTAACCGATCTTTCTTGGAAGAACATGAGTCATTGACACACTTAAAGGAAAAAGGTAAGTTGTTGACTATAATGCGTGCAAAGCGGGAGGATTGTATTGAGACTTTTCCTCATGTATTCAAATACACACAAGGTATGGAAACTTTTGTGATTGATGCTTTAGCAAGAAGGTATGTACTTATCTTCATTTTAGATGCAAAATTGTTGAAACTTGAATATGATAAGGAATTGCATGCTAATGATTATGACTTTGCTAGTGTGTATGGAACATGTGAGAAAGCATCGTTTTGTAAGTTCTATAAACTAGATTGGTACTTGTATAGAAAGAATAGATTTTGTGTACCTACTAGTTTTATGCGTAAGTTGCTTGTGTGTGATGGACATGGTGGTTTGTTGGGTAACCATGGTGTAAGGAAGACTTTTGTTGTGTTGCATGAACGTTTGTGGGAATATCATTTGCCTTTCAATGACGTGTTGCATGAACGTTTGTGAAAGTATCAATTGTCATTCATTGATGTGTTGCATGAATGTTTGTGGGAATATCATTTGCCTTTCATTGAAGTGTTACATGAACATTTGTGGAAGTATCATTTGTCATTCATTAACATGTTGCATGAACGTTTGTGGGAGTATTCCTTGCCATTCATCAAGTTTTCATATAATTGGAGTGGTCATTGTGTTGTAAAAAAAACTTTAGGTGTGTTTCAGGAACGTTTGTGGGAGTATCATTTGCCATACATTGACCTGTTGTATGAACGTTTGTGGGACTATCATTTGCCCTTCATTGAGTTTGCATATATTTGGAGTAGTCATTCTGGTGTCAAGAAAATATTAGACATTTTGCATGAACATTTATGTTGGTCTAAGATGAAGATAGATGTCAATTGTATTTGTGGCAGGTGCATTACATGCAAAAATGCCAAATTTATACTTTTGCCACAAAGGTTGCATACGCCCTTACCTATTCCTAGTGAGTCATGTGTAGACATATCTATGGACTTTGTTTTGGGGCTGCCTAGGAAAGAAAGGAGTAGAAATTCTATTTTTGTGGTTATGGATGGATTTATAGAGTTTGCATATAACAGGACCATGCATACTACTACTTTATATTCTCCTTTTGAAATTGTTTGTAGACTTAATCTATTTACTCCTTTAGATTTAATGTCTTTATCTGTTGACAACAGGAGTAGCTTGGATGGATGTTCTCAAATTCTTGAACAAATTAATGACAATGCATATTAAATCAATGATAATGTTACTAACATTTTTCCCTTTGATCCAGGTGGAGATTCGAGGTCGAATCCTTTTGAGGAGAGGGGGAATGATGGGAACCAAGATGGGCCCAGTCTTAAAGATCATTTGCAACTTCCAGATGGCCAAGAAGATCAAGGAGACAATGCAAGGATTGATGCAATCCACTTGGGACAAGTTTAGCAAGAGCCCAACATTCAAGATGGGGCTTGAAGGATGAAGATCCAGTTTTAATTCATTTGATTAGCTACGGAAGAGGGCAACGACAAGACTTAAAGGCTTTAAGCTCTTGAAGGGTTTCAACTTATTTAATTCATTTAAAGAACTTATGTTATTAGTTTAGAATAATTGAATTTATTATGTGAAGCACTTAAGGGGGCCTACGCAAGGGCATGTTGGGAAAGTTATTATTTTATTGAACTAGGGTTAGGGTTACTGTAGTCGTGGCACTGTTCATCCAGGGGCACTTTTGGAAGATGGGGGTTTATTTTGGCTAGGGTTTCATTAGGTTTTGCTTTAAATACTCTATATAGCCTCATTCTAATCAGTTTATGAAGTTTATGAAATTTGATGAATTTATTCATTGTGAGTTGAGTTTTATCTCCTCTTGTTCTTAATTGAATTTTTGAACTTATCAAAGGTAAATCACAACCTTTGTGGCATTCCTCCTTTGTAATCTGGGTTCTTGAGACGGGTTGTTCAACGGATTTAGATTTTAATATAATCTAAGTTCTTGAAACGAGTTCTCATCAGGTTTAGGTTCTCCATCCATTGACTTGGTTTTGACTTTCTTGGAGAGTTTTCAAATTGATTGTGGGTTCAAAAGATTCCATTTCCGCGGGTTCATATTACGAGAGATTGGTTACAATCTCTACAACCGGGAAGCATCACTAGTTGGCAAAATATGGCTGAAAAGTTTCTTGCTAAATTCTTCCCACCTGCAAAAACAGCCCAACTCAGGAGTGATATTGGTCAATTCAAGCAAAATGATTTCGACTCATTCTATGAAGCATGGGAAAGGTATAAAGATTTGATTTGAAGCTGCCCTCAACAAGGATTTCCGGATTGGTTACAAGTTCAGATGTTCTATAATGGGTTAAATGGGCAAACTCGGACCATAGTTGATGTTGCTTCTGGTGGAACTTTGATGTCAAAGACAACTGAGGGTGCTACCTATCTTTTGGAAGAGATGGCCTCAAACAACTATCAATGACCAACTGAAAGAACTATGGCTAAGAAAGTTGCTAGGATTCATGAATTAGAGCCATTAGCAAGCCTTTCAGCTCAAGTTGCTACTTTATCCCATCAGATTTCAACTTTGACAACCCAAAGGATACCACAAAATGTAGAATATGTTGCAACTACAAGTA